>CM077297.1:34991995-35216995 GCA_039654925.1 Anguilla pacifica
AGAGACAACTGGCTCAGTGTTAAGACCAGTTTGCCTTAAGCAAGACAAACAAACCTTCGGAGAATTACTTGTTGTAGAGCAGGTTGTTCTACAACAAGTAATTCTCCAAAGGTTTGTTTAGATATGCGCAGCACCCATAAACGTCACCTAGATACAAACAGACACACTGGCAAGGTAGTGAACCAAAAGAGCATAAAGATAATGTGTGAATATAAATGCCCAAAAATAACCTGCATTGCTACAGTAAACATCCAGCTGTATTAATAGATTGATTGAAAGGAAGTGAAATGCTTAAAATTAAATAGCATAGTTATAGCATTTATAAAACAGTCATATTAGTAGTGACAGCAGGGGCAACATAAATTGTATGTTACATAAAGGTGCGGTAAAAATATATTTAGTTAAAGTATTATTGTTTTATTATATCATGCACACTCACCCGGACATCAGTAGCTCTTCGGGCGACAGGGGTGACCCTGTGGCCGTGACAGGACCCCACTATTGCGCAGTGCGAACAGACGAGTTTCCCGTCTAATTTACAGAACCAGTCGAGCTCTGATTTATGGACCGCGCACATGGCCGTTCCCTCGGAACTGCTGCTCGTCGCGGCCACCCCACAGTCCAGGGGACTCGCCGTGAACCCGGAGTCCGCCTCCGGGTTGGTGCCGGAGTTAGGCGCACCATTCGCCAAAAGTGCATCTTTGCCCTCGGCAGAGAGAATTCCTGTCCTGGAACCACCATTTGCCAGGTGGCTACCCGAACTGCCGCGACGGGTCTCCAACCCCGGCTCTGAATCGTCGTCCTCCAAGGACACGGCTAACAGCTCGCAGCTCCCAGGCTCACTGCTCATTGCTCCTCCAACGACTTATAAATATATCCGATTAGGGTGGGCAGCCTCGACAAATAAAATAAAACGATAAAGTTAAGGACCTTCTTTAAGTTTCAGCGAACTGACGCAGGTAATTTACAAGTGACAGGTTGTGTACCTGTGACAGGTGAAGAAAGGAACGAATGCGGAAGTAGAGGGCATAATAAAGGTCAGAGCTGTAAAGCAAGTTTAACGGCTGAGACTAAAAGAATGGATTTGGGAAAGAGGGAAATAATAGTAATGTCTGTATGCTACTGCGTTTGAGGGAGGCAAAATTTCTACAGAGAATTGTCCTTACACGTAAGTCTCAGAATTTCGGACGTGAAAATCCGATGACAGTTTGCAAACGCGCTTCAAAGAAATGAGTGGCAACAAATGACTCGTTAATGCTTAACTTTTCCTTGGTTTCTTTTCTACGTCATCTGCCTTTTTTGTGTCACACGGTGATTCCACTGAGTGGCGCTCGGGTTTGAACATTTCTATCACTTTGGTCGGCCATATATGATCCCCCCCCCCCCCCCCCCCCCATTAAATTATAATTTTAAAAAACTAATAAATCAGATAGAATTCCAAAACGAACACCATGCACAGCCATTATTCTTAACCTATTTCTTAATGGTCTACCAACGTAGGAGATTAGTCAGTCACCGGAAAAAAGTAAAGTAATAAGATAATAAAAAAGAAAGGTAAAATTGTAATTCATGGATGAATATTGCCATTATAAATATATCTCAGACAGCCCATGGCTCCATAAATAACCATGATTATCGTGAAAACTGAAAATAATCATAAGAATTAGAGAAAGAAAACAATCCTTTATATGTAGGCCTATTGCTAATTTTAAGGCCAAACATGCCACCCTAACATTCCAGAACCCTATTGATGTTGGGTAACATAGCCTATAGCTCTCCTTCAGTTGGAAAGACATCAGGTTACTCTTGCCATCACGGTGTTACAGGTTACTCGCTTCTCTTGTGCAGAGTAAGGCTGAATACAGATACCAAATGAAGTAGCCTAACTCCAAATAGCAAACCTGAAATGCACATCACAGCACATTTTCAGTGAAGTGAAATCTCACATTTGCCGGTGCATCATTTTGCGGTAATATTTAAGTAAACTTTGCCTTTATAAAGGTGGCGCTTTGATGGAATGAAAGGCATGTTCTTATGGTTTTGCATTCTTATATCTTCCTCATAAATCCCAGGGAATTTTGTCTCGGAAAGAACTGAAAAGGCACCGAACAGGCCTATGCAATTCCCCTTCAGGCTGAGAGCACATTAGGTGGTTAAGGTAGTTTGTTTTATTTTACACACCAAATACACTTTAGAAAGACATATCATTCTCTATCAGGGAAGATCCTGGTTTCATTTAATCTAATCTTGAATTTCCTGGCATTCGTGAAGAACGGGTGCTTTTTAGCAAACCTAAACAGTACTATGCTGAACATTACAATTTGAAAACAATTAGAATTATTTGTGTTTAAATTAAATTAGTGCTCGAGGTTCCATGAAAACGTATGCGTATCTTTCAACCTTAAAAACGGAAGCACATTTGAAATACACCTTTAAAAGTTGTTCTAGTTTTTTCAAAGAATACTGAACTAACCAACACTGCCTAGTCTCGAGATTTCGCGCTTAAATGACAGATTGTTGCACACAGGAAGCGGCCGTCCACAACGTGATGTCGTGAAGAGCGAAATGGGCGGTATTCGTGAGGAAATTCCCTGTGCTGATTGGACAGACCAATCGAACATCATTACGTCATTGGAGGTTACGTCATCGCCCTGGAATTAAAGAAGAAACGCACAGAGCGTATTCCGTACTCTTTGGTAAAAGTCAAGATTCGATGCTTCTGATTGGCCAACCGACACCCTTGCAGTTATTCTGATTGGCTCTTGCGTCTTACACTCGTCCCTCCCCGTGGTGTCCTGGCGTTCCGATTCCAGCCAGCGGTGTGTCACGGAGGCTGTGGCGGGGGAGAGAGCGCCTGGGTCCGACCACCCTACTAGTCTAGACCGGGAGCAGAGTAGGGGTTGGGGGTCGTCCTGACCAGATTAAAGTTCTTTGATCACCTGGGCAGCTTTCTCTTTGTCGCTGCTAGCCACCCGCTCTCCCAATGTCGGATTTTAAGCTCGGGATTGTTCGGCTGGGCCGTGTGGCCGGGAAGGTGAGTTGGATCCTGTGGCTGCCATGTGCGGCAAGAAGGGGTGGGGATCAGAAGACAAGACAAGGGAACAAAACGCTAAAATGGCTTGCTTCACAATTAGTAGCAACATCGTAACGCATTGTGCCGCATGAATAATACTGAATAGTTAGGTAGACACGCAGAGGACCGATCTAACCACCGCCTGCGCACCGTTCACGAAGTGCGTCTCTAGCGGTACCTCTTTTTGCTAGGTGAGCCTAGCCGGCTAGCTAATTAGTATTGCGAGCTAGCTGCCACCAGCTTTGAGAGGATGCTGCCTATTTAGCAGCGGGGGAACGTGCGTGGACGTAATATAGGAAGTAAGTAATACCTGAAAAATATATATTTCCCAAGTCAAACGAAAACCAGAGCGGAAAACGTGCCGTTTTCCCCCAAACCAGGAACCATTTACAGTGAGTAGCCGGTGGCAAGTGACGGTTTTCTGAGGTATAAGCCTATACGAATAATAAAATAAATATTAGCCGGTTAAATAACGTGCATACGAGCTCAAAGAGTAGACCTGCATTTTGTCTCTGTGTGGCTATGACTTTTTTGCTTACGTTACTACAACACAGTTACCCATTAGCAGTTTTGTGATCTGTAGCTAGCGTTAGCTTCATGCCTGCCATAACGCCACCGGTTGGGGACCCGTGTCTGCTTGCGATGCCGCGTCACACAACACTAGAGGGCAGTTTTCAACGAAAAGGTGGAAAAATACGAATCTGTTAGCACCGCTAACTAAAATATCTGCTTTTCATTTGATTCAATATCTGTCTGGAGCATTTTGATCGACAGTCTGGACTGTTGGCAAGGCCAAATAGATACAGCTAGCTAACGTTAGCTAATTAGCCAAGACTACCGTAGAGGGCAGCAGGTATCGAAAATGTGAAAAAATAACGTATTTATACTTTCAATTAATTTTTTATATGTGTGTTGGCAAATTCGGCATCCTTTACTATATTAGAATTGTTGTCTTGTCTTCATATTATGTTGCTGCTGGATTTTGGTTGATTGCAGACAGTTACCAGTAAACGTGTCACCCCTGTAGCCAGCGGTGTGTTGGCGAGTGTTGCGGTTGAGGTTTGCCGCCGTGCCTGTGTTCATGACAGGGCGGTGTGTGACTTGGAAACGGTGTTTTTTCGGCTCGTTTGGCTGGCAGCTGGCGTTTCTCTAGCGTGTCTGTCGTTTCTGCTAAATAAGGTGACCAGATTTCAAATCACGGTCCTCGAGGGCCGTGCTGGTTTTCCAGCCTCCCTTTACCTGGGAGTCAGGTGTGAAGCCATTCTGGCCAATCAGTAGCACTAATTGTTCAGTTAATTCCCCGGGAGAAAAGAAAATAGGGCACCATAAACGGGAGCTGTCCCCGGAAAACGGGGACGTCTTGTCACCCTACTGTTATATGACAGAAGTTGGACAGCATTACTTGAACAGCGGAGCTGTACACCCCCTGCGTCCTGCATACACAAACGCAGCGTTAAAGCTGCGTAGACTACCCAGAACATTGGGCATTATTTTTCGGTAAGCTATGTAGGTCGGTCATCTTGACTTATCTGAAATTTGCCACTGTGGACATGATGTTTTAAAGCAAATGGTTGTAACTGACTTATCCATCAGTTCCAGCTTTTTTTCAGTTCACTTCTTGATCTAGCTAGGCCTGTCAAAGAATCTGCGTTCTCTCTTGGTGTAGCCTGCTTCATTAGTGACGGTTCTGGGGATGCGCTAGTAGCTTAATATTTGAACTGGGCTCTCAAGACTGAAAATTAATATAATGAATCTACACTGAATATATCTTGTGGAAACCCAAGATTGCAACAAGTGGTGATGGGCCCATTAGGGGCTTAGTCTTCCTGTTTGCCATTGTATTAAACATAATATATGTATAAAACTTGCACCCAGTGTCATGATGAAAGCTGGTCGCCGCGGGAGACTATTTACTTGAGACTTGCCCAAAGCCATGATTCGCTGTGGTTAAGTTCCCATGGCACTTTCTGAAAGATTGGGAGTGTTATCCCTGGAGTCCTGGACAAATTTACAAACTGATTCTCTCAATCTGGCCACTTTACATTTCACATTACATCTTTCCCATTGCAGCTGATGGGCTGTGGAATATCTGTCCCATCAGAGCTGATTGGCTGCAGAATTTTATAATTCGCAACGGAGCCGATTGGCTGTGGAATTTCATAATTCCCTAACTGCCCTGTTTTCTCTCTTTGTGTATGCAAATTAAAAGTAGTTCAAAGCTGACCTTTTTAATAGAAATTGACAAGTTAATACTTGTAAACATTTTTCTCTTTCCGCAAACTCGAAGTGATACGCATGTATGTGAAAGCATTTCATTTGAATCCACTGTATGTATGTCAAGTGTTGCTTCACAGATTTCCGTTAACAACTTCAAATTGTCTTCAAAAATGCTTTGTTTAAACCTGTTAACTCCTTGTCTGATAATGTTAATGTTTGCCTATGTTACACTAGTGAAGAGCCTTTTGAAATGTGATAATGATGACCTCAGCACCGGTATTGGGAGTAATGGTATAATGTGCTTATTACCAACCAGCTGAACGTCAGCAAAGCAGCCAACGGACCAGCTTCAAACCCGCCGTGCTGGATGCTGTGAAGCGTGCTTTCGCCCTCAGGGCGGCTGTGTACGGGTCTGCGTGCGTGTGCGAATGGCAACCCACACCAAACAAGAAGCACGCGTCGAACTGTTTAGAAATAGAGGCCGTACGGTAAATGACACTCTTTATCCATTTGCATGCCAGGTATTGACAACACCATTTTCCCTTGCCTCCACAGACAAAGTACACATTGATAGATGAGCAGGATATTCCGCTGGTGGAAAACTACGCCTTTGAGGTAAGGGGTCATGGGTGAGATGAGAGTCCTTCTCATTACAGCTGCACTGGAAGGTTGAACCTGGGGGGTCAGAAGCTGAGTTTGCTCCGCGGCAGAGCTCTTGAAGCGCAAAGCTGCAGCCGTAGAAACGTGTTTGATGCAGGTGTCTCACGGGACCTTACGGGGGATAGCGGCACGTGCTGGCACTTTCCGTCAGGCCTGGGGAGATTACGCGAGTGTAATCATTAACTGCGTGTCACATGTCTTTACATTTACACCGTTTTGTTGTGGAGGCAGTGACTGGCCGCATAGGCAGCTTGACGAGTTGTCAAAATACTACGGCACGTTAAAGAGGCCACTATGGACGAAAACCTGATGGATAAAATGCAAGGCCTGGAATACAGAACTGACCAAAATAGAAACCACTCACTATTGTTCAAGGTCATTTGATGTATGAAAACAGGAAATATTATCATTTTTACTGTCAGAATAATGTATTTTGACACAACCAGAGATACAGTTTAGCAAATACAATTTAGCAACTTAAAACACAGCTTAAAGTACAACTTAGCTTCAAATAAATCTTTTAGCTTCAGATCAAAAGCATCTCTTAGCTTCAGATAACATCTCTTTTAGCTTCAGATAAAATGCATCTCTCTTCTACCTGCACATAAAAAGCATTTCTCTTTTTAGCTTCAGATGAATCACATCTTTCTTTTAGCTTCAGATACAACACATCTCTCTTAGCTACAGATAAAAAGCATCCACCTTAGCTTCAAATAAAAAGTATCTCTTAGCTTCAGATAAAAAGTAATCTCTTTTAGCTTAAAGTCCATAATAAAGTCCATCTCTTAGCTTCAGATGAAACACATTGTTACTTCATTTTGAATCATTCTATGTTTAGCATTTTCCGTCTGAAAATCTTTCTTAAAATGTATTAACAACACAAGTGTGCTGTTTATGCAGAAGCTGTTCCGTAATTTGCGACAAGAAAATTATAAACCTTGTTATCTCAAAACTGCATTGCATATAACAGTCTTATGATACAAACTGGACAGAGTCCAGGGGTAGCCAATCCAAACCGGTCAGCAGTTCAGGCAAATTGGGGGTTAGCGTAAATGGGAAATAGAACCCAAATGTTGGTCTTTTGGGTGTGTGTGAATACCGGGGTCTCACTTCCGCTTTCTTGCCCCTCGTTGCAGGCTCGCATGGAGGTAGACGCTGACGGGAACGGGGCGAAGATCTTCGCCTACGCCTTCGACATCGGCAAAGGCCGCTGGGCGGGGCGCCCACTGCACGAGCTGCTCTGGTGAGTTCGGCTGTACAGCAGATTCTGCTGCTTGTGTGCGCACGCGCGTGTGTGTGTGTGTGTGTGTGTGTGTGTGTGTGTGTGTGTGTGTGTGTGTGTGTGTGTGTGTGTGTGTGTGTGTGTGTGTGTGTGTGTGTGTGTGTGTGCGTGATGTATGTGTTTGTGTCTTGCCACCACATCTGATTTCTGTATTGCCATTTTTGTTTGTTTTATAGGTGTTTCTAATTCTGTGTGCATGTTCAGCTTACATGTCTCCACACATGTGTTTATTAGTACTGCTCACTTTGTGTTTTATGACATGGTATGTGCTTGTAATGACTATTCTATTTGCCTGTAACTACACCCCTCTTTCTGTGTGTGTGTGTCTCCAGGGAGAAACACAGAGGTGGAATTGCTCCCAGCTTCCAGGTTGTCCACATCAACTCTGTAACTGTTGACAACCGGCTGGATAACCTGCGCTTGGTGCCGGTTGGCTGGAGTCCCAAACCGGAGGAGCTGTCCAGCAAGCAGAGGTGCTGGATCGTATATTTGACAACAGTAGTACCTTTTGGTCCTGCAAGAGCTTACAAACTCTAGTGTTGTAAATTGTTAGGAAGTGGAAACCATAGCCCATGGCTACTTCATTTTGCATCGATGGTACTTCAGTGATTTTTAATTTATAATTTTTTTGGTACCTGCGTGTCTCTAGGCCAGCCCCGAAAGGGTGCTCTCGCCACACCACACCGGAGATTAGACCCCCCTTCATTTATAGTGCACCAGAATGAGGTCATGCCCCAGCTGTGAAGTAAATCAGTCAAAATTACAAAACTGGGGAGGGGGGGGATTCAAGATCAAAGCTGGCTTGCATTGCTTGTGGTCTGCGGGGTGTGATATCCAGCAGTGATGTTTTGTGTGTGGTTATTTGTGCCCAAGGTTTGTAGTGTTATTTAACCCCCAAGCTGAGACCATGTTCAGTTAACACCTGTGGTCTGTGTTTATGGTGTTGCAGTTACACACGTTGGTTACACACTGGTGTGTGTATTCTGTTACAGTTACATACGTTAACCATAAGCTCATGTGTGTCCCCCTATTTCACAGAGAGCAGTCCCTTTACTGGCTGGCCATCCAGCAGGTTCCGGCCGACCCGGTGGAGGAGCAGTACCTGGAGCTGAGCCGCACACGCTACTACAACGCCAACGGAGAGCTGGTGGAGGAGGAGGAGTGCTCCTGCACCTACTACGAGTGTCACTACCCGCCCTGCTCGCTCATCGAGAGGAGAGTGAGTACAGCTGAGCGCTCCCTACACCTCCCTGCACCCTCCTACACCTCCCTACGCCTCCCTACACATCACCTACACCTCCCCACACCCACCTACATCGCCCTGCGCCTCCATGTGCCCACCTACATATCCCTGTGCCTCCCTGTGCCCAACTACATGTCCCTGTGCCTCCATGTGCCCACCTACATATCCCTGTGCCCAACTACATGTCCCTGCGCCTCCCTATGACAAACTACATGTCCCTGCACCTCCCTATGACAAACTACATGTCCCTGTGCCTCCCTACTAAGGCTGTCAAAAGTGCCATGAAATTGAGTTCGAATATTCGCTTTTGTAATTAGTTAGAGTTTGAATATATTCGAATATCATTTGCCTATAATTCACAAAAATAAGCTGCTTATTGTAGGGCACAATATGCACGTGACGCTCCCTCTAAACTAGCCTGCGCGTTATTTTCCACAAGTGGGGAGTAAAATAGAGGACATCGGTGAACTTTCATACTAGGTTACTACATCTGGGGCCTCATTTATAAAACGTATTTTAGATCAACTGTGAGGCGTGTACGTAGAAAATCACGTCAAAGTAGTGACTTATAAAATTTCAACATGACTCGATTTGACCGTGGAAACGGTTGTGGCTCTATGTCAGGTCTTCACTTGACATATGCACACAAGTTCATTTTATAAATGAGCCCCCTGCAGTTTCTATAGCCTAATGCGCAAATGAATAAAGCACTTTCTCGTGGATGTAATTTGCCATAACTCGGCATTTAGTAATCACAATTAATAGGGAAATGATTGTTTATAGGAAATCCTTGTTTATTTCTTAACACAAACTATTCAAACAGCTAATACTTGTAGCCTAAAACAACATAAATTACTTACTCTGTTTAGTTTGTTTAACTTCTTTCATCATCCAATTTTATCAAAATCTTCAGAACAGAAAGGAAACATAGCCTGCCATGGGAACATTTAGCCTAAATTGTTAGCTGACCAGTAACGTTAGCACGGGAAATGAACTTTGCGCGCATGAACATGATTCACCGCATGAAATTAAAGCCTGTATATTTATGTTAATTACAAAACGCGGGATCCAAAACTAATATTCGAATGCTCAAACTTAGATTCGAACTAAGATTTTCCAATAGTTTTCGAACTTCAAATATTTTTTGACAGCCCTACTCCCTACACCCACCTACACCTTCCTGCGCCTCCCTACACCCACCTACACCTACCTACGCCTCCCTACATGTCCCTGTGCCTCCCTGCAGCTCCCTGCTGTGTCCATTCCTCATTTCTAATTGTCATATCATCGGCCCAGAATGCTTTGCGGCAGTTGAAAACTGAAGACTCATTGTTTCAAATGCTTATGATATGCTTAGAATAGAGTCACTGAGGAGTATGATGCTACTGTGTGCAGTTTTGATATGCTTATGTTAGCCTGCGTTACACTACACTCTCAGAAGGAAGGGTTCCTAAAGGCTTCTCTGTGTCTCCATAGCGGAACCATATCTAGTTCAACGGTTCTTCGTCGGGCAAAATGGTTCAATCTGGGAGCTTTCACACCTACTGGGAGCTTCTCAGACCTACTATAGAGGGAGAACTAAAAAAGTTTCTCCTATAGAGACACGCCACGACAAGCCAAGAACTTTCTTTTTGTTTTGCCAGATTTTTTAAAAGATTAAATTTAAGACTTTGAAATTCTTGAAAATAATATGGTTAAGACAATGGTACTTTAAAGTACTTGACTTACTAGTTGGGGAGTTGTGGTGTGAGGTCTTGAGAAGTTTCGCGTCCATGTTTTATCTGAAGTGTACTGTGTACACTGTAAATTGCTGGGGATTGGATTGGGGTTGAAATCGCTGATTCTGGGTCAGTGTCCAACCATGTCATTTTTATGGGTTCACTGTGAACGTGAAAGGGTACGATGAAGGCTGGATGGTCAGAGCCTTATTTATTTTAAGAGGTTTAATCAATCATTAATCATAATACTTGCATATTTTAGTTTAATAAACCACAAGAATAGCATAGTTAAGTTTAATATGCCATAATAATAGCAAAATTAAGTTTAATCCATTGTAATAATGGTCTAGTAATAGTGTGCTGGTACTGTCTGATAGTCACTGATAAAAAAAGAATAAACACATTCGGAGGGAATTTATAGAGTACAAAGAAATCAGGAAGAGTAAATCCATTGGAGATTAGATACTGGCCATACAAAGAGAGGGTGAATAACCCCTGTACAGCTTTGGTATCATGATGTCTTAAACGTGAGCTTTGAACCTTGATTGAATGTTGTGATAAATGTTTTTTTAAATATTAAAAGTTCCTAAGAACAGTAATATTATTAAAAGGACAGGGCTGGAAATTGTTCTACGAGTGGTGATGTTGATGGAAATATTGCAACTAATGGAATGGCTATGTATATGAAGGGGATAATATAAAGCATGTATTTATGGAGTTAAAAACAGGGCTAGTAACATTTCAGCAAGGGCTAGCAGAAATCTTTGGCTACTAGCCTGGCTTTCTTGTGCCAAAACAGTTTGCTTTGAATATGGCCATTAAAAACACATTTTGGAATATAAAATGGCATGCTGTCAGGGTCCTTAGTGTCAGAGGTTGTTTCACACTGCATACTTGTGTTCTTGTGAGAACATTCCTCCACGTACTTACAAGACTACTCTTTGAGTGTAACAATGCTTAAAATTTGAAACGCACTTCCAGAGTAACCAAAGAAATGCTTTATGATATTTGGGGTGAATATACTGACTACTGACCTCTACCCTTAGCAGGAAACACGACATTGACACTACAAAAACACATAAATGAAATATAGTTGGATACATAATCCTCATGCCTTCTGTCGTCCATTTTCTTGGCTATTTTCTTTCTTCTTCGCCCTCAAATACAGAGCAGAAATCGCAATGGCTACTGGGAAGGGAAAGCATACTTAGATTTTTAGTCCTCCCAAGAACATGGAAAGAACTTCCAGTGAAATCTTGCGTTCTCCCATGTTACTTCCGTACCTGCTGTATGCTCTAGATAGAACACAAGTATACAGTTCGGAACACAGCTGGAGTGCTGTCTCTCAAATGCTCCAAATATCATAAAGCATTTTTTTGGTTACCCTGGAAACCTGATGTTGGGCAGACAGGAAATCCGAAGTGTTATAGCTTTCCTGGCTTCATGTCGCAATACTTTTTGATTAGACAATTTTAATTTAACCAGCCCCTGCCAATCATACAAAATTTAAATAAACATGGTTTTGGTTGCAGTAGATTGATTTCCCAGAATTCCCCTGGTAGCAGTGTAGAGGGCATGGTGGGTGGTGCCGTGTACGGCACCGTGAAATGGCAGCAAATGCATCTTTGAGTCCCGGTCTGAAGTTGCGTCTCTCCCTCTTGACCCCACAGCTCAGGGAGTTCAACATCTGTGGGCGCTGCCAGGTGGCCCGTTACTGCGGATCCCAGTGCCAGCAGAGGGACTGGCCCGCCCACAAGAAGCAGTGCCGTGAACGCAAGAGGGTCCTGGCCCTGGAGTCGGAGCCCGAGCGGTGATCTTCGGACTTTCAAATCCGGGATTTTGGACAGGAGTGGAGGGAGGACGTAGGAGGGATGGAGACTTTGGGGGTTTTGAAGTGCAAAAAAATATAAGTATATATATATATATGATGGATACGAAGGACAATGTAACAGGTGGGGGATAAGGGGATTGAGGGGTGGGTGGGTGGGGGTTGAAAACCACACTTCCCAGAACTGACTCATCTCCATGGCTGGCTTGACACGTCTCGGAGGATGATGGGAAATGTAGTTTTTTTTTGTTTTGTTTTGTTTTGGTGTGGAAGGAAAGCCCCTTGCTCTTCCTGCTGCTACAGACTGTGTATTTGGGGAAGGCAGAGAGGGCGAACGCCGACAGACTGCTCCTCTGGAACGGATTCACCAACCCTCTCTCCCCCCGGCCGCACTTCTGACCCACCTGTTATGAAAACGCTGGGACTTGATGCCCCCTGCACAGTTGGCACAATGACATCTGGACCTCTTCACTGTACTGACCCCTAGTGGACCCCTGGTGCACTGCACACACTTACTTCCCTTTCAGAGTCTGAGGTGCACACACTGATTCACACAGTCGGGCCACTTTGTGTTGTTACCACCTGAAGGACATGGATCAAGTGCTGTACAATGATGGTGGCTTGGGGGGGGGGTGTTTTGGTCAGTGGTAGGGGCTTGATCACAGAGTTATAGGGAGCTTGTATCGAGCGTGTGGATCATTGTGGCAGTGCTAGTACACCATATCTCCATTCAAAAACACTGTAACCCTTCTGACCTGCCACATATTCTCAAGCAAAGTCATTCACACTTCCACTCATGTTCGAAGGGTGTCCTGGAGCAAATATATAACTGACTGCAAGTTTGTATTTGTCATAAAAAAAAGTGCTTATAATCAAATTAAAGCACTCTTCTTGTTTTCTCTAACACATTACTCGTTGAGGGGAAAGTATCATAAGTGTCACAAAAATGTTGTATGTGGTCATTAACATCAGTAAGACATTTTTCCGGGAACACCCTTCATTGCTCCTCCCATGGCCCCACTCACAGACAGAGAAACACACACGCGCACACGCACACACACACACACACACACTGTCTGTTTCTGTCAGTCTCTGGTCAGTGTTGGTACCCCTTCTTGATAAACAAACACGCACAGATATGCATGTTAGAAGAAGGTATATACAGTACATGCAAAGACATGGTGATTATTATGGTAATTATTTTTTATTTATGTGGATGGTTCTAACACTGTGCACCGATACCTCCTCTTCCTAGTCCTGGTCAGGGTTACGAAAGTGAGGTTTAGACTGACCAAGACCACAAGCGCCTATTGGAACCACACTGAAACTAAACAACTGTGTTTACGAGATGAGTTTCCTTTACGCTTTTGGCATCAACAGTTTCAAACAGGTCTGTCTCAGCCTGCTTTACCAGCCCTGATCTAGCTGACCTAGACACAGAGATATTGAGTGAGGGAGATTTTTATTTTATTTTTTCCATTTTTTTTTTTTTGGGGGGGGGGGTGGGGGGGGTTAGGGGTTGGGATTTTTTAAATAATAAAAAACATGCATTAAATTAATGAGCTGTGCAAATGGGCCTAGAGTTGGGAAAGATCTGACCATCTCTTCACTGTAAAATTAAAAAATAATTAAAATGAATAAAATAAGTGTTTCATCTGCATTTGGGATGTTGTTGGTTTGAACAGAAGGTTGATGAAGGTAATTCATTAAATCAATTATTGGAGGGATATGGCTTGATATAATTTAAGAATTAACGCTTTAGAAATACGGAGAGCTCAATCTGGATTTTTAGTTCTGTTCATTTTAAACGAGGGTAAATACTACCTGAACCCCGTCCACTCAGCCCGCACACGTCAATCATCACATGACGGCGCCACGTAGCAACATTTTCAATTGCAATATTTCAGCTATACGGTAGCAACAAATATACAGTTGTATAGGCCACATTTCTTTTTAACTGCTTTTTCTCTTCTAATTCGTCAAAGGTTTAACAAACGTGGATCTGCAAAAGGCTTACCCATCGAATGTCCTCGGCTGAGCAGTTGGAAAAATATTTTTATTAGGAAGTCGCTTTTAAAATGTATAATTATGAACTACTGTAAAGTTTAGGTAGTAATAGGTTTGTTTACAGTTTAATTTGTAGCTGGCCAGGGAATTGAATGAATAACCTTTCCCCAAACGTTGACATGGTGACCAGTGAACTGGTACTTTCGGGCTAATGGCAGTCGGCTGGGACGGGATGTAGTTCAAAACAAGAGGCTGCGAGTTTATGAGCATCTCATTATCCTCCTGTTCACCATCCTTTCATTCTCACCCAGATTCAACAAAGGACCTCCAGCAACCCACCGGAAGCTTAACCGTTCCTAACGAATCCGCGGTTCTCCCTTTCCTCAATCTTCACAGCTTGTAGCATCAACCGTGTTGCCAATCCAAAGATTTTCCTTAATGTTACAATATCTGGCACACGAAGCCGCACCTTTTTGGGAAGTAAAAACGAACAACGGTATGCGGTATGTTTTTCTACTAAAGTCGCTTTCCACTTTGAGTGTCTGGCTGGATCAAGACAGTAACTGGTTTACCACCGATAGGCTAAAAGTTTCTCAAGACCGTTGTGGAGTTTCTTTGAAGTACAGACAACGAGCAATAATTTGATAAGAAATGAACACAGTCGGCGCCGACAAACGTGCAACAAAGCCGAGAGACAAACATAACAGTGTTTGTTCAGAACTGGACTGTTGCTATTTATAGAGTGACGATCGCGGTGAACTCCGCCCCGGTCTGCAAAGGACAGGCTGCTCTCCCGAGCTGCGCGCTTAAGCAAACGCGACGCCTGCAGCAGCCCTTCGCTATGCGCACACCAGGACCTCCGTCCGTTTGAATTCGCACAGGTCTACTGATCTGGCTCGAAGTGCCACCGCCGTAGACCAAGTAGAGGAGAGAGGGGTACCTGGAATTATAGCCAATGCTCGTCATTTAAATGATTGTACAACTCACTCCTCACTTGGTAAGTTTGAAACGCACCCCGTATATCTTCTGGGAGAGTACAGTCATCTGTAAGTGCACCACTCAAAAGTAAACATTGGACGCTGCATGTACACAGTGTGCATGTGCCTATGCGTGTGTGTGTGCGCGTGCATGTGTGTGCGTTGTATGTGTTTCTGCATAAAATGAAGCTATAACCTGTTGTGTTGTCCCTCTTGGCCCCTCATGGACACACTGGTGGCGCCTGCTTCCCTGTGCTTGTGAGGTGATGCTGCACTGACGCCCGTGCGGATGGCGTGCGGTCCAGGCTCCCGTCACATGACGGGGGACGCGGCGCCCGGGCCGCAGCGCTCGGACCTCGCTCACATGATGGCCGCCCTGGAGGTTCTGAGCGGGTCCGGGCCGGTCCCGGAGAGCAAGGGGCGGCTGGTGGAGAGGGTTCTGCGGGAGCCGGACCGAGAGGGGTGCGTCGGCGCGCTGGGGCGCTCGCTCAGGTCCTCGGACTCCCGGTAAGCGCTTCTCGAGCGGCGGCGTTGGGACACGGCGTTCAGCGCAGGTCCCCACGCTGCTGCCAAATCCTTCACAAAACCAGGGACTCCAAAGATTTTTAAAATGATCAAACTGAGGTTCTTTCCACTGTGTGGATTTTATCATGGAGAGATTTTGCGTCGGAGATTGGCTGTGGTTCTTTTTTAGTTGGTTTGATTTACTGGGGGGATGGGGGATTTGTTCCTTATTGTTAGGCACCTCACCTCACAGGGACACATTGCTGGGTGCTTGAGCTTTTTGCTTCAGGAAGGCAAACAACATTATGGGCATGACAGACTTTTCACAAGCAGATTCCACTCATGGGACAGTTTGGTAATAAACAGATTCATGTCTGTTATTGTATTTAATAATACACTACATAAATGATAAAAGCTTCATAAAGGATTCCACTGACTGATTAGACCGTCCATCCGTAACACTGGCGTTAATAATCACTGAGCACCAGAATGGTGGGTATAATTCTGGATTCTTCTGTGTTGTTTACACAATTTCAGTGTCCTGACGCTCAAAACCCGTTTGATTAAAATAACAAATTGTTCGTAGACAGCCTGCTTTAGATAGCATTGTACTTACAGCTGAAATGCTACCCACTGTTAGCGAGCACAGACACCCACCGTAACTTAAAACGTTTATAGTCTGACAAATCTATTCATGCCCGGTGTAGTAAATGCCCATGTGCTGAATGCAGAATTTACTGATCGGCCTGTGCATTTGCCCTTTCCCACAGCCCGGTACCTGCTCAGCACCCCCATCACAAAGCGTCTGACAGGGTCAGAAACGATCACGCGTGACGCGCTCACACCGCTGAATGCCACGCTGCTCAACATGTCAGCGCCTGTAAATTTTAAACGCGAGCCGCGCCGAGCGTGACGGACCAGGCTGTAAAAGGGACTGTATTTGCTCAGTGAAGTAGGGCCAAGTTTTGGCCGGTAGAGCCATTTTCCAGCGGTCCTCGGACAAATTTAAAAGTTGATAAACGCGTCGAGTTTAATGAGAAAGCTTTATTGAGGCCAATCAATCACCATACGCCATTGTGTGTCGGGGGGGAGACAAGGCCGTGTTTGGCTTGTAACTCAGCGTACTGTACAAACGCGGCGTGGCCGTAAATCACGCACGGACCCCCCGGCGGGTCACGCGCTCGCGCGTTTGTGGGCGATCTGTCCGTGCTGTGTTAGGACCCGCTCAGTCAGGACCGACGGCGTGTGTCAGAGGAGCGCCAGGTTTCCTGGAGCTGGCAGCCCGACGGGTTTCATGGCCGCCCAAACGGTGACCGGCGCTCCGCCCCGCCGTTTAGAAAGGGTTAACTCCGCTCTGAAGGGGGCTTGTTTATGCGTTTCCGCGGTAACGGGGTCCTGACTCCGAACAGGGGAGAGAGAGCCTGCGGCTGACCCGATCAGTGCCTGAGTCCGGTGAGGAGGTTCAAAGCCATTCAAATTTACTGCCGCCGTTTAACGGGCATTACCATGACAGTGAAGCACACCAGATGCTCAGATCTGCGGAAGACGGCAAACAGATCCCCGCTGCAGAGCGCGTTAATGCACATCAGCGGCTTTTACAGGCCGACTCATCAAACACTGTTTGTGGAGATTCTGTGTGTGTGTGTGTGTGCGCGCGTGCATGTGAGTATGTGTATGTACGTGTGTGTGTGTAGCTCATAAATGAGCTGATGAGTTGAACTGTCTGACCTGGTTAGGAGAAACATTCCCAAGCAAATGAACTGACTGAACTGACTGAAATGGGTGTAGAAGCAGTGGGATAACTTGCTGTGGTTCTTTGTTTCTGAAGGTTGTGCAGTACTGCAGCTTACCTCCTGGGGGCGCTGGTGGAGAGAGACGGCTGGGTGCAGGAGACCCTGGAAGGGACGCAGGGGGACAGCGCTGGGCTGGTGGGGGCCTTAGGGGGGCTCCTGACCCACAACGACCCGGACACTGTGATGAACGCTGCGGGGGCCATCGCCTCATTGGTAACTGAAAGGCAAATTTGTCCTCAGTCACCCCACTGTTTATGTGCAGAGAACTGAAACTCACTCACTCACACACTCTCACACACACACACACATACACACACACACATCCAGCATGTAGCCCCAGTGAGAGATGACAGGCCACAGCCCCCCTCTCTCTCTGTTCCTCCCTGGCTCAGGTGGGGAGCAGTGTGGGGCGTGGCCGGCTCCTGAGGGAGGAGGAGGTTTTTGGGGACGTGCTGGCCAGCCTGCCCACCCTGCTGCGTGAGGAGCGGGAGAGCACGGTCAACTACGCCGCCCTGGTGGTGGCCCGCCTGTCCCTGTGTGAGGAGGCCTGCCAGCGCCTGCTGCAGCACCCCTCTGCCCCCCACACACTGAGGAGCCTGGCACAGTGCCTGGCACACAGCCACACAGGTATGTACCCCCCCCCCCCACACACTGCCACACAGGTGTGTACCCCCCAAAAAATACCCCCCCCCCACACATGCTGAGGACCCTGGCACACAGTCACACAACTATGTACCCCCCTCACATGCCCATCCCTCACACCCCTGCACCCCCTCCCTCTGACTCCACAGACACATAGGTGTTAACCCCCCCAACCCTTACACCCCACAAACACCCCATCTCCCCTATACCACCCCCTCCGCTCCAAGCACTACTCACATCACAAGGGTTAAACACAGGGGTAGCAAACGGTAACTTTCTGGCAGTGCAGCTCTGATGCTTCAGCCGTGCCGTTTTGACAGACACCGCCATGAACGCCGCCTTTGCCGTGGGCCGACTCTGTGGAACTGAGGCGGGCAGGAGCTTGATACTGGCCCTGGAACAAGAGCACCAGCTGGTGAGTCACGACCCGCAGTCTGACTGGCCGCTGTCTGGGGTTAGGGCAGTGGTTCCCAATCTTGTTCCTGGAGATCTACCGTCTAGCAGGTTTTCACTCCCTCCCTGATTTGGCACACCTGATTTGACTAATTAGCAGCACAACAAGATCTCTAGCTGTTGAATGAGGTGTGCTATGTTACAGTTAGATGAAAACCCACAGGACAGTAGACCTCCAGGTACAGGGTTGGGAATCAGTGGTTTAGGAAATAGGCATGGAAAAGGAGCACCAGCTGCTGAGACCACAATGAGAGCCATTATCTCAAAATGAAGAACACTTGAAACAGTGGTGAATCTTCCCAAGAGTGGCTAAAGACATCAAGGTCCTCATGAGTTCTAGTATGTTAAACTGTATTGTACTGCACGCTGTGGTTTGTGCAGGATAAAGGTGGGGTTCTCCACCGTAGGGGGTGTTTGAATTGAACGCCACCCCCCTCCCCCTCAGGTCAGCAGTCTTCAAGCCCTGCTCTGTGAGGGTAGGTGGCCAGGGGCGGGGCAGACTGCCTGCTTTGCCCTGAGTTGCCTAGTGACAGAAGAGGATGGGCACGCCCTGGTCCTGGGAAGCCCTGCCTTTCCCCACCTGCTGGACGGCTTACTGCGCCACCTACTGGAAGAGGAGCACGACAGCGCCTGGTTTGCGGCCATGTGAGTATGTCTGTGCCAATGAGCACTGCCTGTTGACCACCAATCATTCTCTTAAATCTGATTGTGACTTAATGCTGTGTAATCCCCCCCCCCCCCCCTCTCTCTCTCTCAGGACAGTGAAGGTGTTAGTCTCAAGGCCCAGGGGAGTGCTGTGTGTGAGAGAGCACTCTCTCTTAGAGGAGCGACTGCAGGTTGGACACTCGTTTACTCTCCGCTCATCCCTTCTTCCCCAGTCTGCCGCGCGCTCTGGCTGCTCTCCCCGTGTCCTTACTTTCCCTCAGAGTCTTCAGAGATAACACGCCACCGTCACTCAGCAAAATTTACACAGGGACCAATCACACAACACCATTTCTACAAAAAAAAAAAAAGTTCAACACTGAAAGTTGTCATGGTAACTTCATGGTCATTTGAGGTGCAGTTGTACTCAGAGCAGAACGGAATGCACTTGCCATGCAGGGGGTGGAACTAAGACCCACTTTTGTACAGGATGAACCAGACGCAGAAAAACCTACACCACTGTCAAAGAGACTTGAAAAGAACTCAGAATGGAATCTGGTGCCGATACGGCGTCTGAACCATCATCCAAACCGTCGTGTACCATCATGCCTCTCTTTCCGTCTCTCAGTCTCTCTCTCAGTCCCGCTCCATCAGTCAGGAGCTCCAGGAGGAAGTGAGCGCGTGTCTGAGGAAGCTGCAGCGCCTCTCCAAACCCCTTCCCCCGAAAACGAGCCGCCGCCCCTCTGGTTCCTACGTGGTATCATGGGAGAAATGCACTCCCGAGAGTGGGCTGGAGGTCACGTACAGGTCAGAAAGGTGCACTGGGAAGAGGTGCTCCTTTTCAGTCTACTTCGGTTACCTCCCTCCATGTTTCATGACCTGCTCACAATCTAAGGAGAGCTGGTGATAAATAACTGTTCAAACAGGAACATTCTGCCTTAAAATGAGGCACAGAGCACAAGTTTCTTGATTTCAGGAAGCAACGCAAAAAGTACGACAGAGTTTGAAGCAGCACAACGCTCAACGATCAAGAGACTTTTCTCTTAGCCTTGATTAATCGCATTGAAGGCAGTCCATGATCTAGCTCCCTCTTACACTTCTGACCTCCTGTCCCCTTATCTCACGGGCAGAACTCTGAGGTCATCGGACCAAGGTTTACCGGCCTTCTCTAGGACTTAACTTAAAACGAAGGGAGACTGAGCTTTTACCTCTGTAGGGCTTAGGCTTTGGAAAAGTCTTCCCATTAGATCGGTGAGCGCTGTGGACTGTTTTTAACGTGAGCGTTTATATACAGACGGGCATTTCAATATTGTCATTGTGTAGTTTGTTGTTGTACTGTGTGTGTCCTAATGGGATTATGCTAATTGTTTTTAATGATCTGTAAAGCATCTTGTGAAGCTTGCTCTGTAAAACAAGACATTTAATTAATTAATTCACTCAATTCAGTGACCAGGTGATACAACCCAACAGATACACAGATGCCTCTGTAGATCCTAACCTGCTGCTTCCCTTGTGCTATTTTGCTTTAGCCTCCTGGACAGAGACAAGGTTTTGTACAGGGGTACCCAGTGTCACCTGACCCTTCCTAACTCGGCGCTCCAATCCGGACGCACTCTCTCTCTCCGCCTCGTCCAATCCACCGACGGCGGTGACGTCAGCCCCTGCAGCGAGCCCACCCTATTGCCCGTTGATAGCAAAGGGGCGGAGCTAGTGCCCGGTCCGCCGCGGCAGCTGCGCGTGATTGGCTGCACTCCGACTCAGGCGCGGCTGAGCTGGTGCGCGCCGGAGGGAGGGGTGAAACCCAGGCTTTACCAGCTTTACCGCGGGGAAACGCTGCTGGAGACGACCGCAGAGCCAGGGTGAGCGACCAGCTCCGAGCCGCGTTTCCGATAGCTCATTCTGGAATTAGCCCTGAGTTTCTGTAATTGTGTTGATAACCAGTAGCATATTGAACCCTGCATTAATTTCTCAGCATAAAGCACTGATGAAATAAAGAATAAAAGCCGCTGTGCAAACTTTGCTTTTAAAATTCGTTTTCTTCTTGACTCTTCATGTACTAAATATAAACATAAGAGAGAGCTGTGTGAACTTTTGTTCTTATTTTACTGTCGGATACAAGAGATTTTTTGAGTTTTGAGTCAAACGCCCTCCGTTTGAGGGACAGTTTCCAGGAAGGGTTCATAAGGAACAGGTGCTCTGAAACACTCCCAAGCTTGGGCAGGCTAACCGCGGTTCTCCCCGTCCGCGCCAGGGCCATCGTGGGCGGGCTGTCTCCAGGGACGCTGTACCAGCTGGGGGTGTGCGCGGTGGGGCCGGGGGACGCGCCGGGGGAGCGCGCCACGGTGGACGCCCGGACGCCCGAGTGCCAGGACCACGCCCCCTCGGGGCTGGCGATGACCGTGCTGGGCCGCCACGAGCTGCTGGTCAGCTGGGGGGCCCCCGCCCTGCCCCTGGGCCGCCTCTTTAACTACGAGCTGCGGCTGAACGGGCGCGTGGCCTACCTGGGCACCGAGCGGGCCTACACCGCCCGCCGGCTCACCGCCAGCACCGCCTACACCTGCACCGTCACCGCCATCACCTCCAGGGGGCGCTGCCAGAGCCGCCCGGTCACCAAAAGGACCGCCCGCGACGAGTATGTGCACACACAGAGGTGAGAGGGAGGGAGGGAGATTAGCGGTTTCTGTGTTTTGTCATTTTGTTCGGCACAAGCCAATACAGTGAATAAGACTGAGCTGAGAGAGGAAGTGCCAGTGGTTTAAAGAGGGAGGGAAAATGAGTCCAGTTTCCCAGCTTTGATAATCTTTAGTGTTGTGGTCAGGTCCGTGCTGTTGGGGACAGTGGTTATGTCTGTATTGTAGGTGTCAGTGGTCTGGTCTGTGCTGTAGAGGTCAGTGGTTATGTCTGTGTTGTAGGTGTCAGTGGTCTGGTCTGTGCTGTAGAGGTCAGAGTTTCGCCCTGTGTCAGAGACATCCCTGACTGCAGTGTTGGTCTTCCCTTCCATCTGTCAGGTGCCTGTACTCCCCATCCCGCCAACTGGCCACACACACTCCTGCCTCGTCCCCTCCAGTCAGGGAGGTCCCTGAGGTCAGGGAGAGGGTCAAAAGGGCGCCATCACCTCATGGCCATCGACCAAAGGGCCATATGTCTGCTCAGAGTGAGAGAGAGACAGCCGGCAACAGAGACAGGCACAGGTATTTCCAAAACAGTCACACGGATGCCCAAAAGCACAATACCAGAATCCAATTACATCAACTCAGCCATGTTACAATTTACAGTGAGGGGAGATTCAACAGCATCATCGAAGTAGTAACAAAAAGGAATACCCCTCAGGTTCATGGGTGTCGTGGCAAAGTCACTCAATGCTTTGCTTGAATCAGGAATGTAGAGATGTCTTATCAGTATTGTCAAACTATAAAAGAGCTATGTTTTGAAAACCTTTCTTTGGTTGAGCTGTTTTATCAGCTATAAGTTATGACATTTTTTCATAATGAACGAACATTTTTTGGTGGGCTGCTCTGAAATTTAAATGGTTTTGGGTCTGTCGCCCCCTACAGGCGGCCTTCAATTCTGGTTCATTCCCCTGGTTCTGACAGCAGCCAAACGTCCATCCAGTCTACTGAGGTATCAACAATCATACTAAATATGAATCTATAACCTAAATGTGCAGTTAAATACTAATAATAGATGACATATGGATAATGTTATCAAGTTTGTATAATTATGAATCTATAAATTAAAATTCATAATGGTAAAAATAATAATATAAAATACATAACAGTAAAAATAACAGAATATAAACTGATGATTGCAGTCATTGTTTTATTGAGTGTGTTTAGGAGGCTGTGGGCGCTGTTAGTGGGTGTGACCTAAAGGCTTTGCGGAGGAGTGCCAGGGAGAGTGTTGGGAGGGTCGAAGCAAAGAGCGCTCCACATCGCCCCCTGCTGGCCCGCCGTGCTGGGACTGAAGGGGACCTACCGCTCCGACAAACTCCTCCTACCACGCCACACCGTGTGGGACCCAGACCAAATGCGGCGGGTAACGCACCATACCCTGCGGGCCCCGCACCACACCCTGTGGGTCCCAGACCAATGGGGGACAAAGCCAACATGGGTAAGGCTCTCTGCCTCTGAGTGTGTGTGTGTCCAGTGCTTAAAAGCTGCTGTGGGGACGATGCCTGACATGTAACACTTGATACTCATTAAGACCATCTGTTGATACATACTGAGTTGAAGCCTGCTTCGTCTCCCCACTCCCATACCAACTGCCACCCTTAGGACCACTCCCCTGTTTCTCTCTCTCCTGTTGTATCTTTCTCCTGCTCCACCTCCATGTTGCAGAAAAACAACTGTAAAGCATTTACAGAATAGAAGACCTGTAAAGCATTTACAGAATAGAAGACCTGTAAAGCATTTACAGAATAGAAGACCTGTAAAGCATTTACAGAATAAAAGCCCTACAGAGCATTTACAGAATAAAAGCCCTGCAAAGCATTTACAGAATAAAAGCCCTGCAAAGCATTTAAAGGATAAAAGCCCAGTAAAGCATTTAGAGAATAAAAGCCCTGCAAAGCCACTGCAGAATAACAGGAAACGCTCCCCCTTAGGGCGCGGTCACACACGCAGAATTAACATTGGCGAATATTCGCCTCCTGTTCACTTCCATTCTATGCAAGCGAAGGGGCGAATGAAACAGTGGCGAAGCAAATTTGCATCTTCGATTCGCGTGGAGTTCAACGTTTGTGAACTTTGACCGGCGAATTCGTAGCCTCAACCAATAGCAAAGAAGTGTGTGTGGTTGACCCCACTTGTCTGTAATTGGCTGTAGTTTTCTTAGTGAGCCAGGATGGAGGAGACTTTGATTGTGCTGTGTATGTGTCTTGTATTGTACGATCTTCAGTATACATTTTCCCGTCGCAAAACCAACAACCGCTCATGTGATATCACAACTGCTCATGTCTGACCAACAACCACAACCACTCAAACGGGCTACAAACCAGCAAACTGATTTCTGTGTGCATCAAATGTGTGACCGCACCCTTATTCCCGCTATCAGGAGTGCTGCTGCAGCACAGTGCTCCAGGAGGTGGCACCAGTGAGCAGGGGACTCTGCCCAGCATTGCACACCGTGTCCGTAAGTAATTCTGTTCCACTGGACCGCTGTCCAACAGTGCCTGTGTGTCTTTCAGCACCCTCTCTCGCTCCCCCCCCCCTCTCTCTTGCTCTGCCCCCTCCTCCTCTCTCTATCTCTCTCCTCTCCTCTCTCTCTCTGTAACTTATAAATATCTTCCCATGTCCAGTGTCAGTGAGATGGATCACAGACCAGGGCTCTATGCCAACATTTTTTTCCGAGGAGCACGTGCTCTGAAGTTGAAAAATTTAGGAGCACACTAATGCATTTACAGTTAGCAGAGATAAATTTTCAGGAGCAAGTGGGAGCCCTAGAATGGAAGTCCTGCAGACACAGGTGTAAGTTACAGTTCTCTGTGATGATCTTTCTCAGACCTGCGTTTGTGTCCTGTAGCTGCCGCTCACTCTGGATTACCTTCCCGTGTGTTCTGTGTACCGGTCTGCCTCCTCACCTGTCTGTTTGCGTAAAGGATTGTGTGTGTGTGTGTGTGTGTGTGTGTGTGTGTGTGTATGTATGTGTGTATGCATGTACATGTGTTATTGCATTGGGATCCATTATTCTCTGCTTGTGGGTCTACCTGCAGGGTTGGTGAAGTGCATCCAGCCTGTGCACCATGTGTGGTCAGAACTGGACCGGCCCAATCTGGACTGGATAGAACAAAAACAGAGCCGGATGCGGGGAGACAGGTGCTCACTGCCCAGCATTTCACTGCCCAGCATTTCACTGCCCAGCATTTCACTGCCCTGCATTTCACTGCACCGCATTTCACTGCCCTGCATTTCACTGCACCGCATTTCACTGCCCAACATTTCACTGCACCGCATTTCACTGCCCTGCATTTCACTGCACCGCATTTCACTGCCCAGCGTTTCACTGCCCAGCATTTCACTGCCCAGCATTTCACTGCCCTGCATTTCACTGCCCAACATTTCACTGCACCGCATTTCACTGCCCAGCATTTCACTGCCCAACATTTCACTGCACCGCATTTCACTGCCCAGCATTTCACTGCCCTGCATTTCACTGCCCAACATTTCACTGCACCGCATTTCACTGCCCAGCATTTCACTGCCCAACATTTCACTGCACCGCATTTCACTGCACCGCATTTCACTGCCCTGCATTTCACTGCCCTGCATTTCACTGCCCAACATTTCACTGCCCTGCATTTCACTGCACCGCATTTCACTGCACCGCATTTCACTGCCCTGCATTTCACTGCCCTGCATTTCACTGCACCGCATTTCACTGCACCGCATTTCACTGCCCAGCATTTCACTGCCCAGCATTTCACTGCCCAGCATTTCACTGCCCAACATTTCACTGCCCAACATTTCACTGCACCGCATTTCACTGCACCGCATTTCACTGCCCAACATTTCACTGCACCGCATTTCACTGCACCGCATTTCACTGCCCAACATTTCACTGCCCTGCATTTCACTGCCCAACATTTCACTGCACCGCATTTCACTGCCCAACATTTCACTGCACCGCATTTCACTGCACCGCATTTCACTGCCCTGCATTTCACTGCACCGCATTTCACTGCACCGCATTTCACTGCCCAACATTTCACTGCCCTGCATTTCACTGCCCTGCATTTCACTGCCCAGCATTTCACTGCCCTGCATTTCACTGCCCTGCATTTCACTGCACCGCATTTCACTGCACCGCATTTCACTGCACCGCATTTCACTGCCCAGCATTTCACTGCCCAGCATTTCACTGCACCGCATTTCACTGCCCTGCATTCCTGATGAAATTTGAAATATCCAGTAATCAGTTGTATAATTTTAATGAGATCTATTAATTAACTTTTAAATGCTTTAACTCTGTCTGTCTGTTTGTTTGTCTGTATTGTCTGTCTTGTGTGTGTGTGTGTGTGTGTGTCTGTTTGTCTGTCAGATCCACGGTCATGAGGCAGCCAACAGTAAGGAGTGACATCAGACCGGGTCATTCCATGAGAACAAACCGCAGGGTGCTGAGCTGAACTCAGCGCAATGGGCTGTACCAACAGTCAGAAAACATGGGGGGCATCAACTGCATTCAGTGGGCTGTACCAACAGTCCGAAAACGTGGGGGCATTAACTGCATGCTCTCCAAAGGGAGAAACACACAGCCTGAGGAGTGGAGAGGCTTAAACATCAATGCGACACGGGCTGAGTTCTCCAGCCTAACTGTAAAGCTTGTAAATTGCAGCCTTAGAACAGAGTTTACCAAAGGTTTTTTGGGGGACAGCCAATTTGCAGCCAATTTCCAAAGCCATGTCTTTCTCTACAGCCTACACTTTTTCATATACCTGTATTTAAATTCCAAATCATTTTTATTATTCAACTCTGACATTTCTGACAAATATATTATTGTCAGATAATAAAATGTGTTAGCCCCTTGGGGAATATCCGAGGACATTAAAGTATCCTGGTCTTTTTAAATACTGTAGCAACAACAGGATGTCTGTGCCCTGGAATTCTGACACTGATTGGACTGTGATGCTTTTAAAATAAGCGAGAGGAGGGATGAGGGGGCGCTGTCTGTGTGTTTCTGTTATTGTTTTCATAGTATTATCATGTGTCTTTTGACTGCTATAGTGCAAGACAGAGTACAGCCATGGTCAAAATGGTGGAAACGGCTGTGCAGTGTGCAGTGATTTTAATCGATCTAGCAGCTAATACTGGACGGACGTGCGTGTGTTTCTGTGTTCAACATTCCCAAATACCCGTGTCTTGATTCACTGAAATGACTTTCTGATTTTAAATTGTCTGCAATGCTATCCCTACAATCCTAAACCATCAGATCTCTCCTATACATCAATCAGGAACTGAATAAAGCACAGCACAGTTCTGCATCAAATCTGAGTTGCCTGTTCTTACTGGGTTGGCTTGTGTCTAGCTTTCTCATAAGTTCCACATGTTGGTTTGAATGCACATGCACGCTACCCTTCTCCAGCGTATGTACAGTAATAACAGTACATTTCCAAAGGACCACCCATTCTCAGACTGATAAATGTTATTGATAGCAGAATGGGGTGTATGCCGAACACATGCTGTCATATATGATCCAATAACTGTCTTCTATGTGGAGAGTGCAATCTGGCTGGTACAACTCGTGTGAATCACAGGTCATTGAACCTCCATCCATTATGGGTTTCATGAAACCTCATTCACACATCACTACTTAATATATATAAAAACATATAGCTTCTGACCTTTTCATATACATGAGTTTTACTCAACCAACAAATTCTTGAGGAAATTGAAATGCACAGGTTTGGCACAGAGGTTCCATGAGTTCAGTATGTGTTGGGACTGTATTCCATTCACTGTATTCCATTCCCAAACAGCTAATATTTTGCTTCACTACTGTTTTATAATGAAGATGGATAACCACTCCCAACTCATGTTAAGTTGTTTGTGAAATTTATATTAAATCCACCTATCTAGTTATTGTGACTTTCTGTACAGATCCTTTTCATGTTATCGCTCGAACAAAGGTAAAACAAATGAAAATATACCGGAAGCCCTATATCATGTTCAAAGACTCAAATTCAAATAGTATTTATTGGGATGACCACACATTAGAGCAGAATCTTTCGTTTCATGTTTGCCATGTTGTCGTGCTTCCTCCACTCCACGCGCGGGCACCCCAAGTGATTTCGCAAGCAATGACGTTTTGATGGTCTCGTTGATCGCATGTATACGGAAGCAGGCAGTTGGGTAACATGAGAGTATCGCATGTGTGTGCAGTTTCTGTGTTGGCTTGCAGAGGTTAAACGACCTGTACACAGTAGTACTCCATAAATTAATTTACGCAGAATGGTCAATATCGGGCTAAGCAAGGTCGATGACGCGGTGGCCGCAAAACACCCGGTATGCGTTCAGATATTTGTCGTAGTGTAGTGTTAACAACATACTTGTTAATGTAGATGGCCGATGCTATGGATGTGTAGCTACGGTCGCGGTTTTAATTATGAACCTGAGATCACCATGCAACAAACCTCTTTTAGTGGGTTATCATATTCCGATTTTCTTTATTGCTGTTACGATTAAATAAAAATGCGGTTGAACAAATTGCTATGTAGTTCATCGGGTCACACTAAAATACAGAGTGGACTGCAAGCTCAGTCCGTTTACGTATAGCTTCTATATCTGTTTAGATCTATGAACATTTTGATCCAGAGTTTGACTGCGCCAAAGCACCGGGGAAACTGTCATATTAACTGGGAACTGTTTTCTCTTTAGGGTTTGCAACAGTATAGCGCCTGTCAGTCTCACGCCTTCATGAAAGGGACGGGTACATTTGTACTGGGTGAGTTGCGAGAATTACTCCGATCCTGTGCGGTTATCACGTGATTCGCTTTTTTTGGGCCACGGTTAAATGGTAACGCATTCTCTCTCCCAGGCACGGGGCTTCTCTTGTCCCTACAGTACATGCTGCAGAAGAAGCTTCCGTACCCGTCGCAGTGGAGCCTCCTGCTGTCTGTAGGTGAGTCTATCCATGCGATGTGCGCTCGTTCATTGCTGGAACCCCACATATTAACACGTGATTAAGTGTATGGTGTTTTTACATTAATTTGTCTCCCGTGCCTGTCCCGTTTCATCTTCATCCTCTTCCTCCCCCAGTGACTGGGTCAGTGTGCAGCTACGCAGTGACACGCAGCGAGACCCAGAAGTGCTCTGACCTGTGGATGTACTTAGAGACAGGAAGTGTTCCCGACAGAACACCACACAGTAGGTCTTGCATGCAGTGCATGAGTTTGTATGTAATTCATGTTTTTGTGCATGCATGTGTGTGTGTATGCATGACTGTGTATGCATATGCACATGTATGTATGCATATGTGTGCGCGCGTTGGTCTGATCAGTGAATAAACTGAACTTCCACTGTTTCCATTGCAGCAGAGGAACCAGCTCAGCCCACAGAGCCCTCTGGCCCGAGAACCACACAGTATGGGGATGTGATGGAGTGACTGACTGCCCCCCCCTCATTCACACATCCTCACCCCCCCTACCCCCCCACGCCCTCCTTATACATACACCAGCATCACTCACAACATAGAGCTGCTGCTAAAATTCACTAAAGCATTGGCAGGAGCTTATTTATACATTATAAAATTTTACTGAATGCTATTTCTCTGAAATATACAATGTTTCACCCCCACAATATTTGTGCAGAGTTTTACTTTTTCAATAAAAAACAAACTGAAGACGGGACGTTCATTTCATATCCTCAAAATAAAAAAAAGATGTTTACGTGTGAATGGTTCTGTTTTAATGGTCTTAGTTTAATCTTTCCTTGGTCTGTGTATTGCAGATTTATGATTATATGATTATAAACAAGAATGTCAGTGATAGGGACTCCTTAATTCTAGTAGTTATGATAATATTCAGACTAAAAGTAAGAGTTTATTGTTGTTGACCAATCTGTTACTAATCTGAGCAGAGACCATGGTCCATTGGGGTTTGTTGAAATTTTGATGTAAAGTACCCGTTATTTTGTGTGGTAATGGCAGCATCCTCACTTACAGGATGTTTTTGAATTGGAATTTGATGGGCAGAATGCTATAATCACATCCAGCAGGAGGTGTGCAATAAATTACATGGCTTTCATAGTTGAGCCGTTTAATTTGATCACAATCATAAAAAAGACAATCCATCAGCTGTTTGGTGAATGAACCCTTAAAAAACAGCAGAGAGTGGGATCCTGTGGCTATGGTAATAATTCTCCATCATATTGCAGTTTCACAACTCAACACATCTGCACGTCTGTGTGAAGAACAGCTGGATTTGGGAGCAGTTAAACACATTAAAAGGTGTGTCGTGCAGAATAAGTAATTTACTTAAAGGAAGCCGGGGTTTTTATTGGTATGGCAAATCCTTTTCTTAGATTGCATTCATTTTGTTGGGGATTGTAATTGTAAGCACTTGATCCTGTATTATTTGAAAGCATCAACATGTCTGGTTGTAATAATCCTGCAGCTCCATAACTGTCCACTAGTGGCCAGTAAAAACATTTTTCTGTGAAACACCAAGAAAAGGGCCCATTTAAGCAACTGTATAATCCAGACTGGGACTAAACTACTTTGCTTTAGTCCACCCATCACCAGCTTTATTTTGTCATGAAGACCATGCACAGTATTTATTTTTAAATGATCTGGGGGTTACCTGGGTTATTAGTGGGGGGAGGGTTCTCAAAACAAGGACCTTCGTGATGCATAAGGCATTATGTCAGGGACATTCCCACTGAAAATCATAAAGAATTATTCAGATATGGCAACCATGTCCAGTTCTGTCAGCACACCTCCCAGTAATTACAGAATATTAGGTAATAACTATCCATTATCAATAAGTCACCTGCTTCTTCATACGCATTTAGAATACATTGTCCATGCATTGTTTTATAAATAGAGATCCTGTCAGACCTGAACTCTCGATTCTTGAGCTTTTCGAAACTTTAGTTGTAATTACCACCAGCATGTAATTTCGACTCGTTCTCTTCTCTTTGAAACACTGTGTGTGAGTGAGACAGCATCTTTCTTGGAGCATAACATTTAGATTTGAGTGTGTTACAGATTAATTCAGCATTTCTTCTGTTTTTTTTTTAATTTTATTTTTATTGTCACTAACCTGTAATTCTCTCTGGATAAGTAAGTATAAGTACTATTGTTTTGGTCAGACTGAAAATCTTTTTACAATTCCAAAACTCAAGAAAGTGTTGCAGTTGTCCCTCTGAAAATGAGCAATGAGTAAAAAAAAACAAAACAAAACAGGGAAATCCTGTGTTTAACTGTGATGGAAAGCAGGGAGTCTTCATTAAACCCACAACAAATGCCATTTATGCCGGCCATTGTAAGAAGGCTATAGAACAGATAATGTAGGTAAACAAGGCAATGTATATGCATTTCAAGAAGGTAACCAAAAAAAAAAATCCAGATAATATTTACAAATATAGGATACTTATGAATAAACTAGTAGATTACAGAACCAACACAGTGCATGCTGGGTTACAACACCACTCTTTCAGGGCCTTATTGCACACCAGTGTGAAGCTGTATCTGAATGAGGTCAGGGGGTACAGAAGTTTTAAAAGAGTGAGAGTCTGTGGGGATTGTAGTTCTTTCTGTCAGAATCCCTAAAAAAAAGTACCAAACACTTGTGCACAGTGCAGTGTTAAATATGGAGCAAGGGCCACCAAGGCATAACCAGCCACAAAATCAGGTCAACTATTTCCCCATAAGCTTAAAGAGAGAACTAACAGTGCATTTACCATTTACCAGTGAAAAATAAATGGTCCAAAACGCACAACGGCTCAGCTTCATTCAGTCCAAAGGGTATTTAAGATTTTTAACAAGTTTTTACAATGGACCTTTCTCCTTATGCACTGGAAGCAGTTCTTTCCAAGATCCCATTAATCTTCCTAAAGCTTAAAAGCTGAGCAAACATTTAAAAAATTTTTGACCAATGGAAGCCTGGGAGATGATTAAGGTAATGTTTAATTTTGCTTAGAAGGAAGGTCAGCTTTTACGCTGATGCCCAAGAGGAAAATCATATAGTTACAGACACAACAAGGTGTGGCTCTGAACAAACATGAACTAACCCGGAACTGCCCAAGGGCTGGATCAACAAGCTGGCTTTTTACCAATTTTCCTTAGAGATTGAATGAGATGCATCTTCACTTTAGACTGCAGTTCCCCTTGTGCTTTAGTTCAGAGAAGAACTGCACTTCATATTGTCTTTATATTCTAAATATTTAATTGTTGAAACATTAACTATATATTATTAATGCATTTCAGTATGTTTAAACAAAGAAATCATTTTAGTACACTTTCACAATTTTATTACAATGTAGAGAGAACACCTACCTACATGGAATAAAGTGAAATAAAATAAGTGTTCTTTGCAGAATGAAAGCTAGAGAAACACACAGCACAATCATGGGGCTGTTTTTAACACAGCAATGATGTAATGTCTCAACATTACATTACATTAGAATCACTTAGCAGAGTGACGTACAAGTGGAGAACATCAGCGTTACTCTCAGGAATACAAATCCTTTATTCAGCATATTTGAAATCAGTAATGTACACATATCCTTGATTAAAAATAAGGAGGAGAATTTATGGTTTTATTCACTGATGTCTGTTTTGGCGCAGGTGAATGTAAATGTTACTGACTCGGTTAAATTTTCAATACTGGAGAGAAATGCTCACTCGTTTTAGTTTGATAAAGATGCCGAAAGACCAGTGTTTTTAGAAAAGCGTTCTACAGTACTACTGTTCATCGCTCCGGATAAGAGCATCTGCCAGATGACTGAAATGCAAAGGAAAAAAAGACTGTCACTAAATGTGAACGAGAATCCAACTGCAGTCGTCTGAAACTCCTGTAATGTATGGGAGGCCTGGGGGGTAAAAATCTGCTGGAAAACGTGAGTCTGATTATCTGCCCAACACAAGCATTTCTGTGGGGGGGGGGGGGGGGGGGGGGGGGCTGCTCTCTTCAGTTTGAAACTCCGCTATTGGTCAGCTCAAATAAAACATGTTCTTTCACAGAGTCATCTTTCAGTAACGGGACCCCACTGAGATCTCCCTCTGCACCCTGAACCAGATGTAGTGCAGATCCTGCCACTTTAACGCACGTTTCAGTTCACTCAGCTGAACAAAGGGCCTGAGCCAACCGCACAGCCTGATGAAAGCACGCATTTGACATTTTGAGGTCTCTCCCAAAAAAGATAAAGTCACGAATTAAATTCAATCAAATATCACTGTAGCATGAATTCAGACCCAATACTGAATTAATGATTACTCAAGGGCAGTATCTGGTATTTGGTCAAATTTGTGAATTTTTATTATTAATGTGACAAAACAAACCTGGTATTAGTACTAATTTCCTGTACGTGTTGTTGGCATGTCCCTCCTTTTAATCCCCACTGGAGATACTCATTCAGAAAGCAGCCCTGTCCCACTGCTGCAGTGTAGACCTGTGTTTCGGGAGGGGGGTACAATCAAGCAGCCAGACAACCAGATGGTCCCTTTATTCCACTCTCAAGCCCAGCAGCTCGAGTGCTGCTGAGGACTGCGCAGCTGGAGCAGCTGTTGCAGACAGACTGCGGTCACCATTATCGGCATAATGCAGTCCAAAGGATAGTGCGCACACACACGCATGCAGAGACACACACACACACACACACACACACACACACATACACATATGCACACACGCGCGCGCACGCACGCACACACAGCGACTATGACCAAGCCAATCACCAAACAGCACGCAGCCAATGACCTTTCCAAATGCTCTACTCAGTCCTTCAGAATAAACAAACCCTGTCGATACAACAGCCGCTATGGGCCCTTTGAGTTCAGCTGAATCCAGATGCACATTCACACACAGCACCTGGGAGCACCTTCACAGCCAGCAGCAGGACTTTGGAACAGAACAACACAGGCAGGCTGTTATGAGAGAATCAGGGAAACGGTGTGTCTCAGTCACATGACTACACAGCGTCTGAGGATTATTAACAGTCTGGCACTCTCACACACACACACACACACACACATACACACACACTCACTCACTCACTCTCACACACACACACACACACACACAATCCCCACTTTCAGCACTCTGCTATGTTAATTTGCTCATTAAGGTGTGAACATGTGGGACTGACCATTTGGCTTTTGCCCCCCTGACCCCCACAACCCACACCCCACCTCAGCTCTTTCCCAGCCCACAGAAGATCCCAAACCCCTCGTCTCCAACAGCAGATAAAATCTGAAATCTGCTTCTGCTGACAAAACGGCAGAACAGTTGTGCTCCAGCGCATCCTGCTCCACAGTGATGCCAGTTTATGCACTATGAAACAGAGAATAATCTTATGCTTAATCCCAGCAGAGCGGTCCCGGAGGCTGGCTGAGATCGCGTGTCCGTCCGAGCCGTCTTCCCTGCACTTTTGGGCGGTTTGTTTGCATACAGGGGATTATGTGTGAATGGAACCATGTCTGGGGCGTGGGGGGGGGTGGGGGGCGTGGGGATTAAAGCTCGTCTCCCTGGGCACTTGGGCCTGGGAGATTAATAATTCAGATGGCAGGGATTACAGAAAGAGAGAGGGGAAAGGTGAGAGAAAGCGGTCCCTCTAACACTGCTGACTCCGCGGGCCACCTCCTGCCCCTGGAGTGGGGGGCGGGGGTGGCAATCTCATCCGAAAAGGGCCGGTGTGGGTGCAGGTTTCTGTTTCAGTCCTGCACTATGACACTTGATTAAATTAGTTAATTAATCCTGGTCTTCAATCAAGTTGAATCAGGTGTCTTAGAGCTGGGACAAAACAAAAACCTGCACCCACACCGGCCCTTTTCGGATAAGACTGGACAACCTCCTGCTCTAGAGCAACCGATCCAGGATCAGAGGACCTGACGGAAATCCTCACCCATGACCATTCAGTGAGAAAGGGCTAAGGCTGATCCAGGGTGGGAGACTAGCACTGGCACGGTCAGGCTCACAGGCACACAATTCACTTTCTCCCTTTGTGCAAACACTCACATGTGTATTCCAGCCAATGGCGTCAAGAGAAATCCACTCTGAGGTGATTCTCAGGAGGGTAAAACACACAACTTTCCAAACATTCTAGGGTCATCTGTCAGCTGTTCCAGACATTTGCTATATCCATTTGGAGATGCAAAAACAATGAAACCAGGAGATTCAAGTTTAAGTTTGTGCTGATAAAACTAAATATAAAACTGAAATAGTAGAAAATCCATACAGTACCTATGTGGATATTTAAACTAATTTTATTGTGTTTGAAAATGATGAAGGAGGCAGGCTGGACTAACACTGGCCCCAAGGGTTTAATTAATGCCCATATCTCTGCTGCACAGTGATCAGTCTGTCAACTTGTGAGAACTGAGATTGAACGATCTGGAAATGATGTCTATTCCTGAAAATTAATAACTATAAAAGGATACAAGGGCAGTCATGATAGCTTAGCTGTGATACTAATTTATCCTGCACTGACCCATCAAGAAAAATCATAATAATCAAAATACAAATGCTCTCTAAATACAACTGGAAAAGGACAGGTGCAGCACAAAAACAGAACTTAAATTTGAAAAACACCAAAAATGACAACAATACAACCCCGTTGAATTTCTTTCCTTAACGACTGGGATGATGTTACACATCTATTAATTAGTCTGATTATGTTTCCTAATGCTAGCTCCAATATTCTGGCCCAACTGCCCAACTGAGGATGGCACTGCAGCACTGAACAAGACAGAAATTCAGTTGACAATCCAGACCAAGCTGTAACTGTAATACAGAAGAGAACGATTTCTAAATGTGAATATGAGAGCCACAGGCGTTGCAAGCCGTCACTGGGGGCAGATACCTGTAGAGAGGTGCCCTGTAATTACAATGCTACCACACAAGCTGCGTTCCACTCCCTGGAGACTCTGCGGTCTCACGTTCCGTAGGCCCATTTTTTAAAATCCGACTTACACAGAGTTTTTCCATCCTATTTGAAGGGTAAGATTTCCACAGTTCTCGTTACTCGATGTTCTTTTTTGGTGGAACTCACTCAGCGTACACATTCTAAATTTATCCCGCTGGATATGCGCTCATGCATATTATAAGAAGCACCCACAGGCACTGAAAATGTGTCTCATAGAACATGAGCCTCCTTAAAAAGCCTGGTTCCTTCATTTTTCAGCTGTTAATAAAGTTGCATTAATTTTATTCTGTGTGACATCACAGCCCTCATTAGAGGAGCTCAGAGAGCAGAGTCCATCTCCAGGTGAGCGGTGCAGTGATTAGTGCGATTATTTCAGCTCCTGATAAGAGCCTGAAAGGTCAATGAGGAAATACTGAGTATTCACTCAATGAGGTCTGCGCTGATTTATCGACTCAGGGTAGGGTTAAGTCTGTACTGACTCCGAATCAGTAAGGTATGTACTGTCTCAGGATCAGTGAGATCTGTACTGATTTGGGATCAGTGGAGTCTGTACTGACTCAGGATCAGTGAGGTCTGTACTGATTTGGGATCAGTGAAGTCTGTACTGACTCCGAATCAGTAAGGTATGTACTGTCTCAGGATCAGTCAGATCTGTACTGATTTGGGATCAGTGAGGTCTGTACAAACTCAGGAACAGTGCGGTCTGTACAAACTCAGGATCAGTGCGGTCTGTACAAACTGAAGATCAGTGAGGTCTGTACAAACAGAGGATCAGTGAGGTCTGTACAAACTGAGGATCATTGAGGTCTGTACAAACTGAAGATCAGTGCGGTCTGTACAAACTGAGGATCAGTGAGGTCTCCACTGATTTGGGATCAGTAAAGTCTGTACTGACTCAGGATCAGTAAGGTCTCTACTGATTTGGGACCAGTGAGAGACAGGGGATCATGAGGGGGGAAACAGAGGAACACGGAGAAAAACCACTCACTTTCCTGCACAAATTACTTCAATCTCTTCCTTCCTTGACCTTAATCTCCTCTCCACCAGCCACCCACCTACACACACACACACACACACACACACACACACACATACGTAAACACATACACATGCACATACACACACGTGTATACAATCACACGCACGCACTCACACACCATATCCGTGCATAACTGCGCTCTGATTAAGACTGCAGGATGTGAAGGGGATAAGGCTCTGGCCCACCGCTCACGGTATTCCTCACACGCACACTGATATGGCCTCAGGGAGACAGGATGGCAGGGAGAGAGACGGGGCTAGGGAGAGCAGCACTGGCACGCTTAATGAGAACGGAGGGAGGAAGAAGAGGCAGAGAGAGTGAGTGTGAGTGTGAGTGTGAGTGTGAGTGTGAGTGTGAGTGTGAGTGTGAGTGTGAGAGAGAGAGAGAGAGAGAGAGAGAGAGAGAGAGAGAGAGAGAGAGAGAGAGAGAGAGAGAGAGAGAGAGAGAGAGAGTATATGTGTGTGAAAGAGTGTGTGTGTGTTTGTGTGTGTGTGTGAGCGAATCTGCGCCTTGCATCTAACTCCTCTACCCTGCAGCATGCTCTGAGCCCCCCCCCCCCCCATTCCCAATCACGCAGGTACAGAGATCAAGGCATCACACGGCAGAGAGACACAGCGAACCGGTACTGCACAGTGAACCGGTGCTCCGGGTTCAAAGTCATGCTGAATGGCAGTGACGGCAGCTTCAGCAGTCATCTGTGAGCCTGTGGCAGTACAGTGGAGTTCAGCTGCTGACACCGTTTCCCCGATCGACATGTTTACACCGATACCACTGCCTGTACTGCCCCCAGCCTTTCCAGTGTGATGTATTGCTACAGTGGGGGTGAGGGCTTGGTTAAGTTCAAATAAGGGCGTGTCCCTGAAGGCAAATCATTTGGTGATCAATTTCACTATTATTTATTAGACAGATAAACAGTTCCAAGGTGATTTGAAGTGATATTGTTTATAAGGGTAGAGGCAAATTAGCTTAATACAAGTTAACTATAAATGACACATCTTAGTACTATTAATACTGTAATAACTCAATGACTGGTGTCATTACACTGTTATAAGCAAAGCACTGTGACAAACAGAGCTGCAGGTCAACAAATGGAAAAGCACAAACTCTGCAGCCATGTTGTGGCAGTAAAACTCATCCATTAGGGACTTGGGTAGTGAATGAGGGGCTGGAGTGAGGTACAGCTATTGGTGCAGAATTTTCTGGTTACCCATACAGATTCCTTTAAAAATAATAAAACCAGCCCAAGAACAGCCGATTTATAGAGGGCTACTCTTTAAAAATGATTAACTGAGTGATTATATTTTTAGGAGCATAAATTTGTGGTTAATAAAGGTAAAATAAAGGCTTCCAGTCCTTGAGTTTCTGCTGAACAAAACTGCCACCGCGTGAGCGATTACAAGCCCACTTCGTCTCATGGGATCTTTCACACATCAGACTGAATTGTAATGATTGCATTTTATTGTAGATGCGTTTATATGGGACACGCTTCCCGTACATTTTTACAGTTTAGTGCGTGTGTACAGCAGAGTATTGTATACAAGTAATGCAGGTTTGGTAGGTTACCCTGCCGAAGGCCAGAGTATCTTTCTCGTGCAACGGATGTGAAATGAGGTCTTGGATGAATGCTATGAATTCAAATAACAAAAGCGAAAACTCAAACTATTGTTTGCTTTAAGATTCTACCAATCACAGCACGGAAATTCGCGACACGACCAATGGCAGCACAAATGTAAAAAAAACTGCGCAATGACGTTAGAAGGGCGGTCCTGTTAAAAAAAAGTTGCAATCCTGTAGAACAACTAGGAGGCGAAGGGAGAGTGTACGGCAATATTTATGTGCTGACGGAAGAAAGATTAGAAGGAAAGTTTAGTTTCGCAGTTCAACAGATTTTACGCAATAGATTCTCATTATCGGACTATCCGGATTATCGATCGACTGATACATGGCTTTGATCGCGAATGATCGAAACTGCAAACTCGGTGGGTCGGCGGCGACATGCACTAGGATTGGTGTCAGGAGAGACTGCATCCCTAGCAAAGCAAGCGGCGGGATAAATATCAAAATGCAGCCTGCAGAAGCAGAGTTCTCAACGGACGGTTTGCCCAAAGCATTTCTCCACAGTCTGCGGACTTTGTTTGACATCTTGGATGACGGGAAAAGGGGCTTTGTCCACATCTCGGAGATTGAAAGTCGCTGGGGCGCAGACACACAGGACTTACCCGGCGGTGTGCTGGAGTGTCTGCGAAGGGTCGCCCCACCGCACGGTTACCTAACTTTCGAGCGCTTTGTTGCCGGGCTGCGACACTCAATGCTCAACCCACACAACGATCATCTGAAGCAGCAATCTACCATTCAACAACCGCAAGTTCTCACTCAACCCACCGGAATGAAGCCCGCTCCGCCACCGTCACACCAGGCGCCCGCGCAGAAAAATCCGGGCGCCGTCCCCGGCAGTTTGCTTGGACACTGGGGCTTGGAGAATAAAGTGCGCCCGCTGGGTCCCAGCAACGGCACCAATCTGCACCACAGCCGAAACATTTCTCACCAGAACCACCCCAGGCAGCACGAGGACTTGACCTGTGGGTATGCACCATTTATCAAACCTGGAGAGTCGCTGCTGTACCCAACCTCAACCCCTGCGGTCCCTGGTTGTCCGGGGCGCTACACTAATGCGGGATATGAGAGGACAGGCCGAAGTTTGGAAAGAATTCCAAATGTTGCCGAAAGCAATTCTTATCGGACGGATTCTTCTAGAACTGCGAAACAGCCGAACGCGCACCAGAACCGAGTCAGATCTATAGAATCGCTTGCGCTCGAGTCGCCGCACGTCCAGAAACCAAGTAAGTTTACATAGCAACTTACAGTTCTTGTTCGAATGAATGTCCACAATTTTCTTTGTATGGAACCTACGTATATCATTAAATATAAATGAGATCCCTCTGACTCAGATTCAAATTAGGGTTAATTTAAGTCAGGTAAATCAAATGAAATTTATTTGTATTACGCATTTAACAAACGTGTCACAGTACGCTTTGCAAGGTCCAAAACCCCCACCAGAACAAGTATAGGTGACGGTAGAAGGAAGAACTCCCTGGGTGGGACAGATAGGAAGAAATCTTGGTAGGAACGGAAGGGGGAGCCCATCATCCTCTGGTCCGTACACGTTAGTTACAATAGGGGAATCAGCGTTTATTTGAAACTAATACACTGAATACACTGATCGTCCTCTAGTTGCTAGAACTCTAGACTAATCCAACTAATCCAACAGTCTCAAAAAGCCGGCGTCACGCGCGCTTTGTGTTGATGACAGCTGGTCTAAAAGAGCATCACACAATCGTTTTACATCCACTTGCACCGTAAAGTGAGGTTATGGATTTACAGTACTATGATTTTGCACAGTGCCAGAGTGGGACTGTGCTCCCGCGCTGATGCTGCCCTCTCTTGCTGCCCTGTCGCTTTATGCTTGTCTGCGCGCCGCTGCTCCGAAGTGGCGCGTCATCACTGAACTGCGATCGTATCTAGAGGACACTTTCTACTGCTGTCACTGAAACGCACTCAGATTCCCAGTAATGGGATCAGCTCGTTATTAATGGGTCATAGCGCTTCTGCTGCCAGAACCTCGGTGTCTGAAACGGGGAATAAGCCAGCGCACACACACACACACAACTACTGCCTGAATGTTGGATCCACAAGAGGAACTGAATTTCACAGCAGTTCTTGGATACCAGACTGTACATGGATGTGAATATGCTGGTTCTCGCTGTTGTGGTGGTCTGTTGGTTTAAAGCCTCAAAACGGCAGAATCCAGGTGTTCCACTTGTCAGGGTGCAGCTGTGTCGGCTTTCTACATCACAATGACCAAAAATGCAGTCCGATTCTAGATTTGAAAGCATTTGAATGTACCCGGCATTGCTGAAGGTGGTGAAGATGACTTCATTATTCACCACTCCAGAACATCCTCCCTTCAGCCAGTGTGCTCAGCATCAGGAAGGGTGGCTGAGCACGTGCAGACTCTCGGGGCAGCCCCCGTCTGGTCAGCTGCCCGGAAAACAAATATTATTCCACTGAAGGGCCATTTGTCAGCTGCCTGATCACTGATTGTCATAATTAATGATCGTTATGATGAGCCCTGTGAGATCACAAATGTGTGATTGGAATGTTCTTATTGGAATATTCTAATGCTGATGTAACAATCACTACTGGTAATTAAAGTAATGAAGAATCTACAACATGGTCTTGAAGAAAAAAACAAAACATAAAAAAAATACTTTTCAAAGGGTTCAATACACAGGTGCTCTAAAGGCAGGTGAAAAGAACACAACAACCTTAGACTTGCTAAAAGAAAAAAAAATTATCAAAGAGCACTTTTACTTGCTTAGCTTCCAAGTTTGTTCCTTTATATTTCAGTTCATTATCTGCATTGTCAGCACCTTTGATTCATCACAACTGCTACTGAAAAATCAACAATCTTCTCCCTCTTCTTTTTCAGTTATTGTCAAAGACAGCACATTACTGAGTAGATACTCTCTTTTGTTTCATCATTTCAGCAGTCCCATCCAGTGGGGTGGAGATATTTGTGATGTTTTTTTTTTTTGTTCTCTCGGGTGAGGGGGGTGTCTGTCGACCGATGGATGGCAGATCAGTGCAGTTGGGCTGTTTGCTTTTGGGGATGGGAAAGCGGTTACCCTCCTCTTATGGGTCCCGGGGCTGTTGGGATGGACTGAGGGGCAGAGAAGCCTAGGGGGCTCCTCATGCTTATGGCAGACTTGCACAACTCTGGTCTTGGCAGGCTAAAGCCAGGGAGTGTGCTTTTCATGAGCCTTCAGCTCTTAATTGCTTAACTGAGTCAAAGATCTGTTGGACTGGGGCTACTGGCACAGTCGTCTCCTTCTCACTTTTTTTTTTTTTAGATCTGAGGCCGTGCTGTTCAACATCTATGGAACAAATATGCCTTTCTGTGGAATGGCACACTAATCACATGAGTGAGTGCGTGTGTGGTGCTGTATTTTTCCTGGCGGGGACTGTCTGAGGTGCTGTAAATATGGGTGGTGTCACCAGTGACCATTCTGGGGGGTTCATGTGGTTGTGACGTGATGAGCTTAACAAACCAAGAGCAACAGATTAACAACCAACTACAAGCTTAAAGTCCCTCAAACCTTCTCCTCCTCTGTTTTTTTACTGTCAGGCTTTACCCTCACTGTTGATTTGTCAATGATTTCTCACACAGTTTACTCTTTGTTTCTCTTTCCCTCTCTCCCACATTCTGTCTTCGCTTTCTGTCTCCCCCTCCCCCTGTTGACTGGTGTAGAGATGCTATACTCCTGTACACACTGTTATTGTGGGAGTGTGGTTGGGGCAGAGGCGAGGGGGGCTTGTCCCAGCTTGCTGGGAGTTACGAAGTCTCCTGGGACACTGTAAAAGAGCTCACCTTTGCAGATATGAGAGAAAGCCATCCCAGACATTTTCCCCCATGTCTCAACACAAATTAACATGTCATTTTGGACACAAGCGGGACAGGACAGGGAAGGGGGCCTCTTTTTAATCCCCTTTCGGGTGCAGTGGACAAGGAAACAGCTTCATTTAGGGAGTGCAAATGTGGAGAACGGGTATTAAAATAATGCTTAAAATGGAAAGCTAGGTCACTGCATGGCTTAAATGGTCTGACAGGTGCAGTGAAGCACTCCCCTGAAACATTCAGGAAAGGAGGCCCAGTAGTGTAACTGAAAGCAGCTCTGGTTTTCTGCCTGGTCCAAACTGGCTCCAATAAGTACTGACCCAAACAGTGACCAGGGGTCAGCCACCATCACAGCTTTTTTAGCATCCTGTTTGGAATTTGGGTTTGATGAATTTGCCAGAAAAGAAGCTTAATGAAGTTATGTTTGTTTATTTTAATATAGAACTTTTTTTGGATAGAAGGCTGACTGTTAACTAGTAAATGGACACAGAGTGGTATGATTATGATATATTGGACTCTTAGAAACCTGTCGGTTTGAAAGGCAAATTACTAATAATCCTGGGTGTGGAATGTGCACTTCTCCTTGTGTTGAAAGTTAGATGGGCAAATTGCACACACACAAGACTAATATGAGTAAATGGTGTTGGTGGCATGGTAAATGGACTGGGCTCATGGTGTGGTGAATGGACTGGGCTCATGGTGTGGTGAATGGACTGAGCTCATGCCATGGTGAAAGTACTGGGTGAGGTGGCAGTACTGTCCAGCCTGTTCTTTTGGGCAGAGCTTCAGATGTACATCAGTGAAGTTATTCACTTCCCTTTCCTGTACCCCACAGATAACCCTCTGCGTCACTTCAGCCAGCCAGTCTGGCACCTGCACACACACACCTCCTGCTTCGATAACAGCATCTAAACTTTGCAGTTTTTTTCTCACCCCTCTGGCTCTAAATATTTCCCCCCTGGGAAGAAAAACCAGTTCTCTGCTACATTATCTGAAAACATTAATTCCTTGGCCTTTTGAGGAAGTACTGCCAAACTCAAAGGCCTTGCATTTTAAATCTTTTTCTAATTCTGTTGATAGACCAATGTTTTCCACTGAAGTTTCGCCTCTAAGTCCCCACCCACCCACTCTTAGGTTGCTTAATTAAAGTCAGTGGTTCACATGTGAAGCAGTGCTTGCAGTCTGCTGCCCTCTTTTGGTCACCATGTTTAAAGTGTTCCAAATACCAGCGAGTCACCTGACCACACTACCGCCAACAGCCTCTGACAGCACGACAATCCTTCAACAATCCAGGAAACACAATGCATTTCCCATGATTTATGGTTCTGCTACTCTTACCTAATTTAATGACTTACTACCTCTAGTTGTAGCTGCCTGCAGCAAACCATGAGATTTAGTCCTTGCTGCATATAGTTTTGAGCCCGAGTCATTTTCATCCGTCACGCATGCACGGTCTATAAAGCTGAACGTGGGTAGGTACAAAGCGCAGAGGGAATGCGTTTCCGCGATCTTATTACTGATAATCCTTGGCTTGGGTGCGCAGGATGGCTTTGTCTGACATCATGTCTGCTGACAGAGGATGTGATTTTGTGTGCCCCATACACACACGGGCACACACACACACACACACACACACGGGCACACACACACACACACACACACACACACACACACACACACACACACACACACTCTGTTCTTTTAGAGCTGTGTGAGTGGACGTGTTTTTTACGTCACAGCTGCTGTGAGGCTCATGGCAATGCGGATCCTGTTCCTCTCTCCCTCCCCAGGTGCAGTGGAGGGTGGGGGGTTGCCACGGTCACAGAGTGAGACCACCACAGGATTGGCCGGGTCCCGGCGTCACGGGCGGAGCCGCGATGAGCAGAGACGTCACACCATCACAAATGGAGTCGACTACGGAATGGTGCGAGCGCACAAGCGCGTGCACGCACACGCAGATACACACACAGACAAGTGGTTCTCCGACCATTTCAATATCTACAGGTTGTTCATGAACACCTAGATTTAAACATTCTATTTAAAATTTTTATTTTACAATTTTCAATGGAAATTTTGAGTTGGTTCCATCCCCATAATGCTTCCTGCCAATTTTGTCAGTTGTACCTTGTGCAGTTCTGTAACACAACACAACACATAACAACAACAGGCCATTCAGCCCAGCAATGCTCACCATTTTCCTGACTTAATAGTACCTAGTGCTCGGATTGCCAACAGACTACATATTATCTAACACTGCATCAAACTTGGTCGTGAAAATCTCCAGAGTTTCTGCCTATACTATGTGACCTGGCAGGCTATTAAATACGTGGACTACTCTACGTGAAAAAAATTCTAATGTCTGTATGGAATTTACCTTTTGCTAATTTCCATTTATGTCCCCTTATTCTACCAACAGAACTCAACATGAAGAATCTCTTGTAGTTCACTTTGTTAATCCCCTTAATGAATTGAAAAGCCTCAATCAAATCACCCCCCAGTCTCCTTACGAAGCTTGAAGAGTTTAAGCATCTTAAGTCTTCCCTCATAGCTTTTATCTTTCATGCCTGGAATCAATTTGGTTGCCCTTCTTTGAACCTTTTCCAGAGCCTCTATATCTTTCTTGTAGTATGGTCCCCAAAACTGCACACAATACTCTGTGTGGTCTAACAAATGTATAAGATTAACTTCCTTGGATTTATACCCAATACGTTTGGCCATATGTCCCAGCGTCTTGTTGGCCTTTCCTTTTTTTTCTTCTTGTTGGCCTTTCCTTTTTTTTTTTTTTTTTTACTGCTCCAGCACAGTGCCTAGAACCTGAAAGGCTTTGATCAACCATTACTCCCAAGTCTTTTTCAAATAGAGTACATTCCAAATTTGTTCCTCCCATAAAGTAATTCTGCCCAATGTTTTTATTTCCTACATGCAGAACTTTACATTTGGCTATATTAAATTTAATTTGCCAGGTTTCCACCCACTTCTGGATTTTGTTTAAATCTTCTTGAATTATTTTACTAGATTACAAACTATTAGCTGGGCCTCCCAGTTTTGTATCATCTGCAAATTTGACTAATGTACTTTATGTCCCTGTCAAAATCAGTGATGTAAATAAGGAAGAGCAGTGGTCCTCCCAGCACTGATCCTTGTGGGACTCCACGGACTATGTGTAGGCTGCTGTGCGGGAAAAACTGACTGGGGAAAAAATTCTCTCTGTAAGAAATCAGATGCAATGCTTTATGAATATAGGGTTTTGATGGATAGGCTGCTTGAAGGGTTTTGATGGTCAGGCTGCTCTAATGTGTTATGAATACAGGATCTTGAATGGCAGGCTGCTCTAATGTGTTATGAATACACGGTTTTGATGGACAGGCTGCTCTAATGCATTATGAATACAGGGTTTTCATGGACAGAATGTTCTAATGCATTATGAATACATGGTTTTGATGGACATCCTGCTCGAATGTGTTATGAATACAGGATGTTGAATGGTAGGCTGCTCTAATGCTTTATGAATAGAGTTTTGGTGGATGGGCTGCTCTAATACTTTATGAATATAGGATGCTGAATGGCAGGCTGCTCTAATGCACTATGAATACAGGATGTTGAATGGCAGGCTGCCTGCTTTCATCAGGTTTTCCCTGTGCACTCATTCAGTCTGCATTATTCCACTGCTGTCCCCTCCCTCCCCCAACCTCTCTCCCCCTCCCCCCATTTCTGTCCCTCCCCTTCTCTGTCCCCCTCTCTTTCTCTTTCCCACTCTGAACTCCCCCGTCTCATTTTCCCCAAGCTTCTCTCTTCTGCTCTCGGTCTTCCTTCTCTCCTCGCGCTCTTCTTACGGTCCGTCTCTGTCGTCGTTTTGGACTAACACCACCCCTGCCCCCCCTCCCTCACCCTGGCTTTTGGACCTTATGGTAATGAGCCCGGTCGGGCCCAGGGGCCTAGAATCAGGGGACTTTCCTGGCCGGCCCGGCCCAGCCTGGACTAGCATTTGGGCAGCCTACACCACTGTCTTCATCCCCCTGAGCAGCAGTTTGTACAGCAGCAAGGCGCTGCATTTTTTCCTGTGGGTGAGTGAGAATTACAGTGAGAGTGAGAGAACGAGAGAATCAAAATTGGGGTGAGGAGCTAAGGAAACAGGGCGTACAAAAATTCCGTTCAGTCTCTGTGCGTTTGTGTGTGTGCCCAGCGGAGCTCACTGTGTCAATATTTATACAAGTGGTTATGAAGGGTCAGAGGAAGATAAACAAGTGTTAACTGAATTGACTATTGGTGGTGTCAGTGCCCTGTGTGAGTGCCTTGGCAGCAGAGTTTGGGGTTGTTGAAGCATTAGTCTGGCAGTCCTGTGGGGGGTTTTGGGTTTGGGGTGGTTACAGCATTAATCTGCCAGCCCTGTTAGGGGTTTTGGATGATTATAGCATAATCTGGCAACCCAATGGGGTGGAGTTAGGGTTTGGGGTGGTTACAACATTAGTCTGGCCTCCTGTAGGGGGTTTTGGGTTTGGGCTGGTTACAGCATTAGTCTGGCAACCCTGTAGGGGGGTTTGGGGTTGGACAGGTCTGCTTGCTGACCTGGTTGCCAGCTTTTGGTTTCTGTAGCTTTCTTTAGGCTTGTTCTTGTGTTTTCAAATGGTTTCCATGGCTACAGGGCAAGCATGCTTGCCAGGGCAGGACTGGAGAATCATGCCACTCTTTTGTTAGATGTTGGGAAATTGGGTAATTAAACCCTGAGCATGTCTAATGTGTCAGATTAATACAATTTGCACCATAATGATGCATTTTACTTTTAAACAGCTTTATGTAAGCTCAGCCCGTTTACAGTAATGACCTGGGGACAGTGTGGATGTGGGGTTCGAGTGAGCATGCAGCTGTCAGATATGAGGTCAACAAGTGTATCACTGCAAGGAAAACTCCAGTCTCTCTCAGCAAGATGGCTGACAGAATAAAGATATGCAAACATATGAACTGAACAGAGCTGGCCACACCGCAACAGCGGCTTCACAGGGCCTGAACGAGGGGGATCACAATGAGTGCGCTGTTCGTTCGGAATGAAAATATTATCATAATCAAATGTCTGTAACCACAGTGACGGTGAGGCTGGTTACTGCTCGCCCTGTGACTGTGCCATCGGGCTGTTTAAATCAGCTCTCATTACCATGCAGACTGCATACATCCAGAGCTTTCTGCGCCCCCCCACCCCTTTACTATCCCCTCACCGTCTTTGTGTCCTTTCACCCCCACCCCCCCCCCAGAGTCTTTGTGAGAGCAGGGTTAACTGACTCAGTACTGCCAAGGGACAAACCCTTTGCAGAGACATCGGCAAACGCAGCACTGATCACTGCACAACACTGATCACTCCACAGCACTAAACCCTACACAGCACTAATCACTCCAGAGCACTAAACCCTACACAGCACTAAACCCTACACAACAATAATTCCTCCACAGCACTAATCACTCCACACAACAATAATTCCTCCACAGCACTAAACCCTACACAGCACTAATCACTCCACAGCACTAAACCCTACACAACAATAATTCCTCCACAGCACTAAACCCTACACAGCACAAATCACTCCACAGCACTAAACCCTGCACAGCACTAATCACTCCACAGCACTAAACCCTGCACAGCACTAATCACTCCACAGCACTAAACCCTGCACAGCACTAATCACTCCACAACACTAAACCCTACTGTCTCCCCCCCCAGCTGAAACAGATGAAAGAGCTGGAGCAGGAGAAGGACTCCCTGCTGGCGGGTCTGGACGTCGTGGAGCGGGCCCGGGAGTGGTACCAGAACCAGATCCAAAATGTGACCGAGCGACAGAGAGCCATGGGCCAGAGCAGCCAATGTCCGGTGAGGGAACCAACCCGGCAAAATCCTCATGGATTGAACTCAAATAAGGAGAATGAACCGAGTCTCCCATATCAAAATATTTAACGTGATCTAAAACATGATATCCTTACATTACCTAAGCAAAAAACATGACATCCTGACACGACATTACTCCTGACATAAACGAGTGCTTTGTGGACAACATTTTGCCTCTTAAAAATAGTATGTTGGGCATTAATCATTAAAGCTCACCAGCCCTCTCTCATTCACTCACAGGATTTCTTCACAGAATCAAGTCAGACTCGTCTGAACGCCATTCTTCCAAAATTACAGGAAGTTAACCGCAGCCTTAATGACCTCATATCCTGTTCCGGAATGGTGAGTATCTGTGTTAGAAGTGATGAATTTGGAGGGAGGAGATACAGTCTTCTTTTAACTGAAAATGGTGGTGGGTGGTGGGGGTGGGGGAGTTCTGCACGGAGCAGCTAATGAGATGACACACACTTGCCATAAATTTGGGGAATTTGAAATCCATGAAATTACTTTGATGGAGTTGGAGTGTCAATTTGCTTAGTTTAGTAGGTGCCTGAAGTTATTTCTGGCACAGTAATAGGTTTCTGTTTAACTACAGTAGTTGATGAAGTTTAAAAAAAAACAGCTTGAAACCAGCTGAACAGTTAACGAGGCAGAAGTCAGTAAACATATTTATTTAGCTTTGTTTGACCGGAGTGAATGTAGACCTCTGTTATTGGGTCTGGTGCACAGCAGTGCAGCACATGATTGGCTGTAGTGCCACACAGGGGGAGGGTTGCAGTTGGTTAGGGCACACGCACTCCTTACGGCGCAATAGCGCCACCTCTGGCCGATCGAGGGTCCGCAGTCTGCCTGTTACCAGCTGCATTGGTGCAGTCCTTCAGCGCAACACCCACGCAGCTCAAATTCCCCACTGTGGAGTGAAAAGCACAGCCAGAGGCTTCAGCAAGGGGTCATATAAACGCAACTGGAGCAAAAATATAGTGTGTGTAGATTCTGAATTATAAACTATTAAATGATTTTTTAAAGTTAGTAAGATTTGTTTATACGGTGGGTAAAAGTTTTTCCAGAAGTTGTCATTTTAGTTTGGTAAGTTTCAGTTTAATGCAGCTGTGTACGAATGTAACAGTGGTGAGTGAATGTCTGTACAGTTGCCGGCTCAGGAAAAATACTTGTGCAGTCTTGTCCAGGACTGGCAACAATACTTTCCATTGTGAATAAACTATGTACATCAAAAGGTTTTCCCCCGGCTGCTAGGTATGCAACCAGTCAGGTTTCTTCAGAAACTTTAAATCAGTTTGATTTAAAAGGATGCAAAATGACACCATGGAGCTTCTTCAGGCGTGACGAGTCAGGCAGTGGAGCTGGAATATTTGTCTTTGGAAAACTTACATTTGGAGTCAACAAAATCTAGAGCAACTGGTTTTAAGTTATGGTGTAGCTAGGATACCATCATCTCTGTGTCTCCATCTCTCTCTCACGCTCTCCCTCTCTTATTCTCACACTCATTCTCATTGACTCTCTCTCTCCAGCCCTTCACGGCCTCCGGCACACTGGCCTCCTTTCCCCCCAACCCCCAGCCTGCCCCCCCGCCGCCCCCACAAGCAGTTCAGAGACTGAAGGATCAGAACAGGCTGCTCACACAGGTCAGACACCTGCCCCCCCCCCACACACCTCTCATTCTCTTCCTCTCCCATCTCCCTCGCTTTATTCACTCACCCTCCCAATGTGTAACCGTTGTCCCCCGTCTCTCTCCCTCCATTTGCCAGGAGGTAACAGAAAAGAGTGAGCGGATCACCCAGCTGGAGCAGGAGAAGTCTGCTCTGATCAAACAGCTGTTTGAGGCTCGCGCCCGGGGTGCTCACGACACCAGCGCCCTGGACTCCACCTTCATCTGACCCCGCCCCCAACAACAGCACCACCACCCTGGACTCCACCTTCATCTGACGCCGCCCCCAACAACAGCACCACCACCCTGGACTCCACCTTCATATGACCCCGCCCCCAACAACAGCACCACCACCCTGGACTCCGCCTTCATCTGACCCCACCCCCAACAACAGCACCACCAGCCTGGACTCCACCTTCATATGACCCTGCCCCCAACAGCACCACCACCACCCTGGACTCCACCTTCATATGACCCCGCCCCCAACAACAGCACCACCACCCTGTACTCCACCTTTATCTGACTCTACCCCCAACAGCAGCACCCTGGACTCTACCATCATCTGACCCCGCCCCCAACAACAGCACCACCAGCCTGGACTCTACCTTCATCTGACCCCGCCACCAACAGCAGCACCACGTACTCCACCTTTATCTGACTCCACCCCCAAAAGCAGCGCCCTGGACTTCACCTTCATCTAACCCCTCCTATGTAGTGTGCTGCCAAGGATTTGACAGGACTCCTCCTAAAAAGGCAACACCTTTACCTTCAAAGTGTCAGTGACCACACCCAGTGCCGGCAGCCTTGCTGAAATGAGCTCATCACGAGACATTCGTTGCGACTCGGGAGCCAGAGGGATCACTGCGCGGCTCATTTTCCCATGGAGAATTAGGGTTCAGATTTTGCACATTGCAGTCTTCCTTTGAAGCAGTTGCTTTTCTGACACTTATTATTGAACTTGAACCAGTGCCATGAATGTGTCAACCTGATGAAAGATGCTCTGATCTACACCACAGTCAGAAGTAGGATTTTCCCTTTTTTGGAAGGGAATCATGTGATCCTTGCAGGTTTCACACCATAATCTGTTCTGAAAACTCCACATGGAAGTTCATACATCTGGAGACCTTCAAATTTTTTAAATCAAGCAAAACATGATGCAGCCGTCCCTAGTAAGGTCATGGGGGCTAGCGGTGTTGCACAGCATGTGTTTTTCTGTGGTGCACGTGGCGCATGAGCAGAGTACCCATGGGACTTTGAGTCAGGATTAGATGTTTTGGTTCTGAAAGGGTTAAAAAACCTGTTCTTGGAAATACTGTGATTAATCTAACAGGGAATGCTGGTCTCTGACCAGTGCAGCTTTCCTTACCCATCAGGTAGACCAGAACCTGACAAAGGCTGCACAATTTACTGCTCGAGAGACAACTGCTCAGCTAATCGGAAAAAGGGTGCGTCTTCTGAATACTGTTAGAACAGCTCGGCAGGACAAAAATAACCAATACACAAGCACAGCATTACTGCTTTGAAAAGATTTCATTAGGAAATCCATTTATTTTTTTGACTACTAATAGATAGTGACATAATATATAGTGGGATATACAGTGATATGTCACTTGTAAGAGATCATAATGCTGTTGCTTATGAAAGCTTTATGCAGTGCCAATGCCATGACTACAATACATCCCTCAGGGCTCTACGCTAACATTTTTCCCAAGGGGTACGTGTGCTCCTAAGTTGAAAAATTTAAGAGCACACCCCCAAATTTGTAGATGTGCTCCTAAATTATTTTTCCAGTTAGCACACATCAATTTTCAGGAGCAAATGCTCCTAAAATGGGAGCACTAGAGCTGTCCCTTATGAAACGGTCATATGACAGTTAATTTAATGGCAGGTGCATGGCCTTGTGTTAATACCCATTGTTGAGACTTCATTGGTCTCAGTTGTAAATGGACCCAGAAGAAAAGAAGGCTAAACCTATTTCCGGTTGAGATGCACGTGGCCATGAAGTTCGGACTCTGAGGTTGCGAAATTGGCACAACACATCCGATAATGCCAATTGCTCAATAGGTAATAACTTTTTGTTATGGGGTGGGTGGGTGCAAACCGAGGGGGAATCAGATTGGTGTTCTCCTGAGTAGAGGAGGCAGAGCTGGAGAGGGAGGAACTTGCACGTGGAGGAGATGAGTGTGGAGTTTTGCAGAATGTGCAGATTGGAAAAAGAATGTAGCTGGATGTGAGAAGCTGAACCCTAGTTGGATAAGGGGGGGGGGGGCATGTTATAGGAGTCCCAATGCCACAGCACTACTTCCCATTGTGTGTGTGTGTGTGTGTGTGTGTGTGTTCTTGCACTGTCTCTAACATATGACTCCAGTGCAGATTCAGCACGCAAAGCTATTAAATTGCACACCATGTCTGTTATGTGGTACGACTGAAATATGCACAAATTCTATTCAGATAAATAAAACTCCGTTATAAACTTGTTTGTAGGACCAGAGTCCATAGTTATTGTGCCATGTTGCCCTGTCAGTTTCTAGGAATGCAAGAACTTGGACTTCTCCAAGGAGATGTTATGACCGGAAAAATGTTCTGCATGAGTAAGAAGTTTGCCTGGGGGGGGGGGGGGGGTGAATCAGGTTTGTCTAGATTAACACGTTTGTAGCATTACTTTTGGAAAGTCCTCCCAAGGCTGTGATCCTAGGGCAAGTGCCTGGAGAGACAAGAAGGGCCCTAATGCTTGTGTTTGGCTTTGATTTCATAAGGACATCATGCACATCATCCAGGCATGAAAGTTCATAGGGTAGTACCATGTGACAAGGGTTGACCACGCCCCTGTCCAATCCTGAGAAGCTGCTGGGGTTACAGCAGACACAATCGGTCTTGTCTGTGTCAGTCTTATTTCATTGTTTTTCCTCCAGGCTCCTGAATGTCATACTGTTCCTCTGACTGAATGTGTGTGCTTGTATCATTATTTCTAGATTTTGAACAGAGTTCTCTTCTTTACTCTGACTTAATAAAACTCCAATGCATCGGCCGCTGGGCGCTATATATGCTATTCAGTGTGTGTGTGCGTGCGTATGCGTGCATGCGTGTTTTTATCATTTAATAGATAGTTCACTCCCTTTACCCTTCACATCACATGACACCTAAAGTTTTATGAATGGGTTTTTAGAGACAGCATTATCTAAATAGATATTTTTGCATGCCTTTTTTCTGGTTTGTGATTTAAAGGTCGCTTTGAGTGCAGCTCTTTTTTGTTAAGTGCACTAAAAACATTGGAAACCTTTACTAAGAGAAAACATAGATGCATAAATATATTAAGTTACTTAGATTTTAAAAATCTGTTTTGCATGGATTTCATAGAATGGAATTTTGTTTTGAACTGGGGAAATCTTTTTTTTTTTCCAGGTGGTTTTTAAATATACTTGGCTGTTATGAGTTAGCCAGAAAACAGAACTACCATTTACCCCAGAAAAACCTTATTTCAAATGTCTGAAGGCTAAAAAAACAAACAAACAAACAAACAAAATGAAATTAATGAGAACTTGCTTGTTCTGACTCTTGACACTAGTGATAATTGGTTTACCACAGAGGTTAATAAAGGTCATTGAGATGCCACCTGCCTCAGTGGAAAGGTGTGTGAAAGCTACAGAAGCAGGTGAGAGAGTAAGTACAGCAGAACAGAGAAGGGAGCAGGGAGTTCGATGCAGTCTTATGCTCATTTATACACTACACCCTCTCATCTACTTTTCTTGTGTGTAAAATATGTCCCACTATTGCTGTAAATAATAAAATACCATGTCTAGCTTTGAATTTATGAGTGGTTTTTGGTTGACTGCAACTTAATTTTTTTCTTCCCCAAATAACTTGCCCAGTAAACTGTCAGAACCACGCATTACCAATGGTAAGACAAATAATGGAAAATGGGTTCTTTGTCAGGCAAAATGACTCAAACTGGGATCTTTCACACATTGAGGGTTACATAAAGAACCTAATTGGGGTCCTCTATGGAGAGTTAGAGGGAAGTCACAGATTCCTTTATTCTGAATGTAGCTGGCCATTCAGAAATCAAGCTTCATCTGGTTTTACTCTATAAGCTTTACCTGCACTTGGGCTGATAATGCACTTGCGTTTACATACGCTATATAAAGCCTTTAAAAGAAACACAATGTTTAAAGTGCGACCATTAAGGGCGATTTCCATATCAAATCAAAGCAAGAATGCTAACAAATTATAGTACTGACTTGTGTGTGCATGAGTAAGTGGGCCAGTGTGGCATTCAAATGTATTCAAAAATCACTGAAATGGTTCCACATAATCCTGAGGGATGTTTTATTGGGATACATACACCCTGGTGTTTGCATACAGATTTCCATAGCGTCCAATATTTCAAGTGATGTCATCCGTGCATATATGTAAACATCCATATCAGATTTCTTTCTTCAGTTACCAAGTAACCCTAGAATTCTAAAGCACCAAATGTGTACTGTTCACTTCACCCAACTTCGTAATGCCCCAACTAGAATAAACCCCAACACTCCATCTAATTATACTTTACTGGATGTTACCCTGACAAATTCAACTCGTAAGTATAGTTCCACTGGTATCTTCTCAAATGACTTTTTTGATCACAGTGCATGAGTCGGAAATACAAAAACCCTTATTTACACAAGAAATTTCAAACAATTTTAATGAGCTGGTTTTTTTGTACGACTAACCATCCAGGGATTTTTTACCAAGCATCACTGATTCCAGATGTACACTCCTGGGCAAAAAAAATGGGTCAATTCCAAAATGGTAAAAAATTAAACTTTTAATAGTCCTAACAACAAATCATTGGTCAGAAAATTAGCAAGAATTAAACAAATGTACTCCTGAGACCTCCTGTGTAAATGGTGGTTTGCTCGTGAACTGTTTTTGCTGCAGTGAACTGTTTGGGGAAAAGCTAGAAACAGAAAAATTCACTTATACAGTAGACAAATTAACAATGTCAAATAAGAGTCATGTTTTGTATTTGGTTGCATCTCATTTGAATGCCATGACTTCCTGATGTCTGTGACCTATCAACATCAGAGTCTGGATCTTATTTTCAGGTTGTCCTACAAGCGATACAAAAACTCTTTGCATTTGAGTGGATCTCTATGGGAATTGGGGGGTGGGACTAGATTCAGCTGTAAATTATGCTGATACAGTATGGAACACATTTGTTGGCTAAATGGATTTAAGTCATCAATGGTCCAAGGTATCAAATGAGCCTCAAACCACTGTGCTGCTGCCAGATATGCAGTAGATACTCAAGCATGGTTTCTCCTGATTAATTTTCCTGTTGAACTCAATGGAAAAAATATTTATAAATATTTATACTTTGACTTCATCTCTAGACAGGACTCTCTTGTAAGAGAAGGAAATCTCAATGCGACATACCTGTACAAATAAAGGACAAATAAAGAGAGATAATTTTGCCCAAAGTAAATCGGAACATTTTGACTAAAAATTAATATGGGCGGCTCACAGTTTATCATGTTCTTTTTCCTTTTTCAAATAAAATAAGACTAAATATTATTTAATATGCAAATAACCTCAATTATTGTGGAGCCCAGCTGGTTGCAGTTGGCCCATGTTGCTGGGCCTGCTGGAGAAAGATTTGCTTCTGTTGCTGACAGAAGACCACCATAAACAAATTAGTCTAGATTTAGGTCTTGCTCACCTGCTAGTTTGCTAGCTGACAGCAAACTAAACAATTGTCAAACGTTTCAAATCCAAGCTAAACATGCAACGAACCCATTAGGGAAATACTATCAGAGACACACACTACATCCAGAATACAACCATGGTAACCAATTACACAAAGACACAAATAAAAGAACACAAAACAATACTTAGATTTCTGCTAATTAGCAAGCTAGCATCAACAACTCAGATAAAGGTAATAAAAAGTGCTTTCCGACCTTAAAAATAGGCAAACGTCTCTTCCCTCATTTGTTTAGCCAACCAAATTTAACCCTGTTGACAGATATATGTAGCTATGATTCGGGGCTTAAATCGACTGGCATACCCTCTGTAAATAACGCATTGAAACAGTACATTGAAATAACTAAGTCAATATCTCGTTGGTCTTTCACACAGGGTATTCCCCGCCAACTGACACCCTTCCTCCCTGGGCATAGTGGACCAACAATACAGCTGATAAAAGGACTCACGGCCACTGGCAGCACTGACCATGGGGCACATTACCACAGCGAGGAACAGTGCTGGAGACACCACCCTGCAGCCCCGTTAAGTTTTGTTTTGTGTGTGTTGGCACCACACCTCTAAGCCCTCATTCAAAACAGTCTGATAATATTCAAACGCTCAACACCATGTGCCAGCATTCCCACTAAACCTTCGGCAATTGTGGTTATCTGTGCAGCCTCTGCTGAGCTCGTTGACTAGACCAGCGTCCTGATCCTTATGACCAGTTAGAATGACAGACCAATAAGGAGCACACATAAAAGTTCATGTGTCGTCAATAGCTGAAAAGAAAAATCACAGATTTTCATAGAATTGTTTCAACATTTCCTGTTGAAAGTGCATAAATACATAAAAAAATAAGGGAGATGGATCATAGAAGAAAAGGAAATAAACATGAGCTTGTTACTCCAATCTTATATTTACCCAGAAAGCTGGGAAACTGATGGTCCTGATGTTTATAGATATTTTCATCTTTTATTAATAATGTTCTGAAGCTGATGTTTATATGAACACTAAATTAATTACAAACAGGCTTTTATAAAACCTTTCTTCTTATGGTCATCAATTAAATAGAAGTAGAGAAAGACAGTGTGTCGAGTACTGGTCATATTATATCCTTATAGGATGATGAGTCTGTTTTCATCACGCAGTTTTTGCTGGTATAATCCTCCTTTAACTCAGTGAAAAGATACACTGAAAAGATTGTGTTCTGTGATGTCAGTGTTCAGAGCCCATGGATTGAAACCTACTGATGAATTTATCCAGACCTTCTGGACTGGAAGTAAATTGAAAACACACAACAAAAAAGCTGTCTGGTTGTTTTGCAGTGCTGCTGCTTGACGCCAAGACTGAAAATCACTGTGTCACCCCCATGTAACATGTTTCACTTTGTTACACCAAATTTCAGAAGTGAACATGTCAACTGTTGCATCACTTGTTTACAACAAATTTACATCGAGCACCAATGGCGAATTGCATCACTGCCAATCGGTGCGAACGCTGATGGGCTGCCTAAACAAGCTTTTCCAAATGAGTGCTCTCCTCAGTCGATTCACTGTTCAAGGGTCAAAACGGTTTAATTTTTTAAATATGACTTTCCTTTGGCATCCAAATTAGAATTTACCAGCGTTAGCTATTTAAGGTTTCTTTTATGCAAAGTGTTTGTGGTCTGTGGCCATCATACTCCATGATAAACTGGAGGTGCTGGAAATTTGCCAAGCACCCCACCCATTCTCTGCCGTTCTGATTGGCCAGAGGCATGATCCCAGCAGAGCTGAATTATCAGTGATGGGGTTTCTCTATATCTCTCTATTCCAGTCTCTGCTTCACTTCACACAGTCCAAACAGGGGTTCATGCAGGACTTAACTGGAGACAGCAGGGATCACAGCAGCACTGAGATAATTAAGGACAAATTGCACCACCAGCACTGGTAAGATTATTCTAAACTTAACTTCCTAAACTAGGGGAATGTCTCCCTTTTGCATAATTTTTTATTTTTGTCAATGCAAAAATATGGACTATTAACTAAATTTCAATACACTGTTCTAGCAACTTTCATTCATTTTCCTTGTGGTGGTTAGTACATTGAATACGTATTTCTCTACATGAAGATCATTTGTGCAGATTAATTCACTGCCACATTGTAACAGTTTAAAACAATATTGACAATTCTAGCACCGTTTACACGGAGGTAAGCCCACACAGATATAGAACTGTCAATACGGTTTTAACCTGTTCCAATATGGCAGTGACTTAATTCGGCACAAATGAGAGGTCACCACGGGGCCTTCAACAAACACAGTAAAACACGTGTAGTGCCGTAGAATTAATGTAATCTATTCACTGCATCGCTGGTGAGCTTAAGATTCATCACGAAAAAGCTTTTATTTTGAAAGCTAATGTCACAATCCATTTATATTAAAACTTCATTTAAAAGTAAGCTTTCCATGGATAGACATATCTGCATATTTACTCCACTAAACAGACCATAATGATGAAAATAAGGTGGTTACATTATTATGTCCGTTTATGAAGGGTTCAATAGGGTGCTTGCACTATAATACTGAACACTACATGATGCTAATTCAGTAGATGCTCATATCCAGAGCAACTTACAATGCAGGAGAAACAGAAGTGTATTCACCTGGTTCATACCAGCAAGAGTGCCAGACCTGGCTAAAAACATTCCCAGACCAGCGAGTATAGGTGTGACATCAGAAGTGGGTCATCAGGATGAGTCAGGAAATGGCCAAAGATTCTGCTGTCCTGGGCAGTTTGTTCCCTCACTGGGGGACCAGTACAGATAGGTATATTGGCAGGGTGAAGTGACCATGCAGGGAGGGAAGTGCCAATCATGCCAAAGCTTTAGAACTGAGAGCTAAGGCCAGCGTTTGGGACTGAAGGATGGTTGGAGGAAAGATGAAGCGGTTCCATTCACTGGCCTATAGACTGGGACTAAGAATTTTAACCTGATGTGAGCATTGACAGGCAGCCAGTGTAGGAAGGGTGTGATGTAGGGACACATGAGACGGTAGTAAACATGTTGTGAGGAGGTGTTCTGTATTGATGCAGAATGCAGCCCTGTATTTCTCATCTTATTGGGAATGCTTTCCTTTCCCCCCGTTTGACCAGAAACCCTCCAACCTGCATCCAGCTGGAACCCGCATCTCCTGCCTGTTTAATCCCCATGGAGGTCTACAACTTCAACTCCTCCATCCTCTACATCCATAAGCCGTCAAACAGCAGCGATGGTGAGGGTGGTATTAACATATACACGGGATGCAAGGACATGCCGGAGCTCCTGATATTTTATCTGACCCTGGAGTTCATCAATATGTTCCTGGGAATCCCCGCTAACCTGATGGTGCTGTGGCTCCTGCACAAGAACAAGGGGGACTCCTCCAGCTCCGACATCTTCATCCTCCACCTGGCCATCCTGGATACCTTCTTCTGCCTCATCCCACCCCTGGAGCTGGTCAACCAAGTCTATCTCACCAACAGCAGCACCTGGTATGCACTGCACTTCTTCTATGGGGTGAAAGACTCTTCGCCGCTCTTCCTCTCCTGTATCTGCTTGGACCGCTACATGGCCGTCCTGCACCCAATCACCTTCACCGAGCTGAAGGACCGTAGTCACCGTGCGGTCTGCGCTGCTGTGGTGTGGCTGGTCACCCTGGCCTACGCAGCGGCCAAATGTGTGGGCAACATCCCCAACTTTGAGAAGGCCTTCACAGTCATGATCCTGGCATCTTTTACCATCATGCTCTTCTGTAATGTGGCCATCCTGAACGCACTCCGCAAGTCAGGCCCTGGTCGTGATGAGATGCACCCCGTCAAGAAGAGGGCCTTCAAGATGGTGTCCATCATCCTGGCCATCATAGTCTTCAACTACTTCCCACCTGTGGCGCTCTTCCCCTTCCAAGAGTACTTCTCCTGGGAGGATTTCCATTGTCGTGTCAGCCCTTTAGCCATGGGATTCATGGACATCAGCAGCAGCATTCAGCCTCTTCTCTACCTCTCCCGGGAGATTCCCAGTGTCCTTTGCTGCTGCGCCAAGGATCAAGGCTCAGGAAGTTCCACTGATCCATGCTGAACTTTTTGAACAAAAAAATCTGGTGTAAATTTGCGGTTATATTCCTTTTTTCTGTCTTCTCTTAAATAAATGAATAGGAATGAATAGGCATCATGTATCAAGTCCAAATAAAGGGACACTGACTGAAGCTGTAAAAGGCAGCACCTATAAATGTACTAAAGCAACAGCCTATCAAATACAATTGCACTATCTTGATTTTGACACCTTGTTTGTTATACCGATCTTGGATTTTAAAAAAGAGCATTGTTCAAAACTTCTAGGAAAGAGATATTTAGGGTTCCACTGCAAAGCAAAGGAAACCTATTGTGATTGTTGAAATTCTTATATTTTTCTCCCAAATTTTGTTCAAAATAACTTGGACAAATATTGGTAATTTGTTGCCCATTTTGACCCCAGATAGTACAGGCTATTTGTTGCCTGGACAAAAGAAACAACATGAGTTGGTCATTTGGGGGCACAATAATCAGGTCCCAAGGTCAAAACCTTTAGCCCAACCATGCCGGGTACATTGGCATGAACCTGGAACATCAATATATCTGCCTGATTGCCCATGAGCTTCACCAAATAATTTCTGGCTGCCATTTAGAATTTTTAAATATATCTTCAAAAGACAACTCCTCATGATCCTTAAGTACAGATTATGTAAATTCTCATGAACCATAAGTCCGAATGATGTCTTCAGTGAATGTGTCTGACCATAGATGGCAAAAAACAAACAAGCAATAATCCAAAAAAAATTGATTAATTATATTTGGAAATTGTCCATAAATGTCAATCTACTGTTAACTGAAGTCTGAAATTCATGAAATTCATCCATTTCATGATGAATTAGTGCTCTACCAAATTAGAAGTTTGAATCATAAAAGATGACAAAAATAGAATCCATGTCAATTACTAGCTTGAATCTTCAGTTTTCACAAAATTTCCCCCCTCAGTGCCTCAGTGCCATTTTTCCTGGAACTGTGACACTTGGTATGTGGGGTCATCTCCTTACACTAGACATTTGCCCAAAGCAGGAGCCCCTCCAGAGGGGTGCCATACCCCAGGTTAGGAACCACCGTAAGGTAATGTAATATAACATAGTCTAAAAGTTGAAAAATGACCTGCCACTCCATCTGAACCACTCCACTCCAGATTAATTGTTTCAATGCCATTGTGACAATTTCCACTAGGACTAAGGTCCACCAATATTATTTTTCACCATTTTGGCAGTTTTCCACATTGCAGTGGAACCTGGCTCATTGCTGCCCATGCAGAAATATTTGTTCCTTTTTATTTGTTTTTGTCTAAATATATTTGTTATTTGAGACATTTGTGCAAAATGTAAAGGGACACATAACATTCCATGTCAACTGTAACTATAAAAGACTATAAAAGATTTTGACTATATGTTAGTCAAAAATTTGTTTTTATTTTTAAATTTCTACAGCTTTTAAATAAGAACTGTGACTATAGCTTTATACATATCCTGCTTTGAAATCTAATCTAATTTTTAATTAAGTTGAACATAATATTTAGAAAGATATTGAGTACAGAAAAAAGAAGGTGGTTTAACTTAATAATCACAAGTCTTTAAACGCTCCATTTTAGACAGGCTGAATATGTGATAGGCAGTTCTGCATGTATTAGAGATTACTCAATTTTTAAATCAGTTAATAGGGAAGAGGTATGGCATATGGCAGAATATCCTTAGGAACCAGCTTACCCAAGTGGGCAAACATACAATGTACTGTAAGATGATCCTTACTGTACATACATTACATCTATGAAAAAATGCACAATAAATTTTAAATCGAACCTGTTTTATTCATTGTAAATACATCAAATTTGTCTGTGGATTCATCACAGGAGGTCTGCGTCTAAGATTAAGTTGCACTTTCATAATTAGGGTTAGTCCTTGATACATTTCCAGCCTACAAGACATTTTTAATGACTTGCATGTCATTATTATTACATTAATAATAATAATAATAATAATAATAATAATAATAATAGTAGTATTAGTATTTATATGTGATTCACTCTTTATTCAAATCAATTTTCATCTCAGATTTTCACATTTTTACCTAACCGCATTTGGAATCTTGACTCATCACTGCAACATGCGTAAATTTGGGAGGGTGTGGACAAGCAGCGCTCCCTCCTCCATCAGGTGAGCTGCACAGTGATTGGGTCAGAGCCAGTGGTTGGAGTGCACTGCATGTGCAGCTGGCCACTTGAACCAGAGGAGTCACTTCTACATGATTAAACAGGGAAAACCCTGCAGACCAATACCTCCCTCTCTGGGGGACACAGTGACCACTCACACTACCTGAGATGAGCCTGCAGTGGTAAATTCCATGAGCATATGACACACTGTCCTTCATAAAGCATTAACCACCAAACAAAGACACTCAGATAAGCTTATGGACTCCAATAGTCACAAAGTTCTGATATTTGGTAACATAAATCCATGATTTTAATATGGAAAATGTATGACCATTAAACCCACTCTGTTCCAGACATCACAAGACACTATCCGATGTGTAATCAGGAGGTTAAAGGGTTAAGTGCCATGGAGCCTATTTATTTTGCATTGAAACTCACATGCTGAACCGGTATCTACTACCTGTGTAACCAACACTCTGAGGTGGAAGAAGGCACCTGCTAGATGCATACCTAAGCTAGACTGAGACTGAGCTAGGTATGTAATAACCGCCCGAAGTATGGCTGTTAGTTCGCTACTGTTCAAACAGTAAGTTTTGTAAGCTAGCAATGTAGCCAATGAGCACAACGTAGCTACGTTCTCTTCTGGACTGGCGCATCGTAGCCCAGCTATTTCATGAGGGCTAAATAAATATGAAAATATTTCTTTAATGACTTAACGGTACCAACAACACTAAGCAGTGAAAATGGCACCTGTTAGACTACGCCAACTTATTGCGTGATGGAAATTTCTAGGATATAATGGGTTTGTCACCTTGTGGCGCACAGATAGTACTACAGTATGATGAAAGAACAAATGAACTGAAGGAGCCCGATACAGTCCCCCTCCCCACACATTTCATTGGGTGGGGGACAAACATATAGTTTTATGGTGTTCAGTTTACTTGCATGCTTAAGGTCTCCTAAAAAGAACATGCTGCCTTGCTGAAGTGTGGCAAACTGCAGGGGTTTAACAATGGTACCTGAAGCTATTTATTTTTTCCGACAACCTCAAGATGATGGCAAGTGAGAACAATGGCCGACTGCAATTGGGAATGCTGAATATCCCCCAGATACACCTGAGACACAGTAAATGAAAGTGCATGCGCACAGTAAGGCACGTTGCCAAGATGATTCTGAGAAGAACATTCGGGCGAGACTACAATACCAAGCAACCTTATGTTAGTTCAGTCAACCCCCCCTTCGCTTAGTATATGACGTGGTACCAAATTCAATGTACCCATTGTAGTTTTTCAAAAATGAGAATGGGAAGCCACCATGAATGTCATTATGACGTACATCTTTACCAAATTTGCACCTTGCGCTGCTGATATTTCTGTGCAGGCTGCTTTGGCCCGCAACTAAGAGTGACTTCATGAGTTATGCCTTGATCGAAAATAACACAGAATAAAACCCTTAAACAGTAAGTCCCATAATGTCTGGGACAAAGACATTATCATCATCACCTTTTTTTACTGGATTTGGCTCTGTATTCCACAGTTTTACATAAAAGTTTGTAATAAAACAATTCACGTGTTTAAAATACATATGCTCTGATTGTATTAAAGGGTAATTTTATATGTTTTGGTATTTTTGTTTCACCATGCAGTAAATACAGCACTTTTTATTAATTGCCCCCCAACCCCCCACCCCACCCAAAAAAATAAATAAATTAATCAAAATGTAGCTGAAAACACCATCTAAACGGTACTATGCCATCTAAATGGCACCGTTTACAACAGTACAGTATTTGCTCTGGTGTTTTAATAGTTCTAATTTCATTGAATTTATTATGATATACCCATATTTATTTTCACAATCCATTACGAGGTTTCTTTTGGTTCTAAATTGTTTACATGGGTATGTCATGTGACCGATACCTATTGCCCACAGAAGGACATTGGAATGATCCGATACAGTTGGTTACCAGCTCCTGGAGAATAGTTACACATCACTGTTTTTCTTTTAATGTTAGTCTTATCTGCAGGTATATTAAAGAGGTGGAACCAGCTTGACAAGGTCTCTACTCCCCGCTACACCGTGAACTGTTTCTAGTCTATAAATGACACTGGCGCCACCTAGCGCACAGAGAAAGATATTTAAATGATCCCACTCAGTTAACAGCACCATTCCACAAGAAGAGGAATGCCCTGTGAAAGAGGGAAGCCAAAATATATTCACTTGGCAACTGTAGAAGTGCACAGAAAAGATGCAGCTCGGCCATCAGGACAGGAGTCCATTAAAGAAAGATCTAGATACTGTAGACAACACTGTTGCCCCAGCCTCCACTCCAGGAAGACTAAACACTGAAAATGTGCTTTCCAGTTCTTTTTTATGTTTTTCCTTTTTAACAATTTTATTTTGCTTTTTCCCCATTTTTAACAATTCCACAGGAAACTGCGAGAAAATTCACAAAACCAAAAGTTACAGTGATGGTCAGAAGAACAAACAAACATAAGAACTGCAAACTATAATCTAAGAGACAAAGACATGACCATTACATTTCAATAAATAAAATACTGGGTCCAACCTATGAAAAGTCATCAACCTGGTGTAGAGGAAGACCCTCCATATGATTGAAAGGCTGCCATATTTTGTAGAATGTTCCACTCCCAGTAAGAATCCAATAATATCCCTCAGATGGACTACAGCAAGTGATCTCTGAGCCTCTTTGAATTTGGCTAATTTTACGATTTCCATTTTATGGCGATGCATTTTTGGCTGCCACCAGCAAGACATTAGTGAGCTTCACAGCGTGATCAAGTGGAATGAAGAGTCTGTAAAATCTTTGACAATCCTGTTATGCATTGTTCAAACTAGGGGATTGTCAATGTTAGATCTACAGACTCTTCATTACACTTGCACAGAGTGTCTATCCTATTCTCCTTCCCAACCTCCACCTTCTCAATATGTAACCAAGAGGAAGAGTCGTTCTCAAGCACCTGAGCCAAGATATGTGGGGGGTTGCCACGGTCACAGAGTGAGACCAGCGCAGGATTGGCTGGGTCCCGGCGTCACGGGCGGAGCCACGATGAGCAGAGACGTCACACCATCACAAATGGAGTGGACTACGGAATGGTGCGAACGCACGATCACAAACACACACACTCACTCACAAACGCATGCGTAAACACACAATACAACATTGCGCACACACGCATGTACAGACTCACAAAGACACAACTGGTACCTGCTATTCGTCGATACCTGGATTTGTAGTCCCACTTTTCCACATTAGCCATGATGTCTGAAGGTACCTTTTCCATTTTAATTATTTATTTGTTGAAAAAATGTAAATGTAGGACGCAAGTCCTAGAAGGTCTGGAAATGTTACAGTCTTACTGAAACCTTTGCCTTCTCGCACCAAAGCACTAATCACTACACCAGACACACCAACTCCCTGCCCACTAACACCCAAGGGGCAAATATTCATGAGGAGCAACTAGGGGGGTGACATCAACCTTGCTCCTAATTGGTTTCAGCCTGTGATTGAGTGATTTCAGCACTTACAGCTACTTCTTAATACGTGCTCATAAGGTGTCATTAAAGCCTTTGTTCATGAAGAAAACAAGAAACCTCTGTAGGGAGACAACTGAAATGCATAATTAAATTACCTAGATTTTGAACACTGGCTTTACATGATGGAATACATGTTTTAATCCAGAGAAGTTTTTTTAGCTTGTGTTATTCAACAGCCAGTTCTTGTGGCCTAATCACAAATGGGAATTGTAGACCCCAGACAAACCGGATTTCAAAAGTCAAACCGTTAACCAGAAGGAGCCGAATACTTTATAAAAAATCATTTAAAAAAATATGGAAACTTGCTTTTTCAGTTTGACTGAGTAACACCAGAGATAACTGGTTTAGCAGAGAACAGTTACAGGTAGTTTCGATACCACCTGCCTCTGTGGAAAGGAGTTTTAAAGCTACAGTAGCAGGTGGGAATGAGAACAGAGGAACAGAGAAGAGAGCAGGGAGTTTGATGCAGTCATACACTCATTTGCACACTCCATCCCCTCTCCTTCTTTCATCTTGTGTAAAATAGGTCCCACTATTGCTGCAGATATCAATAATTAGATGAAGTTACTTGAACATTCAGTGAACAATAAACTATATATCGCGTCAATCCTCCACAGTATGAACCAAATAGAACACCACGGCGTTTCCAAAAAAACATTTACAATTTAAACTCAAAACGTAATCCACAGCAGATGCAAATAAATATACAAAACCACACTTTTAGCACAAAAACCACGGCGGGCCCAAATAAAACATCTTCACTCACCGAGGCGCTTTTGTGGAAGCAATCTTCTCACCTCATTCTTCCGCTCCTCTCTGAACTCGTCTCAGAAATTAAGATGAGTTGCGGCTTAATGTAGCCTAGCTACCAGGATAAAATGAGCACTGCGTCCATAGGCTATAGTGATTCGGTGAGTCTTGAGTTTACACGGCTGTAGGCTATAAGGCGAGCCCTGCTGTATAAGGTGAGCATTGCGTTTGTGCAGGTGGAAAAGCGGAGTTTCAGACTGTGCTGTTCTCTGAAAACGTTCGTGAGGGTGGAAAACTCCGATTATTTCCACTTGTACTGATTCTAGAATAGCCAAACACAACCTCTGGAACTTAGTATTCTTCGTCCAACAGTTTATCACAACGTTAATGTTGACTGCGTCTTCTCTTGCTTGTCCTAGCGACTATCCTGGTTTCATTGGTGGCCATTCCAAAGCGAACGGTCTCCTTGCGGATTTGTTCCACTCAGACGCTCAACTCCCGAGTGTGATCAGCTCAAGGCAAGCGATTCATTTGCTCCACAGTCAATTTGAACGGTGACAAAGTTCTCAGATTTAACGCACCTGTTAATCAAAGCCAGGATTGTTATTGTTTTACGAATATCATTATCGATCAATTATTTGGACATGTTAATTTCCCGTTTTCACACGAAATAAAGCAAAATAAATGCCTTACAGGCATTTAGCAGACGATCTTATCCAGTGCGACTTGCACAACTGTTGCATAGCATTTACACTGCATCCATTTATAGAGCTCCTGTTGACGACATCTATGTTTTAGGGTTTAAATCCACTGCTTACGACTAGAAATCTACGACTGTTCCTTCCATTGTATTAATAAATATTTTTATTTTTATTAAAAATGTTTTTGTTGATGTTGATTGTATGAACAATAAATCGAGAATTAACTCCTCAAGTAGTACCCCCTTTTTAACACAAGCCTGAAAATTACATACCCAAAATAAAATGGTTACTATTCCTGAGCCCATTTGACTACAGGAATAATCATGGTATCTCCTGAAAGATACCATGGGAGTTTGTTTTCAAAGAGTCTTTAAATATTACTGAAACAATAACAGAAGCTCAAACACTGTGGAAGTTTGTTCTCACCTAAACAATTATTATTATTATTATTATTATTATTATTGAGCAGACATAGCTGCTTGAGACTGGTGCCTGGTGGACTAAGAAACACAATAGAGCCACGTCCACAAGGGTGGACAAATCCTGGTTCAAATTTGATGACAATACCACCAAAAATGAGCATTCTGCATGCGTTCGTTCTAAGCTATATCTAGGCAGCTTTCAAAAAGACTAAAAGACTATTTGCATACTCCAAAAGGACACTTGGTAACCAAATGATATCATGTGTCTTTAGAGGTATAAAATACTGTATATCGTAAACTATATGCTCATTGAAAAAAGTGCTGAAATTAGCTGTCTTTCCCCCTTCCTGTCACCTTCCCCTTCATCTCCCCCACCCCCTCCATCTCTCTCTCCTAGCTCTCCCCTTGCCACCTCTGGCAGTAGGAGGTCTGGAAGATTGTAGAAAATAAGTGCATAAGACATCTAGTTTACAAATCCATTGAAGTTTTTGTCAAATACCCCACCTCCATCAACATGTGAAATACAACCCACAATTTCTCATGCCACATTTATTATTCAAAATCAGACCTACTCCTTATGTATAAGTGTACTGAATAATAAAAATATTTAGAGAATGTATTTAGATGTTCACTAATATAAAATGGGAAAAATTCCTTAAGTAAACATGCCCTCAGCTGTGGAGTCTTTTCAAGGCATTGCAAAATAAGTTTGTGTTGTAAAACAACAACCTTTCTAGGCATAAAGCCTCAGGAACTTTTTCAGCATGTGGACTGAAAAAGTTATGGTTTATATGTGTAGGAGAAACAATGTGTCCTTCTATGCAAGCCTAACAACCTATACAATATTCTGTAAGAAAAGTAATTTCATTGGCTAAAATGCTTCTCATTTGACACTATAATAGCTTGTCTTTGGCAGGCTGTGCACTTTGTGGAAGTAATACTGTCCATGTCGAGTTGCTGCTTGTGCATTGCAGGTCTCATTGTCTTTACGGAGGAAAAGGTTGTAGGTGTGCTCATCTTGTTCCCGAAAGCCTATACCAGGGGTTTCAAAATGAATCCTAAGGGGCCCGTAGTGTCTGTGGATTTTTGCGTTTTCCTTTCAATTGGCTGCCAGTTAAGGCCTTGATAACAAGGTGTGTGGACTCCTTAGCCAATCAATGACTTAAATGAAGCATTTGTGCTGAGAGCACCCCAAAACCAGCAGACACTGCGGTCCTCCAGGACTGGAGTTTGACACCTGTGGTCTATAAAAACCAGAGGCAAAAATATTCCTATGTACTCAATACTTTCAGCGAGTATTTAATGTCGAAACGGACAACAATGATAATTCCTCCAGGGAATTGAGAAGTCAAGAATGGAAATTCTATCAATGTTTCTCCAAGTCAGCATGTATTCGTGACTAAAAACTTTTATCGATTTTTTTGCTGGATCGTTGCCATGAGAAAAAATCCTACTTAACCATGATTTCTGTTGAATGTGGATTTACAAATGCACAGAAGGTGAGAATCCCCAAAGCTGGTTACAAAATAGCCCCCCACATTACAAAATAAGGAAATATTGTCACTAAAACTTTGGCAATACTTATATATAAAGATAGAACTGTGAGTTTTAACACACTCAAATGATATATTGTGTGATGAGTGATTGAAAATTTTACTGTAAAAAAACAGAACGAATGCAAATAAACTCACTCTGGCCCAAATAGGGGCCAGTGAGACTTAAAGGGTTAACTGGCTTTTATAATACCTTCCTTCTGACAGTCTTCTAATAAAGAGAAGAAAGGCTGTCTGTCAAGTTCTTGCCGTATTATTTCCTCATATGCTGATATTATGGTATGAATCACCTAATTATTGCTGCCAAAATCTTTCTGTACCTACTGAATAGACTGTTATATTGTGTTACAGTATATAATATCAGTATTCGAAAACCAGAGCCTTTGGAAAAAAACCTAATCACCAGTTTATCCAGACCTTCTGGACTGGAGGTGGGTTGCAAACACATGCATTTGAGAAAAAAGGTGGTTGTTTTTCAGTGCTGCTGCTGCTTGACACCAAGTCTGAAAATCACTGTGTCACCCCCATGTAACATGTTTCACTTTGTTACACCAAATTTCAGAAGTGAACATGTCAACTGTTGCATCAGTTGTTTACAGCAAATTTACATCAAGCACCAATGGCGAATTGCATCACTGCCAATCGGTGCGAACGCTGATGGGCCACAACAGGCTTTCCAAACGAATACCCTACTCAGTCAAATCACTGCTCAAGGGTCAAGTATGTTTGTTTTTTAAATATGATTTTCTTTTCCCATCCAAATAAGTATTTACCTTTGTACGCGTGTTATTTTATGCAAAGTGTTTGTGGTTTGTGGCCATCACACCCCATGATAAACTGGAGGTGCTGGAAATTTGCCAAGCACCCCACCCATTCTCTACCGTTCTGATTGGCCAGAGGCATGATCCCAGCAGAGCTGAATTATCAGTGATGGGGTTTCTCTATATCTCTCTATTCCACTCTCTGCTTCACTTCACACAGTCCAAACAGGGGTTCATGCAGGACTTAACTGGAGGCAGCAGGGATCACAGCAGCACTGAGATAATTAAGGACAAATTGCACCACCAGCCCTGGTAAGATTATTCTATACTTCCTTTGTGTTGGGGAATGTCTCCCCTTTGCATAATTTTTATTTATTTACACTAATATACAAAAATGGACTATTCGCTCAAATGCTCTCAATCCATTGTTCTGGTCGAAGAAAGCAACTTTTATTCATTTCCTCTGTGGTTGTTAATACATTGAATGTGTATTTATCTACATTAAGTGCATCTGTGCAGGATAATTCACTGCCACATTTTAACAATTTAGAACCATACTGACAATTCTAGTGACAATTAAGATTCATCACTACAAAGTTATTCATTTGAAAGCTAATGTCACAATCAGGTTTAACTTAAAATTTAATTAAAAGTAAGTTTTCCATGGGTAGAAATATCTGCAAACTTACTCCACTTAACAGACCATAATGATGAAAATAAGGCGGTTACATTATTATATCTGTTTTTGAAGGGTCCGATAGGATTGCTTGCACTATAATACTGAACATTACATGACACTAATTCAGTAGATGCTCATATCCAGAGTGACTTACAATGTAGGAGAAACAGACGTGTATTCACCTGATTCATACCAGCAATACTGCCAGATCTGGCTAAAGCCGTTCCCAGACCAGTATAGATGTGATATCAGAAGTGGGTCTTCAGGATATGTCAGGAAATGGCCAAAGATTCTGCTGTCCTGACCACTTTGGGGCAGTCTGTTCCACCACTGGGGGGCCAGTATAAACATGCATTGTGGCAGGGTGAAGTCACCATGCAGGGAGGGGAGTGCCAATTATTCCAAAGTTTTGGGACTGGGAGCTAGCGTTTTAGACTGTAGATTGGTTGGAGGAAAGGTGAAGCTATTCCATTCACTGCCCTGCAGGCTGGTACCAAGGCTTTGAACCTGATGTGAACAGTGCCTAAAAGCCAGAGAAGACTTTGAGACTTCTGTGAAATGCACTTTAAAATAAATTTGATTTGATTTGTGAGGAGGGCTTCTGTATTAATGAAGAATGCAGCCCTGTTATTCTCATGTTACTGTGAATGCTTTAATTTCTCTTTGACCAGAAACCCCACAACCTGCATCCCGCTGGAACCTGCATCTCCTGCCTGTTTAATCCCCATGGAGGTCTACAACTTCAACTCCTCCATCCTCTACATCCATAAGTCGTCAAACAGCAGCGATGGCGAGGGTGACATTACCATGTATGAGGGATGCAAGGACATGCCGGAGGTCCTGATATTTTATCTGATCCTGCAGTTCATCAATATGTTCCTGGGGATCCCTGCTAACCTGATAGTGCTGTGGCTCCTGCACAAGAACAAGGGGGACTCCTCCAGCTCCGACATCTTCATCCTCCACCTGGCAATCCTGGATACCTTCTTCTGCCTCATCCCACCCCTGGAACTGGTCAACCAAGTCTTTCTCACTACCAGCAGCATCTGGTACGTACTGCGCTTCTTCTACGGGGTGAAAGACTCTTCGCCGCTCTTCCTCTCCTGCATCTGCATGGACCGCTACATGGCCGTCCTGCACCCAATCACCTTCACCGAGCTGAAGGACCGAAACCACCGTACGGTGTGTGCTGCTGTGGTGTGGCTGGTCACCCTGGTCTATGCGGCAGCTAAGTGCGTATGGGGCAACATCCCCAACTTCGAGAAGGTCTTTGTTGCCATGATCCTGGCAGCTTTTGCCTTCATGCTCTTCTGCAATGTGGCCATCCTGAACGCGCTCCGCAAGTCAGGCCCTGGCCGTGATGAGATGCATCCAGTCAAGAAGAGGGCCTTCAAGATGGTGTCCATCATCCTGGCCATCATCGTCTTCAACTATTTCCCACCTGTAGCGCTCTTCCCCTTCCAGGAGTACTTCTCCCCGGATGAGTTCTCTTGTTATGTCGACCCTATAGCATTTGGCTTCATGGACATCAGCAGCAGCATTCAGCCTGTTCTCTACCTCTCCCGGGAGATTCCCAGCGTCCTTTGCTGCTGCGCTAAGGTTAAAGGCTCGGGAAGCTCCACCAATCCACGTTGAACTTTTTGAACAAAAATATGGCATGTAAACTTGCAGTTTTTCCATTCTCCTCTTAAATAAATAAATAGGAATCATGTATGGAGTCCAGATAAAGGGACATTGACTGAAACTGTAAGAGGCAACACTTGTAAATGTACTGAAAATCATCAGTCTATTAAATACAATAGCATTACCTAGATTTTGACACCTTATTTGTTATACCGGTCTTGGATTTCAGAAAAGAGCATTGTTCAAAACTTCTCAGGAAAGGGACATTTAGGGTTCCACTACAAAGCAAAGGAAACCTATTGTAATTGCTGAAATTCCTATTTATTTTTACTTCACTATTTTGTTCAAAATAACTTGGCCAAATGGTAACCTCTTGTCTGTTTTGGCCCACCGATAGTACAGGCTATACATAACCTGGACAAAAGAAATTACATGAGTTGTTCCTTTGTGGGCACAATAATGAGGTCCCAAAGTCAAATCTTTAGCCCAGCCATCCCGGGTATATTGGTACAAACCTGGTCCATCATCATATCTCCTCTCCTCTGCTGCCATTTTAAAAAAGATATTCAAAAGACAACTTCTCATGAACCTTAAGTCCCAATGATGGAACTTCTCATCAACTGTAAGTCCAAATGATATCATCTCAGGAACCGCAAGTCTTTGCAAAAAAAGAAAAAAAAAAAAAAAAGAAGCAAATCAGCCAAACAAATTTAATTAGAAATTTTGTCCATAAATGTCAATCTACTGTTAACTGAAGTCTGAAATTCATGACATTCATCCATTTCATAATGCATTAGTGCTCCACCAAATTAGAAGTCTGGATCATAAATTATGACAAAAATAAAAGCCATTTCAATTACTGGCTTGCATTTTCAGTGTTCACAAAATTTTCCCACTCAGTACAAATTGTCCTGGAACTGTGACACTTGGTATGTGGGGTCATCTCCTTACACTAGACATTTTTGCATAAAGCAAGAGCCCCTCCAGAGGGATGTCATACCCCAGGTTAGGAACCACCGTAAGGTAATGTAATATAACATGGTCTTCACTCCATCAGCAGGATAACACATTAATTGTTTCAATGCCATTACGGTGGAAAATTTTCCACTAGGACTAAGGTACACCCATATTTTATTTTTTCCATTTTGGCGGTTTTGATAATTGCACTGGCTCACCGCTGCCCATGCAGATATTTTTGTGCTTTTTTATTTCCTCTTGTCTAAATATATTTTTGATTGAGACATTTTTGCAAGATGTAAAGGAGCACACATATCATATTCCATGTCTACTGTAACTACATAAAATATATTTATAGCTATATTAGTTTTATAATACAGCCTTTAAATAAGAACTAGACTATGACTATAGCTTTATATACCTCCTGCTTTGACAAATAATTTAAAATTAAGTTGAATAGAATATTTAGAAAAAAATATTTAGTACAGGAAGAAAATAAGTGTTTTATCTTAATAATCACAAGTCTTTAAAAACTCTACACTCCATTTTAGACAGGCTGAATATGTGAGGCAGTTCTGCATGTATTAGAGATTACTCTATTTTTAATCAGTGAATGAGGAAGCGGTATGGCGTATGCTATCCTTAGGAACCAGCTTACTGAAGCGAGCAAACATACAATGTACTGTAAGATGATGCTTACTGTCCATGCATTAAATATATGAAAAAATGCACAATAAATTTTAAATCAAACCTGTTGTATTCATTGTAAATACGTCAAATCTGTCTGTGGATTCATCACAGGAGCTCTAGGCTAAGATCAAGTTGCACTTCCGTAATTACGGCCAGTTCTTGATACATATCCAGCCTACAAAACATTTTTAACTGCTCCATAGCTCCCCATCCAGACTGACACCATGATCATTCATTTTCCCCATCTGACTTGCGGCCAGTCTGGCTGAGGCACAGTGGTTACCAACATGCATTGGGTTAGTCAGCATGACAGAGTTCCTCAATGGAAGACATATTTGGCTAGTTCCACTGGCCCTTGAGTTTGATGAATGAAATATCTTAACTGTAGGTAGCTGAAGAAAGTCTTTGTTCAACAGTTGGTATTTCTGTTTCAGTTGATCAAAAGATATAAAAATCCCTCCCTCATAGTAATGCTCTGGAAGGATGATGCCCTGCAACAGCCAACTTGTCAATGTTAGATTTTACAGACTCTTCATTCCACTTGTACAGAATGTCTACCCCATTTTCTTTCCCTACCTTCACCTTCTCAATATTTAACCAGGAGTCATTCTCAAGCATCAGAGCCAAGAATGTAGAACGCTCTGCCCACAAAGAGATCTTAAAATTGGGAAGTTCTAAGCCACCTTAGCCATAGTCCATGGTAAGGAGAAAAACATTAAAGGGACATGAATAATGAGTGACGGAAACAAAACCCAAAGTGAAACATTCAGTTTGATCCCCAGGAGAGTGAGTCGTAAATTAATTCATTTATTCACGTCACTTCCCACATTTTGCAATAGGCTGACCAAAATATGTACATTGCTGCAAAAACATTATTTGCCCTCTCCATGATTTCCTCTATTATTGTGTATTTGTCACACTGAATGGTTCAGATCTTTACACAAAATGTAATTACACAAAGGCAACCCGAGTAAACACAAAACACACAAAATTATTATTTAATTCAGTTTAATTTAAAATGTGTAATTGTTAAAAAAGTAATTGCCCCCATAAACTGAATTAGTTGCACCACATTTAGCAGGTATAATTGCAACCAAACCCTTTCCATAATTTGATATCAGTCGTTCACATTGCTGTGGACGAATTTCAGCCAACATTTTTTGCAGAACTGCTTTAATTCAAACAAATCGGTAGGTTTGAGCATGAAATGTTCATTTCAGGATCTGCTTCTCTATTGGGTTCAAGTCAGAATTTTGCCTGAGCCAGTCCAAAAATTGTGTTTCTTTTTAGCCATTCAGATGTGGACTTGCTTTAGTGTTTTGGATAATTGTCTTGCCGCATTACCCAATTATGCTTCAGCTTCAGCTCAGACAGATGACCGGACATTCTCCTCAAGAATGTTCTGGTACAGAATTCATGGTTTCTTCAATAATAATAATGGCAAGTCATCCATGTCCTGAGTCAGAAAAGCATCCCCACACCATTACACTTCCACTACGTTTGACTGTTGGTATTATGTTCTTACTGTGAAATGCTGCCTTATTTTCTTTACCTCAGACATAATGGGACCTTCGTTGTTCAAAGCGTTCCATTTTTTACTCATCTGTCCATAGAACATGATCCCAAAAGGCCTAGGGATCATCCAGGTCCTTTTCTGCAAATGTGGATGGATGGATGTTTCTCTTGGTTAGCAGTGGTTTCTGCCTTGCTACTTTCCCATGAGTCCCATTTTTCCGTAGTCTCTCTTTTTTATTTCAGTCAAGAACACAGACCTTAGCCGAGACTAGAGAGTCCTGTAGTTCTTTCGATGTTCTTCTTTTGTGAATTCCTAGATGAGTTGTTGCTGAGCCCTTGCAGAAATTTTGGCAGGCCAACCACTTCAGATTTACCACAGTTACAAGTGTTTTTCATTTAGAGATAATAGCATTAATGTAATAAAAATAGGTAATAATTAATCCCAAATAGAAATGGCTTTGTAACCCTTTCCAGACGGATATGTTTCAATAACTTTTTTTCCCTCATCTCTTCTGGAATTTCCTTTGATTGGGGCATAGTTTGTTTGTAGAAACTTTGTGGTGACTACTTCACTCTGATAGTGAGGTTGAATACGAGTGAAGTTTAGATCAACAGTGCTGGCTCCAATCAAGGGCTTGACTGTGCTCAATCGAGCTTAATGTAGTTATCAATTAAGTTCATTTGTTGATTGTGTAAGGGGGCAAATACTTTTTCACATGGGTGATATGGGTGCTTGATAACTTTTTCATAAAAAAATTAATAATTTTTAAAATTTGTTTTGTGTTTACTCAGGTTTCCTTTGTCTAATATTAAATTTTGTCTAAAGACCTGAAACCATTCAGTATGAAAAATATGCAATAATAGAGGAAATCAGGAAGGGAGCAAATACTTTCATAGAACTGTATGTGTTCAAGTTATTATCCACCATTATGCGCAAATATTTAAAACCTTTTGGTGACCATTTGAAAAGAAACTCCTGTTTTACAGTATTACAGACAGTGATAGAATTTAACTCTTGTCAACATTAAATTTTTATCCAGATATAGGACTATAACATTCTAATACATTCCACAATTGAGAAAGTGAATGTTCTGCATTAGAAAGAAACAATATTCTGTCTTCAGCGAAAATGCTAAGCTTATGTTTGTGGGGGCCCACCTCAAAGCCTCATCTACATTTGTTGGAGACGTTTTTGATTGCAAACACAGGAGAGAAGCAAGGAAAGAAATCGTGCATAGTACACCTTTAAGGCAACAAGTCCCCTAAACAACCAGAAGCTCAAAACTGATGGCAAGCAGTGGCAAGTAAATGGGCGATGTGAGTTGTATAATTAGGATAAATTGGATTCTTGGAAGCTTGTAAGTTTAAAAGTCAAATTACCTACCGTTTTCTGTCTGGCAATACACAGGGGCACTACAGTCCATCTTAACCATATATCAGTGATCCTCTTTAGAACCAGGAACTAATTTCTGCAAGCCTCCTCTGTGGATTGTAAAAAGGCAACTGATGCAGAGAACACTGACGGTCAGTGGCCACTCCAGTACCAGACTAACACGAGTAAATGGTGCTTGTTAATCTACACTGACTCCCCCGGTGTCTGAAGTGCTGGGACTCCCTTAACAGCAATTGAGACTGTGCACACAGTGCGCTGAATCTACTGAGCTGAGGGTTCATGTCGTGGGATACAAGCTACACAAACCTCGCTGAGTGGTGAATATACTGAACTCACACTGTGGTGAATATACAGGGCGACTATACATGTTCTCTTGAGTAGAGCTTGCGGTGTACAGTGAGGTTATTGGCTTCCAGTAACCTTCAGTCTGGTGACCTCTTGTGGACATAATGTTTAAAGGGTTCCAAGAACACTGAGAATCACCTGACCACACTACCACCAACTGCCGTTGAGAGAACGAGTAATCCTTCAACAAGCCATCGAACACAATGCCTTTGTATGTAATTTAATGTCTTATTACCTTCAGTTGTAGCAGGCTGTAGCAACCCATGCGATTTATTCCTTGCTGCATACAGTTTTCAGTCCGAGTCATTTTCATTTCCTACACATGCAGTTTATAAAGCTCAACGCGTGAATGCATAATTCAATTATCTAGATTTTGACCACCAGTATTACATGACGAAATACTGGTTTTAATCCAGAGAAGTAATTTTTCATCTTGTGTTTTTCAACAGCCAGTTCTTGTGACGTAACCACAAACAAGAATTGTAGTGATCCCAGAAAAACCTGATTTCAAATGCCAAACCATTAACCAGAAGGAGCTGAATACTTCATAATAAAACTTGCTTTTTCAGTTTGACTGAGTAACAGCAGAGATCACTGGTTTAGCAGAGAACAGTTCATACAGGTAGTTTCGACGTCACCTGCCTCTGTAGAAAGGTGTGCTTAAAATCCCTTTACAATTTAAACTCAAAACGTAATCCTCAGCAGGTGAAAATAGATTTACAAACGTTAGCATGAAACAAACAGCGGGTCCAAATTAAACATCTTCACTTACCGAGGCGACACCCGCACGGCGAAATGCGGGGCTTTTGTGGACGCAATCTTCTCACTTCATCCTTCCGCTCATCTCTGTCTCAGAAATGACGGTGAGTCGCAGCTTAATGTAGGCTAAGCTTAATTTAAAAGGTGTTCCAACGTGCCCCGCTCTCCCCTACCTACCAGGATAAGGTGAGCCCTGCGTTTATAGGCTATAGCTAAATTCGGTGTGTCTTGAGTTTACACAGCTATAGGACATGAGCTGAGCCCCGCTGTATAAGGTGAGCCTCGCATTTATGCAGCTGGTAAAGCGGAGTTTCCGACAGTGCTGCTGCCCTATGAAAACGTTCTTGAGGGAGGAAAACTAGCCTACAATTTCGCAGATGGCGGTTGATGCCCCAAACATCAAGAAGTTTACCGTCAGGACGCTGGGTCCTGCTTTAAGGGGACTGTGGATAGTGATGTCCAGTCTTTTTGTCCGTTTCGCGTCGTCTTGGGAGATTTCATTGTTTTTTTTTTTCTTCCAGTAAATGACAAACCGCAGGAAACTCCGATTATTTCCACTTGTACCGATTCTTGAATACCCAAACACAACCTCTGGAACTTCGTCTTCTCCATCCAACAGTTTCTCTCACCACATTACTGTTGACTGCTTCTTCTCTTGCTTAGCCTAGGGATTGTCCTGGTTTCATGGTGGCCATACAAAAGTGAACTGTCTCCTTGCGGATTTGTTCCACTCATTCAGATGCTCAGCTCCCGAGTGTGATCAGCTCAAGGCAAGCGATTAATTTGCTCCGCAGTGAACTTTGATAAAAATCAATAGGCTATGGGCTGCTCATAGATCGGACGCACTTTTTAATCAAAGCCAAACTTGTTATTGTTTTACGAATATCATACCGATTAATTATTTCATCGTGTTAATTTCCCGTTTTCACACAAAATAAACTAGAACATTTAACTTACATAACAGGCATTTAGCAGACGCTCTCATCCAGACCGACTTACACAATTGTTATATAGCATTTACATTGTATCCATTTATACAGCTGGATATATACTGAAGCAATGCAGGTTAAGTAGCCTACCGTGCTCAAGGGTACAACTGCAGTGGAGCCCAGATGTCGCAGTTGGCTGAAGATCACCCCAAGTTTCCGGGCCTGCAGAAGAAAGAATCATCATTGCTAATCCAAGCTAAACGTGTAGTAAGCCCACTAGGGAAATGCGAGACATACATTTCAGAATAGACTACAACCACGATATCAGTTCCCCAAATAAATGAACACAAAAGTTTTTAGCAAAGAGACCCAAGTCGAAATTAGCTGTCTTTCCCCCTTCCTTTCACCCTCCCCCTTCATCTCCCCCACCCCCTCTATCTCTCTCTCCTAGCTCTCCCCTTGCCACCTCTGGCAGTAGGAGGTCTGGAAGATTGTAGAAAATAAGTGCATAAGACATCGAGTTTACAAATCCATTGAAGTTTTTGTCAAATACCCCACCTCCATCAACATGTGAAACACATCCCACAATTTCTCATGCCACATTTATTATTCAAAACCAGGCCTACTCCTAATTTATGACTGTACTGAATAATAAAAATATTTAGAGAATGTATTTAGATGTTCACCAATATAAAATAGGACAAAGTCCTTCAGTGAACATGCCCTCAGCTGCGGAGTCTTTTCAAGACATTGCAAAATAAGTTTTTGTTGTAAAACAACAACCTTTCTAAGCATAAAGTCTCAGGAACTTTTTCAGCATGTGGACTGTTACAATATTCTGTAAGAAAAGTAATTTCATTGGCTAAAATGCTTCTCAGTCGACACTATAATAGCGTTCCTTTGGCAAGCTGTGTACTTTGTAGAAATTATACTACCCATGTTGAGCTTCTGCATGGCAGGTCTCATTGGCTATACTGAGAGACTGTTTGGCCAGTACTGGGCACAAAAAGTTGTAGGTGTGCTCATCTTGTTCCCAAAAGTCTATACCAGGGGTTTCAAAATGAATCCCAAGGGGCCTGCAGTGTCTGTGGATTTTTGCGTTTTCCTTTCAATTGGCTGCCAATTAAGGCCTTGATAACAAGGTGTGTGGATTCCTTAGCCAATCAATGACTTAAATGAAGCACTTGTGCTGAGAGCACCCCAAAAACCAGCAGACACTGCGGTCCTCCAGGACTGGAGTTTGACACCTGTAGTCTATACAAACCAGAGGCAACAATATTCCTGTACTCAATACTTTCAGTGAGTATGCAATGTCAAAAGGGACAACAATGATAATTCCTCCAGAGTACTGAAAAGTTTCTTAGAGTTTTCATGTTTTTGTGACTAAAAATTTGATGGACTTTTTTTGCTGGATCCTTGCCATGATATGTATTCCAACTTAACCCCGATTTCTGTCGTCTGTGGATTTCCAAATGCTGGTTACACAATAGCCTCACACAATACAAAATAAGGAAACACTGTCACTAAAACACTGGCAACAGTTTATAAAGATAGAACTGGAAAAAAACAGAATGAATGCAAATAAATCCACTCCGACCCAAATAGGGGCCAGTGAGACTTAAAGGGTTAACTGGCTTTTGTAATACCTTTCTTCTAACAGTCTTCTAATAAAGAGAAGGAAGACTGTGTGTCAAGTACATGCCGTGTTATTTCCTTATATGTTGATAACAAGGATTGAATCACTCAATTATTGCTGCCACAATCTTTCTGTTACCTACTGAATAGATTGTGTTATATTGTGTTATATGATGAGTATTCGGAAACCAGAGCCTTTGGAAGGAAATCTAATGACTAATTAATCCAGACCATCTAGACTGGAGGTAGGTTGAAAACACATGAATTTGACAAAAAATGGATACGTGTGACTGGTTGTTTTGCAGTGCTGCTGCTGCTTGACACCAAGACCGAAAATCACTGTGTCACCCCCATGTAACATGTTTCACTTTGTTACACCAAATTTCAGAAGTGAACATGTTGCATCACTTGTTTACTGCAAATTTACATCAAGCACCAATGGCGAATTGCATCACTGCCAATCGGTGCGAACGCTGATGGGCCACAACAGGCTTTCCAAACAAATGCTGTCTTCTGTCGATTCACAGCTCAAGGGTAAAAAATGTATTCGTTTCTTTATTTTAAAAAAAAAAGGAGTTCCTTTGCCATCAAAGTAAGTATTTACCTGTGTACCTGTGTTCTTTATGTAAAGCATTTGTGGCCATCACACCTCATGATAAACTGGAGGTGCTGGAAATTTGCCAAGCACCCCACCCCTACTCTGCTGTTCTGATTGGCCAGAGGCATGATCCCAGCAGAGCTGAATTATCAGTGATGGGGTTTCTCTATATCTTTCGATTCCAGTCTCTGCTTCACTTCACACAGTCCAAACAGGGGTTCATGCAGGACTTAACTGGAGACAGCAGGGATCACAGCAGCACTGAGATAATTAAGGACAAATTGCACCACCAGCACTGGTAAGATTATTCTAAACTTCCTAAACTAGGGGAATGTCTCCCTTTCGCATATTTTTGTTTATATTCGTCAATGCAGAAATATGGACTATTAACTCAAACCCATTCAATGTATTGTTCTAGACAAAGCAATCAATTTTCCCTGTGATTGTTAATACATTGGTTGTATTTTTGTGTACATCAACTGCATTTGTGCAGAATAAGCAAACTTTATAACCATACTGGCAATTCTGTACTTATGAAGGCATATCTCCTTGTAAAGCATATATTGCTTCACACTGTTTGAAGTTTGAGTGAAATTAGGTCTGGCGGACAGGTCACCATGGAGGTTTTCACATAAACAATATGAAACATGCACGGTAGTAGAGAGACATGCTGTATAATTAATGCTATCCAATCATTGGTGAGCTTCCATTCTTGTAAAAATTTATCTAAAAGCTAATCTTATACAATCAGCTTGTTTTAACTATTTAATGTGAGTTTTCCATGGACAGACAGATTTGCAGGTTAACTCCATTTAATATAGTATAATCATGAAAATAATGTTTTGAAGGCTTTGCTAACATTAATTCAGCAGATGTTCTTATAGCCAGATAGCAGTGCAATCATCTGGTTCATACCAGCAATAGAGTCAGACCTGCCTGACAACATACCCAGACCTGCAAATAAAGGTGCAATATCACTGAAGTGCAATTGCACAATGCTAACCAAGAACCTGAATACAAATTCTGACAGAGATATAATCCATAACAATCTCTCAGAGAAGAAATATAAGACCATAGTGATATTAATCCAAACTAAATCAAAATACCGTAATCTGACTTAAATACAAGGTGGGGATGTTAGGGGGTAGGGTTACCAAGATTCAGACTGAAGAAGTGGATCTTCAGTCTTTTTCAGAAGATGGCCAAAGATTCTGCTGTCCTGACCACTTTGGGCAGTTTGTTCCACCACTGGGGGGGCAAGTACAGACAGGCATTGTGACAGGGTGAAGTGACCATGCAGGGAAGGGAGTGCCAATCATCTCAAAGCTATGGAACTGAGAGCTCAGACTGGCGTTTGGGATTGAAGATCTGTTGGAGGAGAGGTGAACCTGTTCCGTTTGCTGCCCTGTAGGTACCAAGGTTTTAAACCTGATGTGAGAATTGACAGGCAGCCAGTGATGTAAGGGTGTGATGTAAGCACACATAGACGTGTTGTGAGGAGGTGTTCTATATTAATGAAGAATACAGCCCTGTTATTCTCATGTTATGACGATCTCTTTCCTTTCTCTCCGTTTGACCAGAAACCCCCAAACCTGCATCCCGTTGGAACCCACATCTTGCGCCTGTTAAACACCAATGGAGATCTTCTACTTCAACTCCTCCAGCGTCTACATCCATAAGCTGTCAAACAGCAGTGGTAGGGGTGGTGGCATTACCCCGTACGAGCAGTGTAAGGGCATGCCCGCCGCCCTGATATTTTATCTCACCTTGCAGTCCATCAACCTGTTCCTGGGGATCCCCGCTAACCTAATGGTGCTGTGGCTCCTGCACAAGAACAAGGGGGACTCCTCCACCTCTGACATCTTCACCCTCCACCTGGCCATCCTGGATACCTTCTTCTGCCTCCTCCCACCCCTGGAACTGGTCAACCAAGTTTTCCTCACCATCACCAGCACCTGGTATGTATTGCGCTTCTTCTACGGGGTGAAAGACTCTTCGCTGCTTTTCCTCTCCTGCATCTGCATGGATCGCTACATGGCTGTCCTGTACCCCATCGCCTTCACCGAGCTGAAGGACCGTAGTCACCGTGTGGTGGGCGCTGCTGTGGTGTGGCTGTTCACCCTGACCTATGCGGCGGCAAAGTGTGTGAACAGCATCCCACACTTCGAGAAGCTCTTCATCGCCATGATCCTGGCAGCTTTTGCTTTCATGCTCTTCTGCAACGTGGCCATCCTGCATGCACTCCGCAAGTCGGGCCCTGGCCGCGACGAGATGCATCCAGTCAAGAAGAGGGCCTTCAAGATGGTGCTCATCATCCTGGCCATCATCGTCTTCAACTACTTCCCACCTGTAGTGGTCTTCCCATTTCAGGAGCATTTCTCCCAAGATGTGTTCCACTGCTACATCAAATTTGTAGCTTTTGGTTGCATGGACATCAGCAGTAGCATTCAACCCCTTCTCTACCTCTCCCGGGAGATTCCCAGTTTCCAATGCTGTTGCCGTAAGGATCAAGACTCAGGAAAGTCCACAGGGCCATGCTGAACTTTGTGATGATACAGTGTGCATATTTGCAGTCATATTTAGTTTTGTAGGATTTTTCATTTTCCAGTTATAGAATTGATGCAGTTATTTCTAAAAAAGCGCTACCTAATTTTACATAAACGACAGTGCATCATGTACTCAGTCTAAATAAAGGGACACTGACTCAAAGAGGCAACACAAATGTACTGAACTATATCGGACTTGATTTTGACATCGTTTTTTTTCATTTCTTTGATGAAGCATTTGTCTGAATATATTTTCAAAGTGACAATTGTGCATTATATGTAAATGTCCATACAAATAGTAGTTTTGTCTACTACAGCCATCCTATATACACTGCCATTTTTAGATATGAGCCCCTGTATATTAGAATATTACTGATATTATAATTTAATATTTTTCTGCCAATTTTTTATTTAAAATATCTTTAAAAGTACAACTACGTTGTGACTGCAGCTTCCTACATCTCCTGTTTTGACAACTCTTTTCAAATGAACTTAAACACGATATTTAGCAAAGCATATTTAGAATCATAAATCAAAATCAAGAAAGAAGGTAGTCAAGTATTAACTATTAATAATCAGAAGGTGTTCAGCAACTATATACTGCACCACAGGCAGGATGAATACGTGATAGGCAGTTGTGTATGTAGATTATTGCATTTTTAATGTGTAAGGTACGGCATGCTGGCACACCCTTAGGAACCAGCTTATGAGTAAATCTGGGTCAATTCAACAGTTTTGGACCACGTCGTCACAGATTTGAATGAGAATTGGCATGGCGATTTGGTCTAATGAGAAACCCCTGGAACCAAAATGACACTTGTCTCATCATTAAGGGAGATATGGACTAACAAAGCTTGGGCTAATTAGCTTGACTCCGTGATTTTGGCATGCCGTATCTACATTATTATAGGTCATAGAGAAATGGTTCTTATATCTTTATAAAGGTCTTTTCATGCTCTTTATGTTCACATGCATACTTGTTTTCCCAAAAGTAAAGGTAACAAAGTTATGAGTGATTACAATAAAGTTGATCTGTGAAAAAACCTGTATTTCAAAGTGAATCAAATTTTCAGTGAAGTTGGGTTACAATGTCATCAAAACCTTCAGAAAATGTTGTCTTGGTTTTTTGAGTCATTGTCAAGACATAACTTATCTGTGTAAGTTGTGTATGTGGCATTACGTCACAAATTCATTACAATGTTGTTGAACAGTAGTAAATGAGCACTGCTAATAGACATAGTCAGGAAAAATTACAACGCACAACCTTCTTGATGGGCCCTTCCCTGATGTGTGCATACTTCAGAAATCACTTGACTTAGCAAGCATTAAAGGTTTCATTATGGTTGCATATGATAATAATTGGTTGCTGGTCTGTCAATACCCAGCACTGGAGAATTTACTTTGAACTTTCTGCATCCTCATGGGCTGACCATCTCCATCATACACATTCCCAAACCACCCAGATACACCTGTGATGGACCAAGTGAAATGTGGCAAATTTCCCTGCCAATGTCAAACAGTGTATTCTCCTGTTGGCATTTACTCTATTAAATACCTATTCTCCTCAACCAGGATTCGCATGTGGGAGTAGAGAGAATGGAATGGCCTGCCAACAGCCCAGACCTCAACCCAATTGAACACTTGTGGGATCAGCTCGGGCGTGCTGTACGTGCTAGAGTGACCAACGCAACCACGTTGGCTGACCTGTGACGAATCCTGGTTGAGGAATGGAATGCCATCCCACAGCAACGTGTGACCAGGCTGGTGCCCAGCATGAGGAGAAGGTGCCAGGCTGTTGTGGCTGCGTATGGTTCTTCCACCCGCTACTGAGGCTCCTGACTGTATGTTCAATGAATAAAGCGTAAAATCACCAATATGTCTTGTTTGTTCCTTGTTACTGATAGAGTTCAATCATCCAGTCCCCCAAACAACTCAAAACAATAGAGTCAATACCAACAGGAGAATACACTGTTTGACATTGGCAGGGAAATTTGCCACATTTCACTTGGGACCCCACCCACATAATCTGCTGTGCTGCTCATCCCACAAATTCATGATCCTTACAAATGGGACATCATTGTAAAGGGAAATGAACAGGCTTTCCAATGATATAACATACAATGCTAATAATATAGTGACAACAATGATATGATCGACCAAACACAAATTTCCTAACTTTTTTTGAGAAGTTTATATGTGACAGCACTGAATATATGGAGTCTTACGTGACTATAACTTGACGAGAGGGAAATTAGCCTAGTTACAGGTTGAATACGTTTATAGTTTAGCCTGCCTATCAAATATAACTCAGTAGTTGACTAGCTAGTGATCGGTGATTATAAATAAATAAACAAACAAATAAATAAATACACTGTGAAACCATTTTCACAAAAACCAAACTGAATTTTAATATTAGGTAACCCAGTTGAGGTAGTCTAATAGAAAGAGGCGTTCATTGCTAAGAGGTAGCCTATAGGGCATGGGATATTTGCTAGAATACGTAAGTAGGCTAATGTTTCCGTTGCAATGCAATAGTGTATTTTGAAACGCATGTTTTCATTACAATTGATGGACATAGTAAATTAACCTCAAGCAATTTCCCTCAGCACAGGGCCTTCAAACTGCCTAATGCTCAGCCGCTCGGACATTATCCTCCCTATACAACAGCTTACCAATAAAAAACACAAATGCAATCAAAACACGCATTTCAATATATATATTTCATTTATTCTGTTCATATTAGATGAAGAAATATCCTATATTTTAATGTGTTTCTTCTTATGTAGGCTACTGTATGACAAATTCATAAATGGAGCCCAGTTCCGATACATAGTTGTACATACATAGCCTTTATGAGAAAATAAAAAAAGATTGAGTAGGCATGTCTCCAGGGAGTAATCGATCAATCCATTACTAGATGAAAGACTCTCTTTAACCGATAATTGGTTATCAGCAGTAAGAGTAGCCTGCAGTGCTCCACCCAAGCCAACCAGTTAAAATTAACAGCCAGTCTGTAAAAGTGGTAGAGAAGTTTAAATATTTGCTGTAAGTATGGATTTTAGAGCCGGTATACAAAAGCCTCATTGAAAGTGTTCTGACCTTTGACATTTCAGCGTGGTGCGGCAACCTTGGGGCCAAGAACAGGAGCAAACTGGCAAGGATCGTAAGCATGGCCAGTAAAATTCTAAGGAAGCCACATAGACAGCTGTCCAAGATCAATGTGCTCCAGAACAGGAACAAGGCCCAGCAAATTTAGGCTGATTTACACCCCCCTTTCTAATGAGTTCGACATGCTCCCCTCTGGGAGGCACAAGAGAGTACCCAGAGCCTCAGAAACATAGTTAAGAAGTCTTTTACTCCACATGTCATTGCTCTGAGGAATGCTTAATGTTTTTACTGATTAATCCCTACTGTACCACTCTACTGTACTGGTCAGGTATCTGTGGGTCTGTTGTGCCATGTTGTCTATGTACAGAATTGTTTTTGGTCTGTATTGTGAGACTACTTGTTTTTACTGCAACTGTGGTGAAGCCAAAAGCAAATTTCCACAGGAGTGGACAATAAAGGATGTAGTTACAGTATCTTACTTAAGCCCTTTGTATTTTAGAAACCACAGGACACTGTCAGATGAGTAATTTCGAGCTTGTTAAGTACCACAGAGTCTATTTTCCTTTGTGTCTAAATGTACATGCTGGTAAAAGTCAATGGTAAAAAAGACATGCTATACATTTAAATTTAATGTCAGGGAAACATGCCTCCCAAGTTCATCATGTGATTTTTGTTGCTTTGACACAGTGATGTTTTGACAATACTTTCAGTTGTGATGTCTCAGATCACTAAAATGTTTAAATACACAGCAACTTACTGTGTCCATTAACTGACTTAAAGAAATTAAAATCAGAAGACAAGGACCACAACCGAGAGAGCTACAAACAAAACAAACATGTTTTGAACAGACTTGCCACTCTTGAGAACCTGGTTTGAAAAGATTAGTTCTTTTATTTAAAAAAAGACAGGGGCTCATGACCTTTTTGTTTATGGGGAGATCATTATAATGTCTATAATGAGACAAAATCAGATTTGGTTACAGCCTGAGCAGTGTTTAACTGGTTATCAAGACAGACCACCCTTGTGATGCACTGATAATGTCACATGACTGGACAGTGCTTTCTGGTGAATATTTTCACTTTATTCTTTTTATAATAGTGTGATCCATCTGTGTGTACTAGAGAGCCATTAAGTTTCAGACCCAGGACAGGCAGTATCCTCTTGACAGAACCCACTGTATTCCTGGCTACTTGAGTGTGCATTTTCCCAATTAATTAAAATGAACTGGGATACAATTTGATTTATGGAGTGGATAAAATAAGCAAGATATCCTATTGGCAGTGCCTCAGTTCCATTCTTGTTTGTGACGTTCTGTGATTACAGCGCTACTTAATTTTTTCTGGGGTTTTAATAGTGATTTAATTGCATGTACATCTTACCATCTTGATAAATTACAATTTATTTTCGTAACCCATTAAGATGTGTCTTTAGCTTCCAAATTGTTTTACATGAACATGATAAATCACTCCCACTTATTGACCACAGAAAGACATTGTAAATGATCCACTGTAGTTGGTTACCAGCTTTGGAGAATAATTTTGCTTAATTGTTTTTCTTTAAATCTTATCTGCGTTTATGAAAGAACTATTTGTCTCAGATTAGGGATAATAATAATCTCCTAGACAGAATCCCTTCTATTCCCTCCCATGATGTAAATGTTCTCCAAATGTACAGAGTAAATTATATTGGCACCACCTAGCGCCCAGAGAAAGACGCTGTAATGACCCCATGCAGTTAAAGTACCACTCCAAGGGGCTTTGGAAGGGGTCCATTACAGAATGAGGTAGTAAAATAGCGTTTGAGAAATATTTGCAGCTGGGGAATGTCGTAAAGCGGATCAATTAAGTAGTCTTAGGAAAACCTTCGACTGTGCGCCAGTCATACATAACGTTTTGTTCGAAACGTTTCGACGGAGAGGGTTAGTCTCAATATTATTGACAAATGCGTGAATCACAAATAAGAAAAAAGTCACAAATGTGTTTTACTATCTACAAATATTTCAACTGTTTTCTAAATTGTCGTTTAAATGACAGCCAGCTGATTGCGCGTAAATCGGTAGCTAATTGTATTCGAATCGGAGCGCATGAACGGCGATAGAAAAGTCTCAAAATAAAAAGAAACTCACAAATTTATGTCACTGAATGCGCGCGTGTCTCTTGATCCGCAAATGCAGACTCAACACTTCACAAGCCATTTTTACATTTGAGAATGTCTTATCGCAGAAAATACACGCGTTAACACGTTCGGTTTTCACATGCAAAGTATGAGATATTTGTGCAAAAGGGAAAATATGTATTCACAAATGTATAGCCTATGCATTCGTATATATCAGTTCATTATATGACAATTCATGGGTGCTTTCTTTTCAGGTGATTAGAAAGGTTCCTTGCATTGCCATCCAATGTATAGTACGAACCATATTTCTGCAAGTGACTGCGCTTTGACCACTGTCAGACTCGGCAAACATACTGGGCCCACGGTGTAGTGAATATACTGGGTGAACATACATACTTTAACAGAGCTTTAGATGTACAGTGAGGTTATTCACTTCCAGTGAACTTCAGCCTGGTGCCCTCTTATGGTCATTATGTTTAAAGTGTTCCAAGTACACTAACCTGACCACACCACCGCCCACTGCCTTTTAGAGAACGAACTCTTCCACAAGTCGAATATGTCCATATTTAAAAAGAGGGTAACTGGCTTATCGAAACGAATAGGCAAGTTAAGTCTATTGAAATACTGAAATCTACGCAACCATCTCCTCCCAGCACCCCCACACCCCAGAAATCGGATCCCCATATTATTATTTCGCTGTTTCCAGAGCACGTTTCATTTGTGCAGGTTGGACTTAACGTGCACCGGGTTATGTTATATGTGGTCTGCGTAATTATCCCACGCGACTCAAAAATAACATGCTTTGTAAAACGTGCCTCTCAATTAGATTAAATTCTGAAATGCCATGATTAATACAAGAAGGACAGTAGGCTACGCACACATCTTAGTCTGAACCATCAGAAGCGGCACAAATGCAGGTTTAGTTATTTGAACTATCCATGAAAAATGAACTATAGACTACAGGACGCATATCGTGGTATGAGCTCAATAGAATAACACTGTGGTTGCAAAAAACATTTCCAATTTAAGCTCAAAACGTAATACGCAGCAGGTGCAAATAGACTTACGAAACCACACTTTTAACATAAAACCCACGGCGTGTCTAAATATAACATCTTAACTCACCCTGACCGAGGGAAGGCGCACTTTTGTGGAAGGAATCTTCTCACCTCATCATCCCACTCATCTTTGAATTTCAGCCTCAGAAATAAAGGTGAGACGCGGCTTAATGAAGTTACCAGGATAAGGTGAGCCATGCGCTTATAGGCTATAGGTGGATAAGATGGGTCTTACCTTTACACTGCTGTGCAAAGTGAACCGTACTGTATCAGGTAAGCCTCGCGTGTATGCAACTGGATACGCTGAGTTTCCGTCTGCACCTGCTGGCCCAATGAAAACGCTCTGGAGGGTGGAAACATGGAGTTTCGTAGATGGCGGTTGAAACCTCCTGAGAACTGTGGATAGTGATGACCGGTCTTTTTATCTGTTTCCCGTCGTCTTGGGAGATTTCATTCTCAGTTTTTTGGCGAAAACCGATAAACCGCAGGATTATACAATTCTACAATTATTTCCACTTGTACTGACACCTGACAACCTCCGGAACTCAGTCTTCTTCACTTCAAACAGTTTCTTTCACCACGTTACTGTTGACTGCGTCTTCTCTTGCTTGGCACAGGGACTATCTTGGTTTAGTTGGTAACCACACCAAAGTGAACTCTGTCTCCTTGCGGATTCGATCAACTCATTCACTCAATTCTCGAGTGCGATCAGCTCAATGCCAGCGAATGATTTACTCCGCAGTCGATTTGAATTTAGCCAAAAATCAATAGGTTATGGGCTAGGTCGGACGCATCTAACAAAGCCAGGTTTGTCATTGTTTTACCGCTGTCATTACCGACTAATTAATCCGTCATATTATTTTCCTGTTTCCACACAAAAATAAACTATAAAATATGCACACACACAAAAAAAAACCGGATTCGCCCAAGTTGCCAGGCCTGCGGGAGAAATAATTCCTTCTGCTGCTGTCAGGAAACCACTATAGAAACAAGACCAGGATAAAACCTAGTTTATGGCTGGACCTAACACACGTGATCCGGCTGACCAATGGTGTAACTTCATAACTCCGAGACCAATGGTGTAACTTCATCACTCACTCAGTCAGTCACAGACATTCACGTTTTTAGGGCTGGCTCTGCTGTTGCGGTCCAGCCAACAAATCGGTGTAGACTGACTTAGTCTATAGCCTACCTGCTAGCATCATTGCTAATTCAAGCTAAACGTGCTGTGAACCCATTAGGGAAATGCGAGACATTTCAGAATACAACCACAATATCAGTTCCCCAAATAATAAACATGTCACAAAAGTTTTACCAGCAAACAGACCGAAGTCCCAGGTTCTCTGAGCTCCATCTCAATCACATGTGTAAGATAAAAGGCTACAGTGAGCAAACAGCTAATGCTAGCAGTTTCGAACACACAAAGAACAGTATGTCACTAAAAGTTGTGGTAGAGGTGTTTACAGCACCAAGCGCCAGGCTCATTATTTTTCATACAGGGCATTCCCAGCCAACTGAAACCCTTCCTCCCTAATTAAGACTTACCCCCCCCCCCCCCCCAAAAGAGGTGGGGGTTAAAAACATTTATATATCCTCTGTAATCGTAAGTATTACGATATATTTCCCATCAGTGGCGTCACTAGACACCAACCCTAGTGACAACACTGATGGGAAATATATTGTAATATTTATGATTACAGGTAAGAAGGATATATAAATGTTTCGACCCCCCCGACCTGTTGTTTTTAACTCTTTTGGGGGGGGGGGGTACAAGTCTTAAATAGGGGGGTCAGACCTCCCCAATCCCCCCTGTAATTCGAAGCCTGATTATACATCACCATGGGGGACTTGTGGCTACTGGCAGCACTGACCGTGGGGAACATTACCACAGTGAGGAACAGTGTTGGATACACAACCCCACAGCCCCATTAAGTCTGTTTTATGTCTGTTGGCACCACACCTCTTTTAAGCCTTCATTCAAAACAGGCTGATAACACTCAACACCGTGTCCCAGCATTCCCACTCAGGCTTCAGTAATTATGGTCATCTGTGCAATTGACTAGACCACTGCCCTGATCCTTATGACCAGTTAGAATAACAGATCAATAAGGAGCACACGTAAAACATCAATGCTCTAAGCCAGACAGAAACAAAACCGACAGCAACAATGGAAACTAAAAGAAGCCCTGTGTGCCAGTACTCTGCAGAAGCTGAGCGGAACTGCCTCTAAAAATCACAGATTTTCATAGAACCATTTCTAGACTATAGATACGGATGGACATGTGCATTCTTGGTTTTAAAAAAAAGTTTTAAAAAACCAAGAATGTACATGCAAGTTACTCTGGGTAAGAGCGCCTGCTAAATGCCTAGATACAAGATAGCAAGGAGAGAAGGAGTAAAAGGAAGGTGCAGTCACTGAATTGCAGGTGATGCATTTCTTGTTGAAAGTGCATCAATATATAAAAATAAGGGACATGGACCATACAAGAAAAGAGAATTAACATATGAACCTGTTACTCCAATCTGATATTCACCCAGAAAGCCAGGAATCCTCTTAGCAGTCATTCATATGGGTCCTGATGTTTAGAGATATTTTTATCTTTTATTAATGTTCTGAAGCTGATGTTGATTATATGAACACTGAATCCATTATAAACTGGCTTTTGCAACAAAATAAGCCATTAAAATGTGTATTTAGCTTTCTTCTTTCTCCTTTGTTATCATGGTTACCCAATAAATAGTACATGCCTTGTAATTTCCTTATAGGATGATGAGTCTGTTTTCATCACCCAGTTGTTGCTGGCATAATTCTCCTTTAACTCGGTGAAAAGATACACTGAAAAGATTGTGTTCTGTGATGTCAGTGTTCAAAGCCCTTGGATCTAAACCTATTGATGAATTTAACCTTCTGGACATGAAGTAAATTGAAAACACATGAATTTGAGGAAAAAAAGGTGGTTGTTTTGCAGTGCTGCTGCTGCTTGACACCAAGTCTGAAAATCACTGTGTCACCCCCATGTAACATGTTTCACTTTGTTACACCAAATTTCAGAAGTGAACATGTCAACTGTTGCATCAGTTGTTTACAGCAAATTTACATCGAGCACCAATGGCGCATTGCATCACTGCCAATCGGTGCGAACGCTGATGGGCCACAACAGGCTTTCCAAACGAATATCCTCTTCAGTCAAATCACTGCTCAAGGGTCAAGTATGTTTGTTTTATAAATATGATTTTATTTTACCATCCAAATAAGTATTTAGTTGTGTACCTGTGTTCTTTTATGCAAAGTGTTTGTGGTCTGTGGCCATCACACCCCATGATAAACTGGAGGTGCTGGAAATTTGCCAAGCACCCCACCCTTTCTCTGCTGTTCTGATTGGCCAGAGGCATGATCCCAGCAGAGCTGAATTATCAGTGATGGGGTTTCTCTATATCTCTATATTCCAGTCTCTGCTTCACTTCACACAGTCCAAACAGGGGTTCATGCAGGACTTAACTGGAGACAGCAGGGATCACTGAGATAATTAAGGACAAATTGCACCACCAGCACTGGTAAGATTATTCTAAACATCCTTTGTGTGGGGGAATGTAGTCTCCTTTTTGCATATTTTTGTTTGTTTTTGTCAATGCAAAAATATTGATTATTCACTCAAACACTTTCAATGCATTGTTCTAAACAAAGCAAACAACTTTCATTTTCCCTGTGATTAATACATTGAATGTATTTTTGTGTATATCAAGTGCATTTGTGTAGAATAAGTCACTGCCACATTGTAACCATACTTGCAATTCTGTATCTATGAACGCATATCTCCTTGTAAACAGTACTAGAACATACTGCTTTTCACTGTTTGCAATTTGAGTGAAATAAGGTCAGGAGGGTACGTTTCAAAATAAACGCTGTGAAACACAAACAGTGCTGCAGGGAGACATGTTATATAATTAATAATAATCTAATCACTGGTGCACTTCAGTTCTCGTAAAAATGTATCTAAAAGCTAATCTCATAATCAGTTTGTTTAATGTGAGTTTTCCATGGACAGACATTTTGCAGGTTAAAATAGCATAATGATAAAAATAATGTTTTGAAGGGTTTGTTTAAATTAATTTGGTAGATGCTGTTCTAGCCAGAGCAGCTTACAATGTAGGAGAAGCAGAAGTGCATTTGTTTGATTCATACCAGCAATAGTGCCTGACCCGCCTAACAGCATTCCCACAGCAGCAATATATCTCCAATATCACTGAAGTATTAGTGCACGTTCACAATGCTAACCAAGAATCTGAATACAAATTCTGATACAGATTAAATCCACAATCCCTCAGAGGATTCTAAAAAAAACTATAATTATATAACATATTAATCATAAAACGACTTCCCCCCAAGTTAAATATAAGGTGGGAATGCTAGGGGGTAGGGTTACCAAGATTCATACTGAAAAAGTGGGTCTTTGGTCTTTTTCAGAAAATGGCCAAAGATTCTGCAGTCCTGACCACTTTGGGCAGTTTGTTCCATCACTGGAGGGTCAGTACAGACAGGCATTGTGACAGGGTGAAGTGACCATGCAGGGAGGGGAGTGCCAATCACCTCAAAGCTTTGGAACTGAGAGCTCTGGTCAGGGTGTAGGCATTGAAGATTGGTTGGAGGAAAGGTGAAGCTGGTCCATTCACTGCCCTGTAGGCTCATACCAAGGTTTTAAACCTGATGTGAGCATTGATAGGCAGCCAGTGATGTAAGGGTGTGATGGGAGCACACTTGGTAAGATAGATGTGTCGTGAGGAGGTGTTGTGTATTAATGCACAATGCAGCCCTGTTATTCTCATGTTACTGTGAATGCTTTCCTTTTTCTCTGAGCAGAAACCCCCTCGAACTGCATCCTGCTGGTGCCCCATCTCTTGCCTGTTTAACACCCATGGAGAACTTCAACACCTCAATCCTCTACATCCATAAGCCGTCGAACAGCAGCAGTGGGAGGGGTGACCTTACCTTGTACGAGCAGTGTAAGGACATGCCCGCCGCTGTGATCTTTTATCTCACTTTGCAGTTCATCAACCTGTTCCTGGGGATCCCTGCTAACCTGATGGTGCTGTGGCTCCTGCACAAGAACAAGGGGGACTCCTCCAGCTCTGACATCTTCATCCTCCACCTGGCCATCCTTGATACCTTCTTCTGCCTCCTACCACCCCTGGAGCTGGCCAACAAACTCTTCCTCACCATCAGCAGCACCTGGTACATACTGCTGTTCTTCTACGGGGTGAAAGACTCTTCGCCGCTCTTCCTCTCCTGCATCTGCTTGGACCGCTACATGGCCGTCCTGCACCCAATCACCTTCACCGAGCTGAAGGACCGTAGTCACCGTGCAGTCTGCGCTGCTGTGGTGTGGCTGGTCACCCTGGCCTACGCAGCGGCCAAATGCGTGGGCAACATCCCCAACTTTGAGAAGGCCTTCACAGTCATGATCCTGGCAGCTTTTACCATCATGCTCTTCTGCAACGTGGCCATCCTGAACGCGCTCCGCAAGTCAGGCCCTGGCCGTGATGAGATGCACCCAGTCAAGAAGAGGGCCTTCAAAATGGTGCTCATCATCCAGGCCATTGTAGTCTTCAACTACTTCCCACCTGTAGCGCTCTTCCCCTTTCAGGACTACTTTTCCGAAGATGTGTTCCAATGCTGCGTCAGATTTGCAGCTTATGGCTTCATGGACATCAGCAGCAGCATTCAGCCCGTTCTCTACCTCTCCCGGGAGAAGATTCCCAGCATCCTTTATTGCTGCTGTAAGGATCGAGACCCAGGAAACTCCACTGATACATGCTGAACTTTTTGTCCAAAAATCTATATTTTTGCGCATATTTGCAGTTATATTTAGTTTTGTAGGATTTTTTTCATTTTCAAATCATGGAATTGAGGCAGTTATTTGTAATGAAGTGCTATCTAATTTTTGAAAATGACTGTGCATAATGTATTCAGTCTAAATAAAGTGACCTTGACTGGAGCTAAAAAAGGCAACATAAATATACTGAAACATATACATCTGTCAAATACACCAGCATTAACTTGATTGACATCTTGTTCTTTTTATTTCTTTGATGAAACATGTATCTAAATATATGTGACAATTAAGTTATATGTAAATGTACATATATATAATAGTTCGTCTACTGTAGCCATCATTTATGCACTGACATTTATAGACATAATTACTGATACTATTGTTTTAGATTTTTCTGCCCAATTATATTTCAAATATCATTAAAAGAACTACTTTGTAACTTCAGCTTCATATATCTCCTGTTTTGAATAACTTAAAGGGTATAAAAGTACATTTAGAAAAGCATATTTAGAATCATGAAACATAATCAAGATCAAGAAGATAGTTTTACTGTTAATAATCACAAGGCTTTGCGCAACTCTACACTGCATCATACGCTGGATGAATATGTGATAGACTGTTGTATTTAGATTACTGCATTTTTAATCAGTGAATGGGAATGAGGTACAGCATGCTGACACACCCTTAGGAACAATCTTATGGGTAAATATGGGCCAATTCAACATACTTTTGTACCACATTGTCACAGATTGTAATGAGATTTGGCTTGGCAATTTGGTCTGATAAGAAACATCTGGAACTGAAATTACACTTGTCTCCGGTTGTTATTAAGGGAGATATGGACTAACAAAGCTTGGGTTAATTAGTGTGTCTCCATTACTTCAACATGCCATATCAACATTACTATAGCATCTTGTATCTTTTTCAGGGTATTTTCCAGTTCTTTTCTGACTTTATCTTTTAGCATATATACTATCTTCACCCAAAGATATATGAGTGACTATAATCTTGAAAGCTGATCTGTGAAAAAAACTTGCTTTTCAAAATGGATCATATTTTTTTTTTTTTTTTTTACCAAGGTTAGGTTACAATGCCATCAACACTTTCAAGGAATGTGGTCTTGGATTTTTGAGTCATTGCCAAGATATTACTTATCTGTGGCATCACGTCGCAAATTCCTTAAATTACGTTGAACAGTATTTAATTATCAGTGCTAACAGACAGTCAGGCACTCGCAAAATTACAATGCACAACCTACTTTATAAGCCCTTCCCTGATGTGTGCATATTTCAAGCATCAAAGGTTGCGGTGTGGCTGCACAGGATCATAATTGGTGGTTGGGTTGTGTTCTGCTTCCTCATGGACCATCTCCATTGTATACGTTCCCAAACCACCTTGATACCCTTGTGATGGATCACCAAGACGTGCTCATAGTGGCTGAACCAGTTACCACAAATGGAGGCTCTGAAAGAACATGAATTGAGAGCATAATTCTAGAGAATTTATTATTTCTACAAGTTATTTTATTTCATCTCTACTTACTGGAAATATATTTGTGGATTCATCACAGAATTAGGGTTCCAAGCACGCAGGTGTTGTTATACAAATTCCCATTAGCTTGATAAAGCTAGCATGCTGAAACTAGTCATATACATAACCAATGACTCAACAACAAATAGATTCATATGACCATAATTGGTCAAAAGGTGGTGCAATAATTGCCTTCCAAACTCAAAATTGAAAGAAGTCGGTGAAAATCTCAACACTTTGTCCAACGGAACTTTCAGGACTTGTTGGTTAAAATGAGACAAATTTTTCATACACTTGTACCTACAGTACCACTGATTCTGCAGTTGACCCAATCTGTTATAGCAAAACTGACAGTGGAAAAACCAACATGATTTTTTAAATTGTCATACGTTAATGAGCAATTACACAAAAAAGTGTATGACATATAAAACACTGGGCATAGATTATGCCAAAACGTCGCAATTAGCCAGATGAATTGACAATGTGAAACTTTCAATATTCTCTCATCAATCTTCATAAAACTTGACGTCTGGACTGTCAAGATGATGTCTGATGTCTGTAAAGTCACTTTTAAATAGTCTTTTTGTAATTTTTCTGTTTTGGTGGATTTAATGAAATCTGTGGCCACTGGTGGTCACAGAAGTTCAATTCATACTTCAAATTCCATTCGAGTTCCAATCCAAAGGAATCTACACTCCCAAAGAAAGCAGCATGGTTTGCTTGGGAGTGTAGACACTTTTAGCAGCCGTTAAAAATTTCAAAACACACCGCTACACTCCTTGACCCCAGATATAAAGATCGATACTTCAACTCTACGAACACCAAGCTACACGCAAGACAGGTGTTGCAAAAGCTGTGGATGGCAGGCAGACGAGGACAGACGAGACGGGAGAAAGACAGACGATCGAGGAAGCAGGCTCGCACTGGTATGGGGACAATGAGCACACTACTCTCTATGTATGACAAAATTTAGGAGGAAAGCACGAGAGAGGAACAGGCTGTTGCCAGGCAGTCGGCTGCACTGGTTCAGTGCATTCTGGCAGAAGCCCCTATCCCATAGAAAGCACCAGCATTGCCATACTGGGCTGGCAATAAAGATTGGCTCCCGGTACTGGCTGAAATAGCAAGAAGCTGTCTCTCCGCCCTCTGCACTAGCACAGACAGCGAGTGCTATTTCAGTTCTGCCTCTGATATTGTAGACAAGAAGATAAACCATGTCTCTTATGGCTGAAATGGTGTTCTTCGTGAAGAACCTCCCACAATGGCTGTCTTTTTCTTACTAAATTACTTTTTCACTTTAACTGACTTCATACAAGTGTAGAGTTAAAAATGGCACTAAATAACAAACATTTTTGTTTAAAAGAACAAATTTCATTAATTCCTTGCTAAGATTTGTGCCTAAATTCTTTAAACAATTGACATCGGCAAATATGGATGGGCAAAAAAATTGGAGATCGGTAACAGCCTTAAAAAAGCCCCATGGGTGCATCCCTAGTACACACACTCAGTTACTTTCACTATTTTTTATCCACAACTCTGTAAATGTAAGAAAAGGATGTGGTTACAATAGTTAATGATGTTAGACAAAGTGTGCCATCTTCTGATCTTAAAATAAAACACTTCTCATTCTTAAATGTCACTAGATCATAGCACTAATTACAATAATATTAATAATAAGAATAAGAATTAAGAGTTGGCATGCTAACACAGTATATCCCCTCTATTCTGTTACACTATGAATTGTTTATTCATGTAAATGACATTGGCGCCACCTAGGGCCAAGAGAAAGACATTGTAATGACCCCACACAGTTAAAGTACCATTCCACAGGACGATTTGGAATATGCTTATGTAAGAGGGAGACTGAAATATTTTCACTTGGAAACTCTAGATGTGAGTAGCAAAGATTCCTTTTAACAGTGTTGTGTTGGAGAAAAAAATCCATTCTGTCAGGATATGTCAATCTAATGTATTTTTGTCAAGTGATTATAAAGGGAAAATATAGCTGCAAGCAGTGAATCCCAGGGTCCAAGCATAATCAGCAACAGCTGGTAAACACAGAGACTATATGATGGTGGACAACAACTTCACATATTTATGTTCCAACTGAGATTGTGGACCAAACCATCATTTTCAGGACCTGTCCGATGCAACAGTGAACTTCTGAATATTTCATATTTGGATCTCTATCACACTACCTTGTGGAGGGATTGATTCATTTCAAGATGGTGCCCACCAATAAAGCATATATCAATGTTGCAAATGAGGGTCTTTGTCAAAACAGCAAATTTTAAATCACTGCACAAGACCCATGAACTTGAATTCATTTTTTACAAGAAATGTGGTTGGATTTGGCCAAAACTATGGGGTCGGATTGGGCAAAGCTTTAGGGCGAGTGTTGCGACGTAACTGTCAATGCACCCACAAAGTTTCATAACTTTATGTCAACTGATTTTGAAATTAGCATTTTTGGGATAAGCCGCACCCACTACAAATTCATTGGATCATAATTCAGCCATATTTTCACATAACCACTATAAAAGTAATGCCTGTATGAAGGTATGCAATATGAGGTAAATTACCGATGTTTGTCCAAATCAGTGAAGCATTTTAAGCGTTTTGAAAGAAAAATGGAGAAAATCCAATGTTGTTCTCATGGTTCATTGAGGGAAATTAAATATGCGGCTTTCCTTCAGGTAAGTTAGTTTGGGAAACTTGGTAGGAAGTAGTTTCGTAACAGTTAGAGGTGGGCATCTGAGTCCTGCATCTACGCCTGGCATTCTACATTCACCTCTGGTCTTTTGGTTTTTGCACCTTGGATTACTTTGGGACAAACGCTGTGGTTTCTTATCCGCTGTCATTCATTTTGTGTGACTGTCCATGTCTGTAACCTTTACAGACAAACCGTTAAGGTAGTTGAACCTCATCTTTAGATTAGACGTGAATATATTTGTTGTAACTTAATAAACAAATAACTTCATTTCCATCTGATTGTGAGTTGTACGTTTGGATAAAGGTTGATCCAAACAATTTGCTCTGCCAAAGAATTTGGAGGTGTTTTAATGGTTGATGCACTTGAGTACGGTATTCAGAGTGCCGGACATCAAATGAGGGTGTTAACGGTTAAAACTGCTGGGTTCGGAAAATTAAACATATTTCAATTAATCCTCACCTTGCTGACAGGTTTTAGAATTACCAGCATTTTTTGATAAGCCACAGCCATTGCTAATACATTTGCTTGTCATGTGGCCATTTTTTGACTTAATCAGAAAAAAGTATGTGAGATCAGGTAAAATACCAAATTGGGTCCAAATTGGTCAATTTTTGTAGATGGAGACACATTTAAAGTGCTTTCCAACAAAATAAAAATATCAGAAAATCTAACATTGGCCATTTTGGGTCCTTCAGGCACATATGTTCCTCATCAGGAGAGGGTACACCAAATTTTGTGGATCAAGGGAAAATGGGCTCTGAGGGCACAGCATAAGAATATCAAAATTTTTTCACATACACTACAGTGCCACCAGGGGTCTAATCATACTTTAAGGGATCCAAGCCAAACAAGCTTACCAAGTTTGGTGATTCTGGGCCATTTTCAGATCACAGTCATTTGAGGTGAATGGGGAGGAAGCTAATTAAGTCCTAAATTTCAATGGGAATGTACTGTGCTCATTGTGTGGTGAATGGACTGGACTCAAGGTTTGGTGAATTGACTGGGCTCATGACATGGTGAATGTACTGGGCTCATGGTGTGGTGAATGTACTGGGCTCATGGTGTGATGAATGGACTGGGCTCATGGTGTGGTAAATGTACTGGGCTCATGGTGTGGTGAATGGACTGGTCTCATGCCATGGTGAATGTACTGGGCTCATGGTGTGGTGAATGGACTAGGCTCATGCCATGGTGAATGGACTGGGTGAGGTGGCAGTACTGTCCAGCCTGTTCATTTGGGCAGAGCTTCAGATGTACATCAGTGAAGTTCTTCACTCCACTCTCCTGTTCCCCACAGATAACCCTCTGCGTCACTTCAGCCAGCCAGTCTGGCACCTCTACACACACACACACCTCCCGCTTTGACAACAGCATCTAAACTTTTCCTTTTTTACCCTCACCCTTCTAGCCCTAAATATTTCCCCCTGTGAAGAAAAACCAGTTCTCTGTTTCATTAGCAGAACTGAATTCCTGAACAAGCCTTGCATTTTAAAAATGTTTTTTCTGATTCTGTTAATGGATCACGTTTTCTACTAAAGTTTCACTTCTGTAAGCCCCAACCCCCGCCGACTCTTAGGTTGCATAATAAAATTGAAGCCAGTGGTCCCCATGTGAAACCAGTGCTTGGCGTCTGGCTCCATCTTGTGGTCATTATGTTTGAAGCGTTCCAAGTACAGAGCACTGCGCGAGTCACTAAACCACACTAGCACCAACTACCTTTAAGAGAACAAACTATATATAAACAAGCCATGAAATACAATGCATTTCCCCTGATCTACTGTTCTGCTACTTGGACCTAATTTAATGTCTTATTACATTTGTAGCAGTCCGTAGCAAGCCATGATATTTATTCCTTGCTACGTAGTTTTCAGCCTGGGTCACATTCCATTCCCACACGTGCAGTTTATAAAGCTGAATGTGTATAGATGCCTAGCGCAGTGGGAATGCTTCAGCGATCTTATGATTGTCAATCGCTGGTTGGTGTGCAGGATAGCTTTCTGACATCTACAGAAATGAATAATTAAGGTCATAAAGAGTCAAATAAATGCAGAAATATGCATTTATGTCAGATTTTATCTGATTTACTTCTGTGTAGGCCTACATTAATTCATTTTACATTTCCCTGTATTTATATTTATTTATTGAGTGATTTATTCATTTATATATTTTTAATATTGGCATTTCTGGTCCACCATACAAAAGATAATACAAGTAAGACACACATTGTACTCTGAACCACCAGCAGCGGCACAAGTACAGTTAAGCTAACGTTATATGTGCTTTCACTGTAAACTAGACGATAAAACGCGTCACGGCGGACTCATAAATCCTTCACTGTAATAAACCAAAAACATGAAGTGAACCGCACATAGGCTACAACCGTTAACATTATGGACTCAGAACGTATGAGCACCACAGTGGGCGCAAAAAGACTTACAAAACCAATTTTAGCCTAAAACACTATGGCAAGTCAAAAAAAAAACAAACAAACAAAAAAAACAATCTTAACTTACCCTGACGGAGGCTCGCTTTCGTGAATTTTCACCTCTTTCTTCTTATCACTCATCCCTGCAGTTTCAGTAAGTATCAGAACTTAAGGAGAGTCTCGTCTTTATGTAGGCTACCAGGATAAGGTTAGACTTGCGCGTATGTTGCGGGATACAGCAAGATAAGGCAAGGCTCGCGTTTATGCAGCTGGATAAGGCGAGTTTCCGTCCGGAGCGACTGCTGCGCCATGAAAACGTTCCTGAGGGTGGAAAATGCAATTTCGCAGGTGGCGGTTGACACATCCAACGTCAAGGCGTTTACCAACAGGACGCAGGGCGCTGTTTCAAGGTAACTATGGTGAGAGATGAGCAGAACTGTCCGTTTCCAGTCGTCAGGTGAGATTTCATTCTCAGTTTTGGCGAGAAACTGACAAACCGCAGTAAACTCCGATTGCCATCCATTTCCCCATACAGATTCTGGAATACCCAAATACGACCTCTAGAACCCAGTCTTCTTTTCTTCCAAAAATTTCTTTCACCACATTACTGTTGACGGCGTCTTCCGTGGTTTTGTTGGCAACAGGAAAGTGAACTGTCTCCGTGCGGATTTGATCCATTCATCCAGACACTCAAGTCAGCAGAACAACTTATCTCACAGTCAAATTAAACTTCGACAAAAATCAATATGGGCTGCTCATGGGTCAGATGCACCTGTCAATCAAAGCCAGGTTCGCCACTGTTTTATTAATTTTACTGACGATTAATAATTTCATGTTATTTCCCCCCTTTCACACAGAATAAACTAAAAAATATAATATGCAAGCAAACTTAATTATTTTTGCGGAGCCAGGCCGGTCGTAGTCGGCTGAAGATTCGCTCAAGTTGACGTGCCTGCAGGGGAAAGAATCACCTGCCGGTAATAGCAAACCACCAGAAACAAATCGGTCTAACCTGATCAACTGAACAGAGTCGTCAAATATCGTTGTTCATATAAGCTGAACCCGTTAGGGAAATGCGACCATACATTCCAGAATACAATCAGAATATCAATTCCACAAGTAAATCAACACAAAACAAAATTGTAGCAGGCCCAAGTCCCAGTTTATCTGCGCCTAGTCTCAATCAGCTGTGTTAGACAAATAGCTATAGTTGGAAAGCTAGTAGTTTTGAACACAAACAAGCACGAATCCGTGCAGATCTACGGCACACAAGTGTCATGAGTAAAACTTGGCTAACTATATAGCTAGCTAGCTATGGTATGTCCTCACCTATAACATTATTTGTTGTCCTTCATGTGTCCATACATCTGCATCGGTGGTACGCACTAAGTAGGTTAACTAAAGTAGGCGAAACGCTAACATGTTAGAGTTAGCTAAAGTAACGTTAGGTGATAAAGCTGTGCTTAAAAATGTTGTGTCGTTCGAAGTGGTGATTTTGGGAGATGCACCTGCGCATGCGTCCTACTAAACGAAGCACCACCAGTGCATGCGTCCCACGAAACGTCCCTTTCAGGTCGTCCGTGAGTGAATGAGTGACCACAATTTGCCATGCATGGCCCACTGCGGCAGTTCCTGTGCGCCGTGGGAAAAACAGTAACACGAGAACAGGCTTTACATTTGTTTACACCAACGAGAAGTTAAACAAGAAATGAAAGTTTGAGGATAAACTAAGTTGGCTGGAAAAGGCTAATTGTGAAATGGTTACGCATGATAGCTCGCAATAATTATAATTAACAGTCAACTAACAACTATCTGTCTGGATTGCACTCGCATTGATGTTACGAAAGTTATTTACCTTGCCACAGATAGTCCTTCAGAAGCTGCAGCGGTAGACTGTGACATCAGCTGGCAGTGTTTGTGTTCAGATTCTGAACGTTCCAACAATGTTAATCAATGGGGAAAACCTTCGAAAAAAAATTTCAGCTATTAAAAACCAAAAGCCACAAGCAACACAATCCCATACTGGGTGAAGCTACTGGTCAAATTTGCCAGGTCTGGCTGAAAACCTGCAGGAGTAGCAGCATAAAGGAACTTGATGTGGAATAAGAATCAACTAAAAAGGAAGGTGTGAGGACAACCTAAATTGGCTTGAAAAGGCCAAGCATGGTAGCAGTAAATAGAAAGAGAATAACAAGACTAATGTTACCCAAGTAGCTTAAGTTAAATTCGTGGAGATACAGCTAGCTGTGTTATAAATATGAACAAACTATTATAAATATCTCACAATAATTGACATGTTGCATATGCATGTTAGCTTGCAAGAATTATGACAGAAAATAACTAATATTAAGTTGGGTTGTCCTTGCTTTGCTGTTGCTAAATTTACTCACCGTGGCAAAGATTTCATGCAAAGCTTTGCAAAGGGGACAGTTAGTATCTGTGTTCCATCAGTGTTAATCAATGGGAAATTTTCAATACAAAATCATACAATAATTTGTATCAATCACTCAAAAAATATTTGAGCACAAAAAGCACAAGCAAGCCCATATTAGATGAAGCTACTAGGAAAATTTGGTATGACTGGCTGAAAAGCTGTTGGGTTAGTAACATACAGAAAATTGATGTGGAATAAAAAGAAGGAGAACAGTAAGTTTTTCAAACTAACTTAATTCACTAGTTAGCATCAACAGTTCTCAAGGATAATAAAAATTGCTTGCCAACCTTGGATTGACATCTGGATTCTTGATTCACTTAAATAGCCAAATTTGTTTATGTTTACAAAAGTATTGTTTCTGGGCTACAGATATAGAAGGCTTTTACACATCCAGAATATGTAATTAAATCTGTTTTTAAAAAATATTGTATGCACATATACTGTAAGTCACTCAGGAAGTTGAAGAAGAAGGTGCAACCTGGATTTAGTGTTGATTATATGAATTATATGTCCATTATACACTGGCTTTTGCAATACATTTATTTGAGTACTTGCCATATTATTTCCTATGCTGATATGGCTGTTTGAATCACCCAAATATTGCTGCCATATTTCTTCTGCAACTCACTGAATAGGCTGTGTTATATGATGTCAGTAATCTGAAACCAGAGCCCTTGGAAGGAAATCTAATGACCTATTTATCCAGACCTTCTGGACTGGAGGTGGGTTGCAAACACATGCATTTGAGAAAAAAGGTGGTTGTTTTTCAGTGCTGCTGCTGCTTGACACCAAGACTGAAAATCACTGTGTCACCCCCATGTAACATGTTTCACTTTGTTACACCAAATTTCAGAAGTGAACATGTCAACTGTTGCATCAGTTGTTTACAGCAAATTTACATCGAGCACCAATGGCGCATTGCATCACTGCCAATCGGTGCGAACGCTGATGGGCCACAAACGAATATCCTCTTCAGTCAAATCACTGCTCAAGGGTCAAGTATGTTTGTTTTATAAATATGATTTTATTTTACCATCCAAATAAGTATTTAGTTGTGTACCTGTGTTCTTTTATGCAAAGTGTTTGTGGTCTGTGGCCATCACACCCCATGATAAACTGGAGGTGCTGGAAATTTGCCAAGCACCCCACCCTTTCTCTGCTGTTCTGATTGGTCAGAGGCATGATCCCAGCAGAGCTGAATTATCAGTGATGGGGTTTCTCTGTATCTCTCTATTCCAGTCTCTGCTTCACTTCACACAGTCAAAACAGGGGTTCATGCAGGACTTAACTGGAGACAGCAGAAATCACTGAGATAATTAAGGACAAATTGCACCACCAGCACTGGTAAGATTATTCTAAACTTCCTTTGTGTGGGGGAATGTAGTCTCCCTTTTGCATATTTTTGTTTGTTTTTGTCAATGTAAAAATATAGATTATTCACTCAAACACTTTCAATGCATTGTTCTAGACAAAGCAAACAACTTTCTTTTCCCCTGTGATTGTTAATCCATTGAATGTATTTTTGTGTATATCAAGTGCATTTGTGTAGAATAAGTCACTGCCACATTGTAACCATACTTGCAATTCTGTATCTATGAACGCATATCTCCTTGTAAACAGTACTAGAACATACTGCTTTTCACTGTTTGCAATTTGAGTGAAATAAGGTCAGGAGGGTATGTTTCAAAATAAACGCTGTGAAACACAAACAGTGCTGCAGGGAGACATGTTATATAATTAATAATAATCTAATCACTGGTGCACTTCAATTCTCGTAAAAATTTATCTAAAAGCTAATCTCATATAATCAGTTTGTTTAATGTGAGTTTTCCATGGACAGACATTTTGCAGGTTAAAATAGCATAATGATAAAAATAATGTTTTGAAGGGTTTGTTTAAATTAATTTGGTAGATGCTGTTCTAGCCAGAGCAGCTTACAATGTAGGAGAAGCAGAAGTGCATTTGTTTGATTCATACCAGCAATAGTGCCTGACCTGCCTAACAGCATTCCCACAGCAGCAATATATCTCCAATATCACTGAAGTATTAGTGCACGTTCACAATGCTAACCAAGAATCTGAATACAAATTCTGATAGATTAAATCCACAATCCCTCAGAGGATTCTAAAAAAAACTATAATCATATAACATATTAAACATAAAACGACTTCAACCCAAGTTAAATATAAGGTGGGAATGCTAGGGGGTAGGGTTACCATGATTCATACTGAAAAAGTGGGTCTTTGGTCTTTTTCAGAAAATGGCCAAAGATTCTGCAGTCCTGACCACTTTGGGCAGTTTGTTCCATCACTGGGGGGTCAGTACAGACAGGCATTGTGACAGGGTGAAGTGACCATGCAGGGAGGGGAGTGCCAATCATCTCAAAGCTTTGGAACTGAGAGCTCTGGTCAGGGTGTAGGCATTGAAGATTGGTTGGAGGAAAGGTGAAGCTGGTCCATTCACTGCCCTGTAGGCTCATACCAAGGTTTTAAACCTGATGTGAGCATTGACAGGCAGCCTGTGATGTAAGGGTGTGATGGAAGGGTGTAAGATAGTAGATGTGTTGTGAGGAGGTGTTCTGTATTAATGCACAATGCAGCCCTGTTATTTTCATGTTACTGTGAATGCTTTCCTTTTTCTCTGAGCAGAAACCCCCCGAACTTCATCCTGCTGGTGCCCCATCTCTTGACTGTTTAACACCCATGGAGAACTTCAACACCTCAATCCTCTACATCCATAAGCCATCGAACAGCAGCAGTGGGAGGGGTGACCTTACCCCGTACGAGCAGTGTAAGGACATGCCCGCCGCTGTGATCTTTTATCTCACTTTGCAGTTCATCAACCTGTTCCTGGGGATCCCTGCTAACCTGATGGTGCTGTGGCTCCTGCACAAGAACAAGGGGGACTCCTCCAGCTCTGACATCTTCATCCTCCACCTGGCCATCCTTGATACCCTCTTCTGCCTCCTACCACCCCTGGAGCTGGCCAACAAACTCTTCCTCACCACCAGCAGCACCTGGTACATACTGCTGTTCTTCTACGGGGTGAAAGACTCTTCGCCGCTCTTCCTCTCCTGCATCTGCATGGACCGCTACATGGCCGTCCTGCACCCAATCACCTTCACCGAGCTGAAGGACCGAAACCACCGCTCGGTCTGCGCAGCTGTGCTGTGGCTGGTCACCCTGGTCTATGCGGCGGCTAGATGGGTATGGGGCAACATCCCCAACTTGGAGAAGGCCTTCACAGTCATGATCCTGGCATCTTTTACCATCATGCTCTTCTGTAATGTGGCCATCCTGAACGCGCTCCGTAAGTCAGGTCCTGGCCGTGATGAGATGCACCCCGTCAAGAAGAGGGCCTTCAAAATGGTGCTCATCATCCAGGCCATTGTAGTCTTCAACTACTTCCCACCTGTAGCGCTCTTCCCCTTTCAGGACTACTTTTCCCAAGATGTGTTCCAATGCTGCGTCAACTATGTAGTCTTTGGCTTCATGAACATCAGCAGCAGCATTCAGCCTGTTCTCTACCTCTCCCGGGAGAAGATTCCCAGCATCCTTTATTGCTGCTGTAAGGATCGAGACCCAGGAAACTCCACTGATACATGCTGAACTTTTTGTCCAAAAATCTATATTTGTGCACATATTTGCAGTTATATTTAGTTTTGTAGGATTTTTTTCATTTTCAAATCATGGAATTGAGGCAGTTATTTGTAATGAAGTGCTATCTAATTTTTGAAAATGACTGTGCATCATGTATTCAGTCTAAATAAAGTGACCTTGACTGGAGCTGAAAAAGGCAATATAAATATACTGAAACATATACATCTGTCAAATACACCAGCATTAACTTGATTGACATCTTGTTTTTTTTATTTCTTTGATGAAACATGTATTTAAATATATGTGACAATTGAGTTATATGTAAATGTACATATATATAATATATATATATATATAGTAGCCATCATTTATGCACTGACATTTATAGACATAATTACTGATACTATTGTTTTAGATTTTTCTGCCCAATTATATTTCAAATATCATTAAAAGAACTACTTTGTAACTTCAGCTTCATATATGTCCTGTTTTGAGTAACTTAAAGGGTATAAAAGTATATTTAGAAAAGCATATTTAGAATCATGAAACATAATCAAGATCAAGAAAGTAGTTTTACTGTTAATAATCACAAGGCTTTGCGCAACTCTACACTGCATCATATGCTGGATGAATATGTGATAGACTGCTGTATTTAGATTACTGCATTTTTAATCAGTGCATGGGAATGAGGTACAGCATGCTGACACACCCTTAGGAACAATCTTATGGGTAAATATGGGCCAATTCAATATACTTTTGTACCACATTGTCACAGATTGTAATGAGATTTGGCTTGGCAATTTGGTCTTATAAGAAACATCTGGAACCGAAATTACACTTGTCTCCGGTTGTTATTAAGGGAGATATGGACTAACAAAGCTTGGGTTAATTAGTGTGTCTCCATTACTTCAACATGCCATATCAACATTACTATAGCATCTTGTATCTTTTTAAGGGTATTTTCCAGTTCTTTTCTGTCTTTATCTTTTAGCATATATACTATCTTCACCCAAAGATAAATGAGTGACTATAATCTTGAAAGCTGATCTGTGAAAAAAACTTGCTTTTCAAAATGGATCATATATTTTTTTTGTTACCAAGGTTAGGTTACAATGCCATCAACACTTTCAAGGAATGCGGTCTTGGATTTTTGAGTCATTGCCAAGATATTACTTATCTGTGGCATCACATCGCAAATTCCTTAAATTACGTTGAACAGTATTTAATTATCAGTGCTAACAGACAGTCAGGCACTTGCAAAATTACAATGCACAACCTACTTTATAAGCCCTTCCCTGATGTGTGCATACTTCAAGCATCAAAGGTTACGTTGTGGTTGCATATGATCATAGTTGGTGGTTGGGTTGTGTTCTGCTTCCTCATGGACCATCTCCATCACATTCCCAAACCACCTTGATACACTTGTGATGGATCACCAAGACGTGCTTATAGCGGCAGAACCAGTTACCACAAATGGAGGCTCTGAAAGAACATGAATTGAGAGCATAATTCTAGAGAATTTCTAATTTCTGCAAGTTATTTTATTTCATCTCTACTTACTGGAAATGTATTTGTGGATTCACCACAGAATTAGGGTTCCAAGCACGCAGGTGTTGTTATACAAATTCCCATTAACTTGATAAAGCTAGCATGCTGAAACTAGTCATATACATAACCAATGCCTCAACACCAAATAGATTCATATGGCCATAATTAGTCAAAAGGTGCTGCAATAATTGCCTTCCAAACTCAAAATTGAAAGAAGTGGGTTAAAATCTCAACACTTTGTCTTCGTGAAGAACCTCCCACAATGGCTGTCTCTTTCTTACTAAATTACTTTTTCACTTTAACTGACTTCATACAAGTGTAGAGTTAAAAATGGCACTAAATAACAAACATTTTTGTTTAAAAGAACAAATTTCATTAATTTCTTACTAACATTTGTGCCTAAATTCTTTAAACAATTGACATCGGCAAATATGGATGGGCAAAAAAATTGGAGATCGGTAACAGCCTTAAAAAAACCCCATGGGTGCATCTCTAGTACACCCACTCAGTTACTTTCACTATTTTTTATCCACAACTCTGTAAATGTAAGAAAAGGAGGTGGTTACAATAGTTAATGATGTTAGACAAAGTGTGCCATCTTCTGATCTTAAAACACTTCTCATTCTTAAATGTCACTAGATCATAGCACTAATTACAATAATATTAATAATAAGAATAAGAATTAAGAGTTGGCATGCTAACACAGTATGTCCCCTCTATTCTGTTACACTATGAATTGTTTATTCATGTAAATGACATTGGCGCCACCTAGTGCCAAGAGAAAGACATTGTAATGACCCCACACAGTTAAAGTACCATTCCACAGGACGATTTGGAATATGCTTATGTAAGAGGGAGACTGAAATATTTTCACTTGGAAACTCTAGATGTGAGTAGCAAAGATTCCTTTTAACAGTGTTGTGCTGGAGAAAAAAATCCATTCTGTCAGGATATGTCAATCTAATGTATTTGTGTCAAGTGATTATAAAGGGAAAATATAGCTGCAAGCAGTGAATCCCAGGGTCCAAGCATAATCAGCAACAGCTGGTAAACACAGAGACTATATGATGGTGGACAACAACTTTACATATTTATGTTCCAACTGAGATTGTAGACCAAACCATCATTTTCAGGACCTGTCTGATGCAACAGTGAACTTCTGAATATTTCATATTTGGATCTCTATCACACTACCTTGTGGATGGATCGATTCATTTCAAGATGGTGCCCACCAATAAATCAATGTTGCAAATGAGGGTCTTTGTCAAAACAGCAAGTTTTAAATCACTGCACAAGACCCATGAACTTGAATTAATTTTTTACAAGAAATGTGGTTGGATTTGGCCAAAACTATGTGGTCGGATTGGGCAAAGCTTTAGGGCGAGTGTTGCGACGTAACTGTCAATGCACCCACAAAGTTTCATAACTTTAAGTCAACTGATTTTGAAATGAGCATTTTTGGGATAAGCCACACCCACTACAAATTCATTGGATCATAATTCAGCCATATTTTCACATAACCACTATAAAAGTAATGCCTGTATGAAGGTATGCAATACGAGGTAAATTACCGATGTTTGTCCAAATCAGTGAAGCATTTTAAGCGTTTTGAAAAAAAAATGGAGAAAATCCAATGTTGGTCTCATGGTTCATTGAGGGAAATTAAATATGTGGCTTTCCTTCAGGTAAGTTAGTTTGGGAAACTTGGTAGGAAGTAGTTTCGTAACAGTTGGAAGTGGGCATCTGAGTCCTGCATCTAGGTCTGGCATTCTACATTCACCTCTGGTCTTTTGGTTTTTGCACCTTGGATTACTTTGGGACAAACGCTGTGGTTTCTTATCCGCTGTCATTCATTTTGTGTGACTGTCCATGTCTGTAACCTTTACAGACAAACCGTTAAGGTAGTTCAACCTCATCTTTAGATTAGACGTGAATATATTTGTTGTAACTTAATAAACAAATAACTTCATTTCCATCTGACTGTGAGTTGTACATTTGGATAAAGGTTGATCCAAACAATTTGCTCTGCCAAAGAATTTGGAAATTTGATTGAAAATTTGTATCTTTGATAAAAATTACCAAATTAAATCAAATAAATATATTTTACATGTTGGGTAAGCGAGGTGTTTTAATGGTTGATGCACTTGAGTACGGTATTCAGAGTGCCGGACATCAAATGAGGGTGTTAACGGTTAAAACTGCTGGGTTCAAAAAATTAAACATATTTCAATTAATCCTCACCTTGCTGACAGGTTTTAGAATTACCAGCATTTTTTGATAAGCCACAGCCATTGCTAATACATTTGCTTGTCATGTGGCCATTTTTTGACTTCATCAGAAAAAAGTATGTGAGATCAGGTAAAATACCAAATTGGGTCCAAATTGGTCAATTTTTGTAGATGGAGACACATTTAAAGTGCTTTCCAACAAAATAAAAATATCAGAAAATCTAACATTGGCCATTTTGGGTCCTTCAGGCACATATGTTCCTCATCAGGAGAGGGTACACCAAATTTTGTGGCTCAAGGGAAAATGGGCTCTGAGGGCACAGCATAAGAATATCAAAATTTTGTCACATACACTACAGTGCCACCAGGGGTCTAATCATACTTTAAGGGATCCAAGCCAAACAAGCTTACCAAGTTTGGTGATTCTGGGCCATTTTCAGCTCACAGTCATTTGAGGTGAATGGGGAGGAAGCTAATTAAGTCCTAAATATCAATGGGAATGTACTGCGCTCATTGTGTGGTGAATGGACTGGACTCAAGGTTTGGTGAATGTACTGCGCTCATTGTGTGGTGAATGGACTGGGCTCATGGTGTGGTGAATGGACTGGGCTCATGGTGTGGTGAATGGACTAGGCTCATGCCATGGTGAATAAACTGGGTGAGGTGGCAGTACTGTCCAGCCTGTTCTTTTGGGCAGAGCTTCAGATGTACATCAGTGAAGTTCTTCACTCCACTCTCCTGTTCCCCACAGATAACGCTCTGCATCACTTCAGCCAGCCAGTCTGGCACCTCTACACACACACACACACGTCCCGCTTTGACAACAGCATCTAAACTTTTCCTTTTTTACCCTCACCCTTCTAGCCCTAAATATTTCCCCCTGTGAAGAAAAACCAGTTCGCTGCTTCATTAGCAGAACTGAATTCCTGAACAAGCCTTGCATTTTAAAAATGTTTTTTCTGATTCTGTTAATGGATCACGTTTTCTACTAAAGTTTCACTTCTGTAAGCCCCAACCCCCGCCGACTCTTAGGTTGCATAATAAAACTGAAGCCAGTGGTCCCCATGTGAAACCAGTGCTTGGAGTCTGGCTCCGTCTTGTGGTCATTACGTTTGAAGCGTTCCAAGTACAGCGCACTGCGCGAGTCACTAAACCACACTAGCACCAACTACCTTTAAGAGAACAAACTATACATAAACAAGCCATGAAATACAATGCAATTCCCCTGATCTACTGTTCTGCTACTTGGACCTAATTTAATGTCTTATTACATTTGTAGCAGTCCGTAGCAAGCCATGATATTTATTCCTTGCTACGTAGTTTTCAGCCTGGGTCACATTCCATTCCCACACGTGCAGTTTATAAAGCTGAATGTGTATAGATGCCTAGTGCAGTGGGAATGCTTCAGCGATCTTATGATTGTCAATCGCTGTCTGGTGTGCAGGATAGCTTTCTGACATCTACAGAAATGAATAATTAAGGTCATAAAGAGGCAAATAAATGCAGAAATACGCATTTATGTCAGATTTTATCTGATTTACTTCTGTGTAGGCCTACATTAATTCATTTTACATTTCCCTGTATTTATATTTATTTATTGAGTGATTTATTCATTTATTTATTTTTAATATTGGCATTTCTGGTCCACCATACAAAAGGTAATACAAGTAAGACACACATTGTACTCTGAACCACCAGCAGCGGCACAAGTACAGTTAAGCTAACGTTATATGCGCTTTCACTGTAAACTAGACGACAAAACGCGTCACGGCGGACTCATAAATCCTTCACTGTAATAAACCAAAAACATGAAGTGAACCGCACATAGGCTACAACCGTTAACATTATGGACTCAGAACGTATGAGCACCACAGTGGGCGCAAAAAGACTTACAAAACCAATTTTATCCTAAAACACTATGGCAAGTCAAAAAAAACAAAAAAAAAACAATCTTAACTTACCCTGACGGAGGCACGCTTTCGTGAATTTTCACCTCTTTCTTTTTCCCTGCAGTTTCAGTAAGTATCAGAACTTAAGGAGAGTCTCGTCTTTATGTAGGCTACCAGGATAGGGTTAGACTTGCGCGTATGTTGCAGGATACAGCAAGATAAGGCAAGGCTCGCGTTTATGCAGCTGGATAAGGCGAGTTTCCGTCCGGAGCGACTGCTGCGCCATGAAAACGTTCCTGAGGGTGGAAAATGCAATTTCACAGGTGGCGGTTGACACATCCAACACCGAGGCGTTTACCAACAGGACGCAGGGCGCTGTTTCAAGGTAACTATGGTGAGAGATGAGCAGAACTGTTCGTTTCCAGTCGTCAGGTGAGATTTCATTCTCAGTTTCTGGCAAGAAACTGACAAACCACAGTGAACTCCGATTGCCATCCATTTCCCCATACAGATTCTGGAATACCCAAATACGACCTCTAGAACCCAGTCTTCTTTTCTTCCAAAAATTTCTTTCACCACATTACTGTTGACGGCGTCTTCCGTGGTTTTGTTGGCAACAGGAAAGTGAACTGTCTCCGTGCGGATTTGATCCATTCACCCAGACACTCAAGTCAGCAGAACAACTTATCTCACAGTCAAATTAAACTTCGACAAAAATCAATATGGGCTGCTCATGGGTCAGATGCACCTGTCAATCAAAGCCAGGTTCGCCACTGTTTTATTAATTTTACTGACGATTAATAATTTCATGTTATTTCCCCCCTTTCACACAGAATAAACTAAAAAATATTTAATATGCAAGCAAACTTAATTATTTTTGCGGAGCCAGGCCGGTCGTAGTCGGCTGAAGATTACCTGCCGGTAATAGCAAACCACCAGAAACAAATCGGTCTAACTTGATCAACTGAACAGAGTCGTCAAACATCGTTGTTCATATAAGCTGAACCCATTAGGGAAATGCGACCATACATTCCAGAATACAATCAGAATATCAATTCCACAAGTAAATCAACACAAAACAAAATTGTAGCAGGCCCAAGTCCCAGTTTATCTGCGCCTAGTCTCAATCAGCTGTGTTAGACAAATAGCTATAGTTGGAAAGCTAGTAGTTTTGAACACAAACAAGCACGAAACCGTGCAGAACCACGGCACACAAGTGTCATGAGTAAAACTTGGCTAACTATATAGCTAGCTAGCTATGGTATGTCCTCATCTGTAACGTTATTTGTTGTCCTTCATGTGTCCATACATATGCATCGGTGGTAGGCACTAAGTAGGTTAACTAAAGTAGGCGAAACGCTAACATGTTAGGGTTAGCTAAAGTAACGTTAGGTGATAAAGCTGTGCAGAAAAATGTCCTGCCGTTCGAAGTGGTGATTTTGGGAGATGTACCTGCGCATGCGTCCTACTAAACGAAGCACCACCAGCGCATGCGTCCCAGGAAACGTCCCTTTCAGGTCGTCCGTGAGTGAGTGACCACAATTTGCCATGCATGGCCCACGGCGGCAGTTCCTGTGCGCCGTGGGAAAAACAGTAACACAAGAACAGGCTTTACATTTATTTACACCAAGAAGTTAAACAAGAAATGAAAGTTTGAGGATAAACTAAGTTGGCTGGAAAAGGCTAATTGTGAAATGGTTACGCATGATAGCTCGCAATAATTATAATTAACAGTAAACTAACGACTATCTGTCTGGATTGCACTCGCATTGATGTTGCTAAATTTACTCACCTTGGCAAAGATTTCATGCAAAGCTTTGCAAAGGGGACAGTTAGTATCTGTGTTCCATCAGTGTTAATCAATGGGAAATTTTTCAATATAAAATCATACAATAATTTGTGTCAATCACTCAAAAAATATTTGAGCACAAAAAGCACAAGCAAGGCCATATTAGATGAAGCTACTAGGAAAATTTGGTATGACTGGCTGAAAAGCTGTTGGGTTAGTAACATAAAGAAAATTGATGTGGAATAAAAATAAATAAGGAGAACAGTAAGTTTTTCAAACTAACTTAATTCACTAGTTAGCATCAACAGTTCTCAAGGATAATAAAAATTGCTTGCCAGCCTTAGATTGACATCTGGATTCTTGATTCACTTAAATAGCCACTGTTTATGTTTACAAAAGTATGGTTAGCCAACCAAATTTGATGAGTGGTGTTGACAGTAGCTATGTTTTTGGGCTTAAACCAACTGCTCTACCATATGAAAACAGAATATACCATTACACTGAGAAAAAAAAAAACCTATACATTTTGCTGAGCACCATGCTTATTATTGAGCTTTCATAAAAGGTATTCCCTGCCAACTGTAACCCTTCCTCCCTGGGCAACACTATGGCTGATGATACATCACCATGAAGGACTGCACTGACCATGGGACATATTACCACAGTGAGGAACAGTGCTGGATATGCAACCCCACAGCCCTGTTAAGTTAATGTGTGTTGGCACTATACCTCGAAGCCCTCACTCAAAACGGTCTGATAATGCTTATTATTGAGCTTTCATAAAAGGTATTCCCTGCCAACTGTAACCCTTCCTCCCTGGGCAACACTATGGCTGATGATACATCACCATGAAGGACTGCACTGACCATGGGACATATTACCACAGTGAGGAACAGTGCTGGATATGCAACCCCACAGCCCTGTTAAGTTAATGTGTGTTGGCACTATACCTCGAAGCCCTCACTCAAAACGGTCTGATAATATTCAAATGCTCAACACCATGTCCCAGCATTCCCACTCAGGCTTCTGTAATTGTGGTTATCTGTGCAGCCTCTGCTGAGCTCATTGACTAGACCAGTGCCCTGATCCTTATGATTAATTAGAATGACAGATCAATAAGAAGCACACATAAAACATCAATGCTCTTAGCCTAACACAGGCAGGATCGACAGCAACCTAAAAGAAACCCTTAATGCCAGTAATCTGCACAAGCGGAGTGGAACTGTGTCTTAAATTGTCCACTGAGGAAGTGTACCTCTGTTAAAAAGCAAAATCAAAGATTTTCAAGGAATTGTTTCTGGGCTACAGATATAGAAGGCTTTTACACATCCAGAAGCAATATGTAATTAAATCTGTTTTAAAAAATATTGTATGCACATATACTGTAAATCACTCAGGAAGTTGAAGAAGAAGGTGCAACCTGGATTTAGTGTTGATTATATGAATTATATGTCCATTATACACTGGCTTTTGCAATACATTTATCTGAGTACTTGCCATATTATTTCCTATGCTGATATGGCTGTTTGAATCACCCAATTATTGCTGCCATATTTCTTCTGCAACTCACTGAATAGGCTGTGTTATAAGATGTCAGTAATCTGAAACCAGAGCCCTTGGAAGGAAATCTAATGACCTATTTATCCAGACCTTCTGGACTGGAGGTGGGTTGCAAACACATGCATTTGAGAAAAAAGGTGGTTGTTTTTCAGTGCTGCTGCTGCTTGACACCAAGACTGAAAATCACTGTGTCACCCCCATGTAACATGTTTCACTTTGTTACACCAAATTTCAGAAGTGAACATGTCAACTGTTGCATCAGTTGTTTACAGCAAATTTACATCAAGCACCAATGGCGCATTGCATCACTGCCAATCGGTGCGAACGCTGATGGGCCACAACAGGCTTTCCAAACGAATACCCTATTCAGTCAAATCACGGGTCAAGTATGTTTGTTTTTTAAATATGATTTTCTTTTCCCATCCAAATAAGTATTTACCTTTGTACCTGTGTTCTTTTATGCAAAGTGTTTGTGGTCTGTGGCCATCACACCCCATGATAAACCGGAGGTGCTGGAAATTTTCCATGCACCCCACCCTTTCTCTGCTGTTCTGATTGGCCAGAGACATGATCCCAGCAGAGCTGAATTATCAGTGATGGGGTTTCTCTATATCTCTCTATTCCAGTCTCTGCTTCACTTCACACAGTCCAAACAGGGGTTCATGCAGGACTTAACTGGAGACAGCAGGGATCACAGCAGCACTGAGATAATTAAGGACAAATTGCACCACCAGCCCTGGTAAGATTATTCTAAACGTCCTTTGTGTTGGGGAATGTTGTATTCCTTTTTGCATAACTTTTATTTTTAATTTATTTTTGTCAATGCAAAAATATGGACTCAAACACTCTCACAATCTATTGTCCTGGTCAAAGCTAGCAACTTTTATTCTTTTCCTCTGTGGTTGTCAATATATTGAATGTGTATTTGTGTACATTATTAAGAATAAGCCACTCCATCATTTTGAGAGTTTAAAACCATATCGACAATTCTATATCTAAGCATATCTCCTTGTAAATGGTGCTAGAATATGTTGCTCTACACTGCAGTTTGAGTGAAATAAGGTCAGGAGGGTAGGGCACATGGGAGCTTTAACATAAAAACAGTGAAACGCAGAAATAATGGGGCAGAGAGACACGCCGTATAGTTAATGCTATCTAATCACTGGTGAGCATCAATTCAGATTCTAATCTCTAAATTAATCTAAAAGCTAATCTGACATCAGCAGTTTTTATTTAAACTCTTTTTAAATGTAAGATTTCCATGGACAGACATATTTGTAGTTTTACTCCACTTAACATGTCATAATGATAAAAATACTGCAGATTGATTCTATTTCTGTTTTTGAAGAGTTGGAGAGTGCTTGGTCTATTTCTGTGTCACATTACATTACACTAATTTATCAGAAGCTCTTATATTTTATATTCACCTGATTTATCTCAGCAATAGTACCAGACCTGGCTGACAACATTCCCATACCAGCGATTATAGATTCATCATCACGAAACCCTACTATACTAGTGCAATGTCACAATGCTAACCAAAAAACAGAATACAAATTCTGAATCAGATTAAAGTGAAGGAAGGATGTAATGTGAGCACAAATGGGAAGATAGTAGATGTGTTGTGAGGAGGTGTTCTGTATTAATGCAGAATGCAGCCCTGTAATTCTCATCTTATTGTGAATGCTTTTCTTTCTCTCTGAGCAGAAACCCCACAAACTGTATCCTGTTGGAGCCCCATCTCCTGCCTGTCAAACACCCATGGAGGTCTTCTACTTCAACTCCTCCATCCTCTACATCAACGGCAGCACTGGGGGCAGTGACATGACCCCGTACGAGGAGTGTAAGGACATGCCCGCTGCCCTGATCTTTTATCTGATCCTGCAGGCCATCAACCTGTTCCTGGGGATCCCGGCTAACCTGATGGTGCTGTGGCTCCTGCACAAGAACAAGGGGGACTCCTCCAGCTCCGACATCTTCATCCTCCACCTGGCCATCCTGGATACCTTCTTCTGCCTCATCCCACCCCTGGAACTGGTCAACAAAGTCTTCCTCACCATCGGCAGCACCTGGTATGTACTGCGCTTCTTCTACGGGGTGAAAGACTCTTCGCCGCTCTTCCTCTCCTGCATCTGCATGGACCGCTACATGGCCGTCCTGCACCCAATCACCTTCACCGAGCTGAAGGACCGAAACCACCGTACGGTGTGTGCTGCTGTGCTGTGGCTGGTCACCCTGGTCTATGCGGCGGCTAAATGTGTATGGGGCAACATCCCCAACTTCGAGAAGGTCTTTGTCGCCATGATCCTGGCAGCTTTTGCCTTCATGCTCTTCTGCAACGTGGCCATCCTGAACGCGCTCCGCAAGTCAGGCCCTGGCCGTGATGAGATGCATCCAGTCAAGAAGAGGGCCTTCAAGATGGTGCTCATCATTCTGGCCATCATAGTCTTCAACTACTTCCCACCTGTGGCACTCTTCCCCTTTCAGGAGCACTTCTCCCCGGACGAGTTCATCTGCTTTGTCTACCCTATAGCCTTTGGCTTCATGGACATCAGCAGCAGCATTCAGCCAGTTCTCTACCTCTCCCGGGAGATTCCCAGTGTCCTTTGCTGCTGTCCTAAGAATAAAGGCTCAGGAAACTCCACTGATCCAAGCTGAAATTTGATCAAAGATCCATTGTGTAGATTTGCAGTTATATTTATTTTTGTAGGATTTTTCTTTCTAGAGTCATGAAATTGAAGAATTTCTTTGTAATGAAGCTCTATCTAATTTAAAATAAATTAATTGACGTGTGTTATGTGTTGAGTCCAAATAAACGGAAATTGACTGGAATGGTATGAGGGAACACTTAAAAATGTACTGAAATATATCCACCCATAAAATGAAACAGCTGTAACTTGATTTTTACACCTTGTTTGTTGTACCAGGCTTGGAAATCAGATCACTGTTCCAGAAAGTGCTTTTCTATGATGAAACTTAAAAAAAAAAAGATTTTTCATGGCGACATATATCTACTGTAGCTATATATATATATATACATATTAGTCTCAATTAATTACTGATAATACCATTTTGTATTTTTTACTTTTAGTTACATTTGAACTAGCATTAAATACGAAAGACATTGAGATTATGGACTCTGTTTTCTGGAATCAATGGTGCACGATGTATGGACACAGGCTGCATGGGTGCACTGGCTGTGGCTACTAAATTTTGGTATTTTTGTGACCAGTGGCAAGGACTGCACAGCTCAAAGCATGGGGCACAGGTTAAAAATGGGCTGGAATAAAAGGAATAAATTATCAGCGGGTGTGCTGCAACTGGATTGAATCATAGGCAATAAAATGGCTTCTTTTCCTTCCCTTTAAGAGCCTTTGTGCACTGGCATACTGCCAATTTCCGTGGTCTACCACGGCAATGGAAGACAAGGATATACTTATCAGAAGTTGTTTCTCCCAAAACATTTTTGTGTGGGAGGTAATTTCCCATTAAACCTGCAGCTAAACCTAGCTAAACCTGCTCAGAGCTTATATAGCTAGCATGCACACACGCACACACACTGGCAGCTACCTTTACTTTTGGCTTTCTAAAACTTCTAACTCCGATATTCATTCAAGAGAGGCTATCTGTAATATTCTAGCTGTGCAGGTTCTCCATAACTTCCTCCTACGTTGCAAACTTTAAAAATTGTACCTTCAGTTGATTGTAAAAAATTATATTTTGAAAAGTTTATCCTCAGGTTTACGATATCATTAAAAAACTACACAACAGACATTTACATCATCGACCTCTCCACAGCATTCTCCATTGCTGGCTAGTGAGCACTCAAGTAATGTGACTGGTGCATTTTACTTTTGTACAGGATGCTCAAATGAGTATTACCAAACAAAACTTTTAAAAAACATTTCACAAACTGCCCAACTAGCTACACTGGTTCCTCATGCTAGATATCCAGGTACCAGCCAGCCAGCTTGAACTGCCTGCCAAGACCGCAACTACTGCGTCACTGGCTGACTGGGCGGGGCAACAGGTCTGCAATGACCACTTTGTTTTTAAGTGAGATCACGTGGAGGAGGAGGACTTTGACGAACGTCAGATGCTATGGTTGGGTGGGAGGGCAAAACTACTACAGTCTATGAGCAGAAGAGACACGCAGAAGAAATCGGTATACAGGTTCTTATGGCCATTTTTTCTGCTGCCGTCAAAGTAGCCCATATTCTGATGCTAGTGGTATTTAAAATCAATCTTACAAATATCTTACATTTCTGGTGGAACCTGGACATGGGTTCTTATATTCTAGTTCCATCCTTGTAATAGAAGTATGTTACGGCCGGCTCGCAGGGCCGCAACAAACAAAATCCAAATGCACCAAAATCAAGACAGAAACTGATCTAAAAACAAACCCAGACATTTATTAAATCTTAAACCCAAACTAAAACAAAAGAAAACTCACAAAGTTCACAAAATAATGGGGCTTCACAAAAACCTCCCAAACACAAACCAATACGTGTGCTCCCAACCACAAACCACACAAAAGAAACCCCAAAGAAGAATCAACTCCCCAGCCTCATACTGCAGGGCTTATATTGGGCCACAGGCAGGTGGAGGCAATCAAGCAATTAAGCAATTGGGTATTACCTCCACCTGCACTACTCAGGCAAGCAGAGGCTGGGGACGTAACACCCCCACCCATAAGACAAAAAAGACAAATTAAAGGTCTTTTTTCTTCTTCTTCAAATTACTATATAAACTAAAAAAAAAAAAAAATAAAATCCAAATGTCCACAAATTGTCCAGAGAAATCTGCCGCCGTCACTGCATGGGAGTGTGTGTCTGCGCGCGTCCTCGCCGCCGCAGGGAAGTGTGTATCTGCGCCCGGCGTCCTCGCCGCCGCAGGGACCTGTGTGTCTGCGCCCGGCGTCCTCGCCGCCGCAGGGACCTGTGTGTCTGCGCCCGGCGTCCTCGCCGCCGCAGGGACCTGTGTGTCTGCGCCCGGCGTCCTCGCCGCCGCAGGGACCTGTGTGTCTGCGCGCGGCGTCCTCGCCGCCGCAGGGACCTGTGTGTCTGCGCGCGGCGTCCTCGCCGCCGCAGGGAACTGTGTGTCTGCGCCCGGCGTCCTCGCCGCCGCAGGGAAGTGTGTGTCTGCGCGCGGCGTCCTCGCCGCCGCAGGGAAGTGTGTGTCTGCGCGCGGCGTCCTCGCCGCCGCAGGGAAGTGTGTGTCTGCGCGCGGCGTCCTCGCCGCCGCAGGGAACCTGTGTGTCTGCGCGCGTCCTCGCCGCCGCAGGGAACTGTGTGTCTGCGCGCGGCCTCTTCGCCGCCGCAGGGAACTGTGAGTGTCCGTGGTGTCAGAAGTGGGATGGCAGATCCCGGACGAGCCCCCATTTTGTTACGGCCGGCTCGCAGGGCCGCAACAAACAAAATCCAAATGCACCAAAATCAAGACAGAAACTGATCTAAAAACAAACCCAGACATTTATTAAATCTTAAACCCAAACTAAAACAAAAGAAAACTCACAAAGTTCACAAAATAATGGGGCTTCACAAAAACCTCCCAAACACAAACCAATACGTGTGCTCCCAACCACAAACCACACAAAAGAAACCCCAAAGAAGAATCAACTCCCCAGCCTCATACTGCAGGGCTTATATTGGGCCACAGGCAGGTGGAGGCAATCAAGCAATTAAGCAATTGGGTATTACCTCCACCTGCACTACTCAGGCAAGCAGAGGCTGGGGACGTAACAAAGTACCAGCACCGTTCATAAACCACATACAAGCAGCTAGGTCCTAGCAAACTAGCATTGAATTTCACTCTATAAGAGCCATTCCAAATTAGGAAAGAATGCACAGGAGATCACTGCTGTGTTTTCTAAGTTCACTGTTGCAGTCCCCACGGTGGATTCGAAGGCCACCACAGTCACAATAGTGCTCGTTAAGGAGTGGATAAGTAGGTGCGGAGCGCCCACCCAAATTCATTCAGATCAGGGCCACTGTTTTCAGTCATATCTGTCCAGACATAATACCAGCTGTGTGGTATCCAGAAGAGTCACACGACCAGTAACCACCCCCAGGGGAACAGGAAATGTGAACACTTCAAAATAACGTTTGATGATTTGCTCAGGGCATTGCCTGATAGTAAGGAGTGGTGGGATGAGCACCAACATGAGGTGGTGTTGGCATACAGCATGACACATGCTGTGACCGGTTTCTCCCCATTTTTCATGATGATGGGCAAAGCCCCAGAGCTCCCTATTGACTGCAGGGCAGGGGAGGAGGACATATCTGCAGAGTCCTGGGTCACGGATTACCAGAAGTTACAGCAGACTTATAACTTGGTTCGGAGGAGGCGGGTGAGCACCGTTTCCCAGTTTCGTCAGCACCCCTCAGCCTATGACCCCTGCCCCTGGAAGCTTGTGTACCATCATAAGAGAGGAATTCGGGTAGAAATAAGATTCAGGATGTGTGGGAGGTGATACCTTATTGTGTGTCTTTTCCTAGACAAAGCACTGTATACAGCTGTCCCCGTTGGGGGAGGAAGAGTACATCGAGGGAGGGTTTGTTGCTAGAGAGGTCAGACGCCTGAAGAGGCACCAGTACTAGGGAAACCACAGGGAAGCACAGAAACCCTTTCAGGCTGCCAACATCAGAGAACAAAGTAGGGGGCTTTGCATATGTACAGGTGGGTGTAGCAGCTCTTAGGCAACACGTCAGACTGGTTTACTCACCTCGTGGAGAAGCTGTATGATGTGATGAAAAAGATGAGGACCGTGGTGAAGTCGCAGGAGGTGAGCGTACAGTCTAGTTCTTGCTCATCAGGAAAATGAGTTCATGAGCAGGTGAGTGTGGCACAGGGAAAAAGGGCAGGGCACACAGGTGTCTCGCGAGGCTTAGGTTTGAAGGGAGGTAATTAATATGATAATGAGGGAGACATAACATGCTGGATACTGCTGCAACTTCATGGCTTGGCCAGCAATGCTGGTGGTGTTTGAGGTTGGTTTTTGAGCTCCATAATATTTGGGACAAAGACTTTTTCTTTTCTTGATTTGGCTCTGTACTCCACAATTTTAGATTTGTAGTCAAACAATTCACATGTAGTTCAGTGCACATTCTCAGCTTTTATTTAAGAGTATTTCTACACACTGGTTTCACCATGTAGAAATAACAGCAGAAAACTTTTATACATAGTCCCCCCATTTCAGGGCACCATAAGGTTTGGGACATATTAATGTTATGTAAATGAAAGTAGTCATGCTTAGTACTTTGTCACATACCCTTTGCATGCAATGACTGCTTGAAGCCTGTGACCCAAAGGCATCACCAGGTGCAGAGTATCTTGTCTGGTGATGCTCTGCCAGGCCTGTACAGCAGCCTTCTTCAGCTTCTGTTTGTTTCTCCAGCTAGTTGCCTCAAGTGTTTTCTTCAGCAATTAAATGTATGTTTAATATGATTCAGATCAGGTGAATGACTTAATCAATCACACATTTTTCATAGTTAACTTTGTTGCTTTAGCAGTATGTTAGGGATCATTGCCTTGCTATAGGATAAAGCACCGTCCAATGAGCAGATAAGATTCTTGCTTCTGTACACTTCATAATTAATTCTTTTGCTGCTGTTATCAGCAGTTGCATCATCAATGAGTGAGCCAGTATCTGTGGTAACCAAACTATAACACACCCATCATGTTTCACAGACATGAGGGGTGCTTTGGGTCTTGGGAAGTTCCTTTTGGCCTCCACAATTGGCTCTTGCCATCACTCTGATACAAGTAGTCTCATCTGTCCATAGGACCTTTTTTCATTGTGGTCAAAATTGAACACACTTGACTAATCAGGAACCTTCTGTGAAGCCATTTGTCACAAAGATTATAGTGCCCTGAAATGGGGAGATATGCATGAAAAGCACTATAATTTACACATTGTGCAACCAGTATATAAGTATATAAAAATACCCTTTAATAAAGGCTGAGAATGTGGACTTTAACTACATATGAATTGTCTGATTAAAAATCTATTATTGTGGACAAGAGAGCCAAATCAAGAAAAAAAATGTCTTTGTCCCAAATGTTATGGAGATCACTTTTAATAACAGGGCAGCCTCCGATGTAATGACTGTGCAGCTGACCAGAAAACAAATATTATTCCAGTGAAGGGTCATTCTTCTGCTGACCTGTCACTGATTATCATAAGTAATTGTGATAAAAAGAACAGGGCACTCATAGACGACTTGCAAGAAGTGGAATAAAATTGATGTATCAAAGCCTGGACTGCAGGTAAAGAATTCTTACTTGTATTAGTTCCAAAGTTTCTTCTCTTACAGTATATTTCAGTTTCAGTTCATCGCGTAATGGTGCTTGTTATTCTACAACTTGCTCAGTTAGTGTCTTCAGTGCAAGGTCTCCCTCAATTCCATTTGAGCCTATACTCACAGCATGGTGGATATTCTGGGTTAACAGTGTGGTGAATATACTGGGCTCAGGGCATTGCCAATATACCAGGTACACAGCATGGTTAATATACATGTTCTCTAGAGCAAAGCTTCAGATGTACAGTGAGGTTATTCACGTCCAGTAACCTCCAACCTCCACTCTTCTTTCATTGAGAGCTGTGTGAGTAGACTTGTCTTTTTGTCTTTATGCAAGGGCTGCCGTGAGGCTCATGGTAATGCTCATCCTGTTCCTCTCCCACTCCCTAGGTGCAGTGGAGGGTGGGGGGTTGCCACGGACACAAAGTGAGACCACCACAGGAATGGCTGGTTCCCGGCGTCACGGGCAGAGCCGCGATTAGCAGAGACGTCACACCATCACAAATGGAGTCGAATGGCGTGAACACACACCCACACACACACTCGCACTCACGCACACAAGCATGCACGCACACACACACCCACAAAAAACCCACATGAGCACACACACACACACACACACACACACGCATGCATGCACACAAGAGAAAACACACACAATCGCGCACACATGCATGCACAATCACACACACACACACAACTAGTACCTATTACTCACTGATACCTGGATTTGTACAGCTAATTTTTCACATTAACCATAATGTCTGAAGGAACATTTTCAAAGGCTGGAAATGTTACACTGTCTTACTCAAACCATTGCTTGCTTACGCCAGAGGGCAAATCACTATACCATACACATTCACCCCCCACCTACTAACACCCATGGGGCAAATATTCATGAGGAGTGACATCATCCTTGTTCCTATTTGCTATCAGCCTGTGATTGGGTTATTTCCAATTTCCTAATGGCTACCCACTGACCGAACACTGATTTTTTTCTTTTAGCTGGTAACACCACATTCCCTGTGCTGAAAATGTAATTTACGAATTTAGCCGTCCCTGCTGTACTGTAGTTCTGCGGGCACAGGCAGCTCTGTACCCAGGTGTCTTGCTGGGGTTGGTGGGGTCCATGATGGGGGTTTTAGCAGAGGGGTCTCACAGGATGGCTCAGGCAGCAAATGTCATGGGGGACAGTGTCTTATCTCACAGCTGTGTCAATGGGCTACAGTCCCAGGAGACTGATTTATTTTAACGTTTATTTATCCAGGAAGTCCCCTGAGATATATCTATTTTTCGAGGGAGACCTGATCAAAACAACAGCCACCATACAGTAAAATACAATTTGCGTAAGTTTCCACAAACGTGCGTAAACTGTTCAATAAACCAGTTTCAGAACTTGCCTCTGCCTTTTATTAGGTTCTTATGAAATGTCATTAAAGCCTTGTTGTCAATAAAGCACTCATTCTTAATCAAGGAAACAATGGAAATCTTTGTTGAGAGAAAACAGAAATGCAAAATTATATTAAATCACCTAGATTTTGGAAATTTTGGAAATTGCGTAATTGAATTCTGTTTTAAACTAGGGAAGTCTTTTATCAGCTTGTGTTTTTAAATAGCCAACTCTTGTGAACTAACCACAAACAGGACTAGCAATGATCCCAGCTAAACCTGATTTCAAATGCCGTTTCAATTTGACTAACACCAGAGATAATTGGTTTAGCAGAGAACAGTTACAGGTAATTTAGATGCCACCTGCCACTGTGGAAAGGTGTGCTTAAAGCTACAGTAGCAGGTGGGAGTGAGTACAGCAGGACAGAGAAGGAAGCAGGGAGTTTGATGCACTCATACACTCATTTATACACTGCATCCTCTCTCCTTTTCTGTTGTGTATAATATATCCCACTATTGCTGTAAATATCAATAATACAATACCACGTTCAGCTCTGAATTTCTGAGAGGTTTCTGACGGACTGCTTTCGATCTCCTGAACACGCTAGCCTCGCAGATTACATGTACATTTGTAAACATGCAGACCCAGGCACATGATATAACTGTAGCTGCCATACTGTTTAGCTCTGGGGACAATGGTAGAAAAGTAATAAATATACGCATAATTAAATGGCCATAGACTTCATGGCACTTGTACATTGCGCATCATCCTGTTCACCCCAACTACTGTGATTTCAAACCTTCATTATAGCCAATATAATTCTGCATTTCCAGAAAGAAAAAGGAGGCATAACCAGCAGAAAGACAGCCAGTTCCATTTCACGGTTAGAAGTCGCGCGCTGAAATAACGCAGATCACAGGTAGCCTCATAAAAACGGAGCACAATAAGTAAGATCTTCACAAGTGAGGAGCGCTCTGGAAAAAGCTAAACATCATATGGGTATTTAATTTCTGGGAGGGGAGGGATGGTGATGGATATTTCAATATTTTAATAAACGGTAACTGGTTCATCTCGATAATTGGTGCAATTGTATGCCTTGCAAAACGAGCCTCCCCATACGATTAAATTCCATGATTAATACATGTAAGAAGTACAATAGGCTACACACATTTTAATGCGGCGGCACGAATACAATAAGTTTAACGTTATATTAGCATTTATGGTACTACAAACTATGTAACACGTCTGGGCGAACGCCTAAATCCTTCACAATATGAACCCAAAATATCAACAAAAAGAACATCAAGGCGGTTGCAAAAATCATTCACAATTTAAGCTCAAATGCCACAGACCTAGAATACAAGACTTTTATCCAAAAACACCACGGCGGGTCCAAATAAAACACCTTAACTCACCCTGGCTGAGACTCCATGTGCACGACGGAAGGTGGCGCTTTCGTGGAAGGAATCTTCTCACCTCATCCTTCCACTTAACTCTGAACTTCAGTCTCAGAAATTAAGGTGAGCCGCGGCTTAATTAATTTACCATTGATAGGGTGAGCACAGCGTCTATAGCTGGATATGGGTGTTGCCTTTACCAGCTGTATAAGGCAAGTCCTGCAGGATAAGCCGAGTTTCCGTCTGTGCTACATGCTGCCCATGTGAAAACGTTCTTGAGGGTGGAAAATAGCGGTGGAGGTACCCAATGTCAAGGCGTTTACCCTCAGGACGCTGGGCGCTGATTTAAGGGAACTGTGGATAGTGATTAGCAGTCTGCTTTTTGTCCGTTTCCCGTCGTCTTGGGGGATTTCATCTTCATTTTTGGCGAGAAACTGACAAACTGCCGGAAACTCCGATTGCCATCCATTTCCCCATGTACTGATTCTAGAATACCGAAATACGGCCTCTGGATCGCAGTCTTCTTTTCTTCCAACAGTTTCTTTCACCACATTAACTGTGACTGCGTCTTCTCTTGTTCAGCCCAGGAGCTGGCGTGGTTTGGTTGGCCAAACCAAAGTGAACTCCTTATGGATTTGAACCACAGTGCGACAGCTCAACGCAATGGAACAATTTACCCCTCACTCAATCTCAACAAAACACATTTTCAACGTACAAAAATGTGAAGTAACTCACGCATACAAAGCACTGTCCATAAATAATTACTAGGAACTTGCAATACTGCCCTAAATTTCATGTAACTTGGCCCTGTGTTTTTTCATCTTACCACATGAAGAGAATGTGGCCATTCAAAGTTTGTGTGCCACATAAAAGTATGAAATGCCAATCATTTATAGTGAAAATAATCTGCAATTCAGCTGTTACACTCAAAAAGAGCAAAAATGACTACACTATATGAATAAAATGCATTATTATTATTATTATATTTTTTTAAAAATGTATTCACCAAGAAGATATTCTATTATTTTACATTGTAAAATAAAATATACTATTGCATGTATTTGGCTAAACTTTATCTGACCCACAGTACATTACAGCACGTACAGTACATTAATGTGCAAAATATATGTGTGAATAGGTTTATAAGATTCTATATTTTTATAAGCATTTATTTATTAATCCCCCTTTCTCTAGTGTAAATGATCGCACGATTCTTTGTATAAATGTCTGTTTGTAAACGTGAATGTTATATGCTGCTCATGGGGATAAGGAAGTATTCTTTCTATTCATCTATCCTATCTACAATACCTATTTTACCATCAGAATTCATGTTAAGTTGCAAATAAATTTTGTGAAATTAACTTCACAACCAAGTATAAACATATCCTTTTTAGAGTGTAAGTTTATATCAGCTGTTTAAAACATTCATTTAAATGATGTCTTCTTCCATGAAGCAATTTTTGTTATTTGACATTTTGATGTGACACAAAGTTTGATGACCACATTCTTATCAGATGGTAAGGTGAAAAAACACAGGGCCAAGTTACATGAAATAATTTATGAAACAGTGGGTAATGCTGCTCTGGAATAGAGCTTGTTCAATTTGCATGAGCCAAGATAGCCAATATTATTTGTTGCACCTTGGCCTCATTCTGATATCAATACTTCTAATGGCGGGCCTAGATTTGGCAAGTTTTAGGTTTTTTTGGACAATTTTTAGTTAGCAAGCAAGCTAGCGTCCACACAAAACAAAGATGGGGACCACAAAGTTTAAAAAACATATTTTGTTGACTGAAATAGCATCACGTGCACTTCCTTATATGTCCGTTTTGCCTGTGTATCCGAGTATCTAGCTACTTTCAAGATGAGAAGTTGCTATTGGCAGATGTAGCTAAATGCCATCCCTTCAGAACACTTTGATAAAATTCAAATGCTCAACACCATGTTTAGTTTACAGGCATTTAGCAGACGCTCTTATCCAGAGCAACTTACATTGTATCCAGTTATACAGCTGCCGGCTACATGTCCCAGCATTCCCACTAGCCTTCAGTAACTGTGGTTAGCGGTGCAGCCTCTGTTGAGCTCACTGACTAGATCAGTGCTCTGATCCTTATTACTAGTTTGAATAACTGATCAATAATGAGCACACAGAAAACATCAATGCCCTAAGCCTAACACAATCGGGATCAACAGCAGCACTGGGACCTAAAAGGTGCACTGAATGGCAGTACTCTGCTTGTTTCTGGACCAAAAATATAGATGGATTTTTTTTTTACAAATCCTGAAATAATATATACAATGCAAGCCTTTTTTAAAAACTGCAAAATGCCCAGGTAAATGCCTAAATATAAGATATCAATAGGGTCTAGGGTACATGTGATATTTCAGTTTTTTATTTTTAATAAATTTGCTAAAATTTCTAAAAACCTGTGTTCACTTTGTCATTATGGGGTATTGTGTGTAGATTGATGAGAATAAAAATGAATTTAATCAATTTTAGAATAAGGCTGTAATGTAACAAAATGTGGAAAAAGTGAAGGGGTCTGAATACTTTCCGGAGGGACTGTACGTCACAGTAATCTTACAGCCCTGTACTCTTGAAGCTCATTTACATAGATTTCAAGTGTCTTTTACTGGTTCCTTCCAGCTGAAATTGTGGCTTAGCTATTCTTCTGCATACAGGGTTAGTTTCATTTCCCGTTTTCGCATAGCGCACATGTAGAAGTTCAGTGCATGCTTTATCGATCGTTTCAAGGAGCTTAGTTTGTTTATCAACAAATGCTTGTATAAAGGACACTGTGATAGTGATAAAGGGCACTATGTTATTGTAAATCATTTACAATTAGTTTTTCTATTTTTGCAAATAGTTCAAATTTTCCACCTTGTGGGCTCTCACCCTGTGATCAAGAAGCTTGTGTACCTCTTCGATGCTATAAGCTATGCCAGTGGGAGGAAACTCCTGGCAGGTTTTTAAGACACTGGGGTAGTCTAAGTCTAAGGTGAGATGTCAGTGCAGTCGAATCAAATGTTCATGAGAGCACTACCTGCTCCCATACGTGTGTGTGTGTGAGGCTGTTGATGAAAGTTCCTTCACCTCACACTTCTCTGTGAAATTCCTTTGTAAGCTTTGATAACTAATAAAAGGGGTTCTGGGAGGCTCTGCCTCATTTCATACAGCCAGTTTGCATATGCAAATTACAGCAGCCTACTTACTACTGATGAGCCTGACTTACAGCAGCCTGACAGCTGAGCACAGGACAGAGTGCACAGCAAGGTAAAACCAAGTGATTTGATTGTTTCAGAAGCAGGTGTCCAGCTAGTTGGGACCGACTCTTGAGTCATTTGTCATCCTCAGGAAACATATCGGCCCGGTTTTTGAAGATGTGCTCTCTGAAGTGCGCCATGAGCCAAAACTTCTAATAAAGTAAGGGCAGCCATAGCAATGAAGGCCTAAGTTATGTGTAGTATAGACAACTGGGCCACACTCTGACTTTCCCCGGGTGGAAGATGTGCTTCATTTGTGGGCTAGGGCTTTTTTTTAGAACCAGTTTCATGTCAATCCATTTTCATTTTACCTGTTGTATAGTATGTGGAATTAGAGACAGAGTTTATAACAACAGCTATATCTTGCCAGTTTTTAGTCTGACAGGCCACTGCTAACACTACGGAATAAAATGTTTTAGCGCTTGTACTTCTATTAATACCACTTAAATCTCCACTTCAGTTTTTTTTGTTTAAAAAAAGGCTGAGTCTACACGTTTGACAAATCCAGCGTAATTTAATTTATTTCTGATTATACTTAAATGTACACACGGTTTTACGAAAAAATGAGGCACAATATTCCAACTTGGAGAGGTTTGGTGCCACTTGCAGAGGTTTTGGCGATACTTGGGCCCACCTTTGGGAAAATACATCCTGTATACATCCTGGGGTACAATGGAAAAATAAATCTAGTTTCATCCAGTATCAGAAGTACATGTAATCACAAACAACAGAATAAAGAAAATACAAAATCATTTTTGTATTTCTTTGTTGTTTTTAAGAATAAATATGCCCTGTATGTTTACAGATTCAGACTTGAGTCAGATCAGGGGATTTGGTCATTTTGGTACAAATGTGCTGTTTGTTTCAACCTTTGAACCATGCCTGCACTGGATATAGTTTTGGAGATAATGGGGTTTATTTAAGACGGGGGAGGATTCTGACGAAAAGCCCTTGGATTTAAGTGGGATTTAATGGGTTAATTAACTGGATTTTGTAATACCTTTCATTTTTACAATCTTCTCATAAAGAGAACAAAGGCATTATGTCAGGTTCTTGCCATAATACTTCCTTATATGCTGCCATAAGCCTTCTGAATGTTCTGAAACCAGAGCCCTTGGAAAGAAATCTAATGGCCAATTTATCCAGACCTTCTAGACTGCAGGTAGATTGAAAGCACATGGATTTGACAAAAAAAGTATATGTGTGACTGGTTGTTTTTCAGTGCTGCTGCTGCTTGACACAAAGACTGAAAATCACTGTGTCACCCCCACGTAACATGTTTCACTTTGTTACACCAAATTTCAGAAGGAAACATGTGAACTGTTGCATCACTTGTTTACAACAAATTTACATCAAGCACCAATGGCGAATTGCATCACTGCCAATCGGTGCGAACGCTGATGGGCTACCTAAACAAGCTTTTCCAAATGAATGCTCTCCTCAGTCGATTCACTGTTCAAAGGTCAAAAATGTTTAGTTTTTTAAAAATATGATTTTCCTTTGCCATCCAAACAAGTATTCACCTGAGCACCTGTGTTCTTTTATGCAAAGCTTTCGTGGTCTGTGGCCATCACACCCCATGATAAACTGGAGGTGAGATATGGCCCCTGCTGGAAATTTGCCAAGCACCCCACCCCTACTCTGCTGTTCTGATTGGCCAGAGGCATGATCCCAGCAGAGCTGCATTATCAGTGATGGGGTTTCTCTATATCTCTCTATTCCAGTCTCTGCTTCACTTCACACAGTCCAAACAGGGGTTCATGCAGGACTTAACTGGAGACAGCAGGGATCACAGCAGCACTGAGATAATTAAGGACAAATTGCACCACCAGCACTGGTAAGATTATTCTAAACTTCCTAAACTAGGGGAATGTCTCCCTTTCGCATATTTTTGTTTATATTCGTCAATGCAGAAATATGGACTATTAACTCAAACCCATTCAATGTATTGTTCTAGGCAAAGCAATCAATTTTCCCTGTGATTGTTAATACATTGGTTGTATTTTTGTGTACATCAACTGCATTTGTGCAGAATAAGCAAACTTTATAACCATACTGGCAATTCTGTACTTATGAAGGCATATCTCCTTGTAAAGCATATATTGCTTCACACTGTTTGAAGTTTGAGTGAAATTAGGTCTGGCGGACAGGTCACCATGGGGGTTTTCACATAAACAATATGAAACATGCACGGTAGTAGAGAGACATGCTGTAAATTAATGCTATCCAATCATTGGTGAGCTTCCATTCTTGTAAAAATTTATCTAAAAGCTAATCTTATACAATCAGCTTGTTTTAACTATTTAATGTGAGTTTTCCATGGACAGACAGATTTGCAGGTTAACTCCATTTAATATAGTATAATCATGAAAATAATGTTTTGAAGGCTTTGCTAACATTAATTCAGCAGATGTTCTTATCGCCAGATAGCAGTGCAATCATCTGGTTCATACCAGCAATCACAGCAGCACTGAAATAATTAAGGACAAATTGCACCAGCCCTGGTAAGATTATTCTAAACTTCCATTGTGTTGGGGAATGTTGTATTCCTTTTTGCATAACTTTTATTTTTAATTTATTTTTGTCAACGCAAAAATATGGACTCAAACACTCTCACAATCTATTGCCCTGGTCAAAGCTAGCAACTTTTATTGTTTTCCTTTGTGGTTATCAATATATTGAATGTGTATTTGTGTACATTATTGTGCAGAACAAGCCACTCCAACATTGTAAGAGTTTAAAACCAACTGGAGACAGCAGGGATCACGGCAGCACTGAGATAATTAAGGACAAATTGCACCACCAGCACTGGTAAGATTATTCTAAACTGCCTTTGTGTGGGGTAATGTAGTCTCCCTTTTGCATATTTTTGTTTGTTTTTGTCAATGCAAAAATCTAGATTATTCACTCAAACATTTTCAATGCTTTGTTCTAGAAAAAGCAAACAACTTTCATTTTCCCTGTGATTGTTAATACATTGAATGTATTTTGTGTACATCAAGTGCATTTGTGCAGAATGAGCCATTGCCACATTGTAAGCATACTGGCAATTCTGTGTCTATGAAGGCATATCTCCTTGTAAGCAGCACTAGAACATATTGCTTTCCACTGTTTGCAGTTTGAGTGAAACAAGGTCAGGAGGGTAGGTAACCATGTTTTTTTTTTTTACATAAACAATATGTAACATAGAGAGTATTAGAGAGACATGCTATATAATTAATGCTATCTAATCACTGATGCACTTCAATTCTTGTAAAAATGCATCTAAAAGCTAATCTCATATAATCAGAATCTCATATAATTGCAAAACGCACAAACGGTGCTGTAGAGAGACATGCCGTATAAGACACAGATGAGCTTCAATTTAGCTTCTCATCAGTAAAAATGAATTAATATAAAAGTTGATCTCATGTAATCAGTTTATTTTAACTTCATTAAATGTGAGTTGTCCATGGCACATGTTTGATAGTTAACTACATTTAACATAGAGAGTATAATAATGAAAATAATGTTTTGAAAGCTTTGCTTGCATGAATTCAGAAGAAGCTCTGATGGCCAGAGCAGCTTAGAATGTAGGAGAAACAGAAGTGCATTCACCTGGTTCATACCAGCAATAGTGCCAGGAAAGGTGAAGCTGTTCCATTCACTGCCCTGTAGGCTGGTACCAGGGCTTTAAACCTGATGTGAGCAGTGCCAGGCAGCCAGAGAAGGAAGGGTGTGATATGAGGACACTTGGGAAGGTAGTAGATGCGTTGTGAGGTGTTCTGTATGAAGAATGCTGCCCTGTTATTCTCATGTTAACGTGAGTGGTTTCCTTTCTTTCTCTTTGACCAGAAACCCCCCAACCTGCCTCCAGCTGGAACCTGCATCTCCTGCCTGTTTAATCCCCATGGAGGTTTACAACTTCAACTCCTCCATCCTCGACATCCATACACCATCAAACAGCAGTGGTGGTGCCATTACTGTGTACGAGGAGTGTAAGGACATGCCCGCTGCCCTGATCTTTTATCTGGCCTTGCAATTCATCAATATGTTCCTGGGGATCCCCGCTAACCTCATGGTGCTGTGGCTCCTGCACAAGAACAAGGGAGACTCCTCCAGCTCCGACATTTTCATCCGCCACCTGGCCATCCTAGATATCTTCTTCTGCCTCCTCCCACCCCTAGAGCTGGCTAATAAAGTCTTCCTCACCATCAGCAGCATCTGGTATGTATTGCGCTTCTTCTACGGGGTGAAAGACTCTTCTCTGCTCTTCCTCTCCTGCATATGCATGGACCGCTACATGGCTGTTCTGCACCCAATCACGTTCACCGAGCTGAAGGACCGTAGCCACCGTGCAGTCTGCGCTGCTGTGGTGTGGCTGATCACCCTGGCCTACGCGGCGGCTAAGTGCGCAGGCAATATCCCACACTTTGAGAAGGCCTTCGTGGTCATGATCCTGGCAGCTTTTGCCTTCATGCTCTTCTGCAACGTGGCCATCCTGAACGCGCTCCGCAAGTCTGGCCCGGGTCGTGATGAGATGCACCCCGTCAAGAAGAGGGCCTTCAAGATGGTGCTCATCATCCTGGCCATCATCGTCTTCAACTACTTCCCTCCTGTAGCACTCTTTCCCTTTCAGGAGCACTTCTCCCAAAATGTGTTCCACTGCAACGTCAACTATGTAGCCTTTGGCTTCATGGACATCAGCAGCAGCATTCAGCCCGTTCTCTACCTCTCCCGTGAGAAGATTCCTAGAGTCTTTTGTTGCCGCCATAAAGATCAAAAGTCAGGAAACTCCACTGATCCAAGCTAAACTTTTTCATCAAAAATCTTGTATGCATATTTACAGTTGTATGTATTTTTGTAGGATATTCATTCTCCAATCATGGAATTTAAACAGTTACTTGTAATGAAGCACTATTTAATTTTACATAAATGCAATATGTATTCAGTCTAAATAAAGAGACATTGACTGGAACTCAAAGAGGCAACACATAAATGTACATTTCTTTGGTGAAATATTTGCCTAAATATATATTTTTTTGTGACAACTATGCGAATGTGTAAATGTTTAATAGGTTGTCTACTGTAGCTAGCATATATACACTGATACATTTACAGACATATATTAGACTAAATTAATTACTGACACTATAATGTTCAGGTTTTTCTGCCTAATTACAGTTCTGTCCTTCATTCATTTACTTTCTAGTGAAAACAGCTATTTAGTGCACGTATTTATTTTTCAAAAATATATTTAACACAGAATTACACAAAAACCTCCACAACTATGTACAATATCAAATTTTCTGTATTTATTCTGTCCACACTTAGCCTTTATTACAGCTTCAATTATTTTTGGGAGCCATGCTTTGAATTTTTCAAAGAGATCTGTAGGAATATTTTCCTATGTTTTTGGTAAACACCTCCAAAGTCTTATAAGTTGGTTGCATTTTCTGGTTATCTAGATCCAAACATTCAGTAATCTTCTTCGCACTGTGCTTGGGGTCTTTATCTTGCTATAGAATTAGTTTTCTCCCAATCATACACTGTCCAAAGGGTGTGGCATGATATGTTAAGATCTGTTTGTATTTATCAGTATTCATGATGCCTTCAGTCAAAACCAAATCACTAACTCCAGATGCAACCCCTTGCACTGATTCTCCACCATGCTTGACTGATGGTTATGGACATGGTTCCAAGAGTCTTTCATTGCTTCAGCGGCGTACATACTGCTTTCTGTTACTTCCGAAAATCTCAAATTTAGCCTCTTCGGTCTTTTTGACAGGTACACATTCTTTCAGACCTGTGGCATTGAGTTATCTTCACACAGTGGACGGACTGACAGAAATGCCAGTGGATTTCTTCATATTTTCACAAGCAAGAGAAGAGTTAGATTTTTTCCTATTTCCCAAAGATAAAATCTTTAAGTACTGTCTTTGTGATGGCAATAGCTTTAGTGATCTACCAGTTCTTGCATGGTTGTTAAAAGTTCCATTTTAACGTTAAGGTTTATTTTGCTGTCTCCCAATTCTTAATGTAGTAGTAGGGTGCCCAAAAGAAAGAGTGGATAATTATTGATAGATCTGATACCAGTGGAGGGTATTCTGTAATTTTCTGTTAAATATGTTTCCTGCATTATTTCCTGACAAATTATCGCACTGAATGAGTAATTTGACTAGAAAGTGTATAACAAAAAGGTGGTCTCTGCCATTTGCACAGTACTGTATATTTTTCTTGCATAGAGAATTTTGCGAGAATGTGCTGCCTCCACAAAATTCTAACCAGCGTCAGCATGATAAAACGCTATAAATCCAAGCCCTGTGCTAGATGGATTTCTATCATTTGTAGCTGCAATGGTGGCACTACTCTGACGCTGTATCATAATCAGCACAATGCATCAGGAAAAGCGGTACCAAAGAAGAATTGAAAGTGAAGGTGAAGCTTAAAAGACAGTACATAGTCATCATCATCTGATCATTACTGGCCATTAAAAAAGTATAATTCACATTACTAACAACATGTGGTCATTTTTATCATGTGATCACCATTAAAGTACCGCCTCTGCCTCGTTTTGAGCCAACCCTGAAATGCCTTTAAAAGACCAACTATTTTGAAACTTCAGCTTCATATTTTTAGATAGATAGATACTTTTATTTGTCCCCGTGGGGAAATTGGTTTGCAGCATAATCACAAGGCATTTCATCTTAACATCACAAAAATCACTAATAGACATACTTCATACTTCATAATTAGGTGTAAAAATTTATTGCAAGGTGCGAAGTATGTTTATGAGTATGTCTATTAATGACAAGGTCGTCTTCCGGGGCACTGCTCTGTGGCTGCCTTGCTGCGTTTCACGCTTGGCATTTCATATATCTCCTGTTCTGAGAACTCATTATAAATTAACTTAAAAAAGGTATTTAGAATAGCATCATGAATCATAATCAAGAAAGAAGGTAGTTTAACTGTTAATAATTACAAGCATCTGCGTTACTCTACACTGCATCATAGGCAGGATGAATATGTGATAGACAGTTGTGTACATTACTGCATTTTTAATTAATGAATGAGGAGGAGGTACGACATGCTGGCACACCCTTAGGAACCAGCTTATGGGTAAGTCTGGGTCAATTCAACACACTTTTGGAAGGTGTCATCACAGAGATTTGGCATGGCGATTTGGTCTTAAAAGAAACCCTTGGAACCAAAATTATACTAGCCTCAGATCATTATTAAGGGAGATATGCGCTACCAAAGTTTTACCTAATCAGCACCACTCTATGATTTTGACTTGCCATATCTAAATTACAATAGATTATAGAGAAATGGTTCTTGTATCATTTCAAAGACCGTCCTACCCAGCTCTAGCTGTTGCATATATACTATGGTCACACAAAAATTTACAAAGGTAACAGAATTGTGAGTCATTATATTTTTGAAAGTTAATAAACTTATATTTCAAAATGGATCTATTTTTTTTAACCAAAGTTAGGTTATAATGTCATTAACACCTCCAAGAAATGTTGTCTTGGGTTTTTGAGTAATTGCTGAGACAGCATTACTTATCTGAAGTAGCATCACATCACTGCTTACAATGATGTTGAACAGTAGTTAATGTTCAGTGCTAACACACATAGTCAGGCACTTGAAAAATTATAATGCACAACCTTCTTGATGGGCCCTTCCCTGATGTGTGCATACTTCAGGAATCACTTGATTTAGCAAGCATTAAAGGTTACGTTATGTTTGCGTATGATAATAAGTGGTGGCTGGGTTGAGTGGAAGAGATAATACTCAGCACTGGAGAATTTACATTGAACTTTCTGAATCCTCAAGTGAAGACCATCTCCATCATACACATTCCCAAACGACCCTGACACACTTGTGATAGACCACCAAGATGTGCTAGTGGTGGTTGAATTGGTTGCGATCAGCTGGACAGATATACACAATGTTGAGCAGAACCACAATCCTTGAATCAAAAACTCTGAAGGAGCACAAATTGAGAGCATAATTATTTTTGCAAGTTATTCATTTTTGAGGAGTTTCAGTTGGGCAGTTTGCTTGCCCTCTCTCTGTCTGGATAATGATTACTGCTCTAGCTCAGTGTATAATGCATCTTTGTTTGGTTTGCATTAGCTAAGTTTTTTTTCAAACTCATTTGGATTTCATTTAGAGATTTTGCCTTGAGGCTGACACTCTTTTTTTCTTCCACATCAAATTTTCCAAGTAACAAGTTCTGAGGATCTCCTGGTGTTTTGGGTTTCTGTATTTAGTCTTAATTGGGTTGCAACTAGTTGGGTAAACTCCGAGGGACCTTTCAGTCACCAATTTGTGATCCTTTGTTTTTGTCTGGAGGAACCTAACAATACACACAGTTTCTTAACTTCATTACATCAAGAAGGACCCATCAGAGAGGTAGTGCATCGTAATTTTGTATGTATCTGACTATCTGTATGCACTGATTAACTACATTAACTACGGTTCAACAACATTGTAAGGAATTAGTGATGTGATACCACTTCAGATTAGTGATCTCAGCACCAACTCAAAATCCAAAGACCAAATTTTCTGGAGATGTTGATGACAGTATTACCGAACTTTGGTGAAAATTTGATCAATTTTGAAATATATTCCTCTATGCCCCAAGGTAATGCAGATGGCAAGCAAAAATCATGGAGTGATGCTAAACAGCCAAAAATTTGAGAGCCCAGATTTCCCAGATTAACAATTCAGAGTAAATTTGGTTACAGGAGTGTCTTATAACACAAAACCAGCATGCCCTTAGCCAAGCGGGCAAACATGCTTTGTACTGTAAGGCTTCCATGTGTTAAATGTATGAAAAAATGCATGTTAAATTTCACTCTAAACTGTTTGATTCATTGTAAAAATATCAAATCTGTTTGTGGATTCATCAGAGGGGCCTGATGGTCTACGCTGGCATTGCACTTCCATATTTAGGGTTCCAAACACACAGTGCTGGAAAGCATGTATGGTTTTGAATACATGCTAATAAGGCCACTATCACTTTAAAGTAGCAACCCAGTGAAATAGGTTATAACGCTGTATTACTGAAGCTAATATAAATGCAAGAACTACTATAGGCAAAATGATATACAGAGTTATGAGATGCAATCCTGATATATGCTTCCATGAAGATGAAATGAACATTAAGGCATTAAAGCAGTGAACTTAGTAAAGGTGAGGAAAGGACAATAAACCACGGTAATTAAATGGTTTTGTTCAAAACGAAAAACAAAATGTTGCTGATCATCTAAACTGCAATGAGTACATCATTTTTTCTGGTGTTATAGTAGTTTCCAGGCTATCAGTAAACTAATTGCATGCAAATTCTTACCATTTATTGGTATAATTTAGTTTATTTTCACAACCCATTATCTTGTTTATGTGTGTATTTTATTTAACCACTTACTGCCCACAATAAGACATCATAAATAATCCAATATGGTTGGTTACCAGCTCCTGGAGAATTATTTACCTTAATTGTTTTTATTTTAATATTCCGCTTGTCGGTGTTTATTAAATAATTATTTGTCTCAGAACAGGGATGGTGGAATCCCCTAGAGAGAACCTCCTCTACTCCCCACTACACTGTAACCTGTTTCTAGATGTAAATGACACTGGCACCACCTAGTGGCCAGAGAAAGGCATTGTAACAACATGCAGTTATAGCACCATTCCACAGGAGAAGGCTTTGGAAGAGGTCTATGTAAGAGGTAGGCAGAAATATACTCACTTGGGAAGAGTAGAAGTGGGCAGCAGAGATGCAGCTTGGCCAAACCCGCCTCAGAGAGAACTTACCGTGAGTCTATTTGCAAATAAACACACATTCATACACAAGTATACATGCTTTAGATCACCAAGTCTGATCATTTATATTAAATGTAATGGCAGCTATACAGCAGCCTTTCGCATAGCAAGCAAATGGCCAAACAGAATACAGCCTAATAGATTCAAGGTGCGTAGGACAGGATGAATGTAAGGCCACAGGAGAAATAACATAGCCTGTACGAAAGCACACAAAGGATCCACTATCTGGCAGAGCTACAGTTTCCACTAGCTCCTGTAGGCGGTTCTGTCACAGTTGTAGAAATGTCAGCAGTAAATACAAAATTCACCAGAAAGCTCCCTTGCTTTCTTTTTGACAACTTAGCCTAAACAAGAAAAATAAAACACTTTTTATTTTATTTTAAATCTAACAATACAGTAATACCACAACACTATGTCTGAATGATCATAGCAGGGATAGCCTAGCTGCGTTTGTATAATTATGAATAAAGTGCATGTGTGATAAACTGCAACCTGAAAGCACACAGGCACACTATTTACACATTTTATGTTGCTTTTATTGACATTAAATGTTTAATAACTGTTCAAAGATGTATAAAATACATACATATCTGTATGTGTAAAACCAAAATTGGTTTTACACATATAGAAGTCCCTATCAAGATTTAGTGATCATTTATTGTCTTGGAAAATCTGTTTGCAAAATAACTCATTTACGATGCCTGTACACCTTCTGAGATAGCTGTGCGTAAAACCACACGTTTATGCCATCGTGGTCCTTCCCACTTCATTCAGTTTGATCAGCAACTCTTGTATCAAGTAGAGGACAGTAAAAGCTTTTCAATTAGGCATGTCATACATAAGATGTGTGGAACAGTGATTTAAGTCAAAGCATAACAGCTAGTCTGGCCACATCATCACAGCTTTACGCATTCATCTACAGTGTTAGCAGAAAGGCACAATTGTTGTTCTCCTTTAATTTTAGAAAAATATTCATCTTGAGGACTCCTTGTCACTGCTAGGGTGTATCCTTGCCTAGCTGATATGGATACGGGCAGTGAGTTGCAAGAGGAGAGAGAGTAATGATACCTGAGTCCAAAAGTATTGATTTTCTTGAGAGGCATATGTACAAACACCGCAAAGTTTTCCTCCTCGATATGCATGTATTACTGTTCGATATATTTCAATTATATGTTATACTTTTTTCCACTCCACCTTTGCTATATTTTTTATATTGCTATACTCGCATTGGTCATAATCAACACGTTAGATTTTGCTAACTATGTTGAAAGCTAAAAACTAATCAGTTATTGCAGCCACTCTTTGTGGCCAGTTTAGTCAGAATTCCTACCACTCACAATGAAAGTGAGTATCTTTCAAGAGGTTAGTGCTATTCCCTAATGAGGACATTTCACGTACTGTAGTGTAAGTGTGCATAGGTGACTCAGTCATGCATTATGTTTGAAGCATCAATTTGCCGTGAAGGTAGAATACTGTCAACATTTCCCAAATGGTGGAATATTATCTTTTATTGTACGTAGGGTAGGCTACGGGGTATTAGCGTCTCCGTGGGCAGGGAAAATACTTAATCAATTTTATTGTGTATCGATATGTGCTAGATGACTGTAAAATTTCCCTTTGACTGACTGTAAATTGCACCATTTGTGAAACACACTACAGAGAAATGCCATCCCTGAGCATGCAACAAAAGAGTACATACTGTAGACAACAGTAAAAAAAAAAAGTCACATTTTGAATGCCTACAGGGGCATAGCTGGTGGACTGGCATGGAGAGAGGAGAAATTGAAATTGCTATGTCAGGGCCAGATTCCGACAAAAAAATTCAGCGCAGACTTCTGATTTACAAATGGTAAATCAGAGCCAAAAACTTCTCTCCGGTTGCGCTGCCATTTCTAGTATTCTTTTATGGCTACTTATAGCTGCGTGCCTCTAAAGGTAATATATTATTCCATAAAATATCACAGTACGCTACAACAAAAGTCTCAAGCTGTAATTTTACCAAAACCTTATATCTTTTTTTATATATTTTATACTGAGTTGAAAAAGGTGGCTTTAACTGAAACTTTAAATATCAAACAAGATAGAATTGCCCTGCTTTATCACTGTTAGGATCAGCATGTAGGCTTGAGGTTATTTAGGCTATATAACGCATCAAACGGACGCACAAATCCTTCACTGTATCTACCGAAATATACAGCGGGTGCGAAAACCATTAACAATGTGGACGTAAAACGTATGAACACCACAGCGGATGCAAAAATACTTACAAAACCACACTTCTATCCTGAAGTACCATAGCGGACCAAATAAAATATCTTAACTCACCCCACTGGAGCTCCATCTGTCGGCTGCAGCTGAAGGCGGCGCTGGCTAAGAAGCCTCACCTCATCCTTCCACTTATCTCCGAACTTCAGTGAGCCTCGCCTTTAGGTAGAGTTGGATACGGTGGGTCTTGCGGTTTTAAAGCTGGATAAAGGCAGTCTTTTCGTAGCCGATCACACAGATCCTGCGTTTAGCCTATATGGCTGGATGAGGTGACCCATGCGTGTATGTAGCTGGATAAGGTGAGCCTTGCGTTCATGTAACTGGATAATGTCCGCGAAGGTGGAAATACAATTTTTCAGACGGCGGTAGAGCCCCCCAAAGTCACGGGGTTTACCGTCAGGACGCAGGTAACAGCGGGAAATGATGTGCAGTGGGTATTTATGGTCCGTTTTTTAGTATCAGGCGAGAAACTGGCAAACTGCTGCAAACCTCGATTATACATTTGAGGTGCCATCCACTAAGCGCCCTGATATGCAAGTCCATTTAATCACGTAGATAACTTTTCAATTATACACAAACGGTCTTCCTTTCCCGTTTCTTCCAACAGTTTCTTCCATCACATCAGCGTCTTCTCGCGCTTGGTCTTGAGACTGTCGCAATCGGCTCACGTGCAATAAAATAATTTATCGGAACTTTGACAAACAATAATAAATAAATAAATAAATAAATAAAGGATGCTCACAAGTCGGAAATTTAGGCTATTACTTTGCTTGTCGATTAATTCTGTCGAGTTAAGTTTCCGTTTCCACACAAAATAAACTATATAATATTATGATTATAACATTAATTATTTTTGCTGAGTCCAGGTGGCAGAAAGCCCGCCCATGTCTCCGGTCCTGCGGAGTGAAAATAGCTTCTGCTGTTGACAGCAAACCCTCAGCATTTGGTATCGGTGAGGAGAGGACCACAGTAACCAAAGCTTGCTTGCTAACTAGCTGGCTAGCTAACTAGCTAACAGACTTAAAACAAAAGCCAAACATCGTTTCTAATGCAAACTAAGCATGTCATGAACCCATTAGGGAAATGCGAGACATACATTTCAAAATTCAAGCACAATATCAATCCCACAAATAAATTAACACAAAACAAAACTTTTTGGTTGCAAATAGACCCAAGTCCCAGTTTCTCTGTGCTCCATCTCAATCAGCTGTGTAAGATAAATGATTACAGTAACAGTAAGCAAAACATGCAAAGAACAGTAACACACAAGAACATGCTTCCATTTCAATGTATTAACAATCAGTGACGCCTTTTTAGCAAAAGGCAAGGTGTGGCAAGATGTATTGTGATCAGGGTGGAGGGGGGTGTCTCCCCTGGTGAAAATATTTTGTCAAATCAGTTGTGCAATAGTCCATTTTGTGAGTTCTTAAAGGAGATATCGTAAAATAGGATAGCCAGAAATAATGTGAAATACATGCAGTCTGACTGGAAATTGTACAGAGAAGACCTGGCATTTATTTGGTCCAGGGTACCTACACAAAGAGAATAGCTAGTACAAAAATGATCCAATAGCAAGACAGATCAGGAGCAAATAAAATGTCAGTTATTATTGACTACACAGGACCACAAATGCATATAGTGTAGAAATGAGTCAACAGACCGGGGCAAGCAGGGGACCACAATATTTTGCCTACAAGTTATGCTAAGCAGAATGAAGTCTCATAACCACTTTATTCACAAAAAGCATTGGTTACTGAATGCTGAACTGCCCTGTTATAACCAAAAAGCCACTGTAAGACCTCACCTGAGTCCCTGTCTCACCTGTCTCTGCCCTGCTGTCATATGCTGGTTGCTAGCCATATGTCCATCTTTACTTTTTTTGGAGGCATAGTCCATTTCAATTATTCATCTCGTAAAAGTGAGACGATTGACAAAACCGAAACGTGCTTGAGCACACACACACACACACACACACACACACATAACTTACTTACACACAAATTAGTAGTGAAATTATTAGCTAAAAAGAATAAATAGGCCTACTACAACATAGTATCTACAGTAATGTTAGCTTACATTGTTTTCACAGCACTGTGTGCTGAACAACTGACGTCTTCTTTCCAGCTAACATTAAAGTACCCCTCCAGATGTATTTTTAAAACTTAACAATATTCTATATTGAATAATAATGTTTAATTTGTTTTTTTCTGCAAAAACAATGTTTAATAAACTACTGAAAATGGTTTAATAGCATTCTCTACATCTTTAACCTCATTGGGAATCTATGAATATTGAGTCTATGAATAGGCAAACTGGCCACACTTGTTGCTGTGGTCCTGGAACATACATTAGGCATGGCATCCAGATTCAAAAAAAAGTTCTTCGCGAAACCCATCGACTTTTGCATGTGGCTCTGGAAGCAATCATCTGTAGAATGTGTGCTACAAACACGGATACCCTCTGTGCTGTCAGGTACATCCACATGATTTTTATGAACTAATTCCACCCATTTTTGTTTTAGAATGGGCTCCCTTGGTAATGAGTGGAACAAAGTTCCTACCTTGGGATTGTTTCCTAAAACTGTGGTCTGCCATGTTCAACACACCAACTGGCACAACAATGTCACTATGGACTCTGGAACAGTGGAAGCATGTTCTGATGAATCATGTTTCATTATTTTTCAGTCTGATGGATGAATCTAGGGTTGGTGAATTCCAGGAGAGCGTTACCTGCCCAGATGTATAATGTCAACTGTAAAGTTCAGTGGTCTGGGGCTGCTTTCCATGGTTTGGGCTAGGCCCCTTAGTTCCAGTGAAGAAAAAATAGTAATGCTACAGCATACAATGACATTCAAGAGAATTGTAAGTTTCCAACTTTTTGACAAGAGTTTGGGGAAGGCTCCTTCCTGTTTCAGTATGACAATGCCCCCATGCACAAAGCGCAGTCCATAAAGAAATGGTTTGCCGAGTTTGGTGTAGAAGAACTTGACAGCACAGAGCCCTGACCTCAACCCCATTGAACAGCTTTGGGATGAATTGGAATGCCGACTGTGAGCCAGGCCTTATCACCCAACATCAGTGCCCAGCCTCACTAATGCTCTTGTAGAAGCAAATCCCCACAGCCATGTTCCAAAATATAATGGAAAGCCTTCCCAGAAGAGTGAAGGCTCTTATAGCTGCAAAGGGGGGGTCCAACTCCATATTAATGCCCATGGTTTTGGAATGGAATGTTCAACAAGCACATATGGGTGTGATGTTTTAGTGTCCACATACCTTTGACCATGCATTATATTTGTGATGTCACAAATTTTGCCTGTATGTGCACATTTCCAACTCAGATTTCAGGGAAATATGGAGAAGTTCACTGTCTACAGTTGAAGAATGTTAAAAAGGTGCTCTGGTGACAAGTTCTGCACAAAAATCAATCTGTATAGTGAAAGTTATGCTTCCAAGAGGAGTTAACCATAAAAAAATGTTTTTTGAGCGGAGGGGGTCTTTAACTAGCAATCGCTCTCTATCGAAGACGTTGTCTGTTATGTGTGTTATAGTTTATTTAGCCTAGCAATATCTATTAATTCTTTGATTTTTTGAGGTGGAGCCTGATTCTGAATTACCTTTACAGAGTGGGAAAAATACAATAACAAATCATATTTCAGATTGATTTCACATTTCGAAATTGGCTATGAAGCCAAGGTGTGGCGAGTGCCCATTCTTACAAATAAGTTAAAATTAGCTTGTATCAACAAATAAAAGGGAATAAAAAGTGCAGGTGACCTCGTAAAACGGCAAAGGTGCGTTTTCTCAATTTGCTTGAGCAGCATTTAGCCAACCAAATTTAATTCTGTTGACGAATACATGTAGCTATGATTGGGGCATTAAATAGACTGCTCTACAGGTGTTTAGAGCACTGAGCACCAGGCCTGTAATTGATTTTTTTCTTCTTCTTCTTTCTTTCATACAGGGTATTCCCAGCCAACTGAAACCCTCCCTCCCTGATTATAAGTCGCCCTGGGGGACTTATGGCCTCTGGCAGCACTGACCATGGGACGCATTACTACAGTGAGGAACAGTGCTGGATACACAACCCCACAGCCCCATTACATTTGTTTTATGTGTGCTGGCACTATACCGCTAAGCCCTCATTCAAAACAGTCTGATAATATTCAAATGCTCGACACCATGTAGGATAAGAGTGCCTACTAAAACACCTAAATATATCGAAGAGAGAGAAAAAGAGGAAGGTGCAATCACTGTAAACTGCAGGTGACAAAGAAAGTAATGCATTTCAGCCTGTTACTCTGAAGGCATGCTTCCATTTACTGCATTATCTTTTATTAATAATGTTTTGCAGTTTATGTTGATTATATTAACAGAAACATTTCATTAAATTGGCTTTTGCTTTTTACTCACAAATAAGAAAAGCAAAGCATTGTGTTGAATAGATTACGTGCACATTATTTATATATACTGTTTGAATGATCCAATTATTGCTGCAATAATTCTACTGTAACTCAGTTAAAAGATACATTGAAAAGATTGTGTTCTGTGATGTTAAGTGTTCTGAAATCAGAGCCCATGAAATGAAAGTGAATAACAAATTTAGCCGGGCATCTGTACTGGCGGTAGACTGAAAATGCATGAATTTCACACAAAAAAATAAAGGATCAATGTGTCTTTTTCCGTGCCGGTGTGTAACGCCAAGACTGAAAATCACTGTGTCATCCACATGTAACATGTTTCACTTTGTTACACCAAATTTCAGAATATGTAAACTGTTGCATCAGTTGTTTACAACGAATTTACATCAAGCACCTATGGCGAATTGCATCACCGCCAATCGGTGCGAACGCTGATGGGCCACAAACAGCCTTTCCAAACGAATGCTCTCTTCTGTCGATTCACTGCTCAAGTGTCAAATATGTTTGTTTTTTAAAATATGATTTTCCTTTGCCATCCAAATAAGTATTCACCTGTGCACCTGTGTTTTTTTTATGCAAAGCTTTCGTGGCCATCACACCCCATGATAAACTGGAGGTGCTGGAAATTTGCCAAGCACCCCACCCGTTCTCTGCTGTTCTGATTGGCCAGAGGCATGATCCCAGCAGAGCTGAATTATCAGTGATGGGGTTTCTCTATATCTCTCTATTCCAGTCTCTGCTTCACTTCACACAGTCCAAACAGGGGTTCATGCAGGACTTAACTGGAGACAGCAGGGATCACATCAGCACTGAGATAATTAAGGACAAATTGCACCACCAGCACTGGTAAGATTATTCTAAACTTCCTTTGTGTTGGGGAATGTTGTCTCCCTTTTACATATTTAAAAAAAAAATTATTTATGCTAATATACAAATATGGACTATTAACTCAGATGCTCTCAATCCATTGTTCTGGTCGAAGCAAGCAATTTATTATTCATTTCTTCAGTGTTTGTTAATACATTGGATGTGTATTGATCTACATTAAGTGCATTTGTGCAGAATAAGCTGCTGCCACATGGTAACAATTGAAAACCTCAACGTTAACAATTTGATATCAATGTAGGCACATGTCCTTTAAAGCAGTGCTAGACATATTACTTTACACTGTTTGCAGTTTGACTGAAATGAGTTCAGGATGGTAGGTCACCATAAGGGGTGAAACACTCAAACAGTGCTGTAGACAGACATGCCATATAATTAATGTAATCTAATCACCGTGTCACTGGTGAGCTTCACTTACGATTATGATCTCTAGGAAGCAATTAATTAAAAGCTAGTGTCACATAATAATTTTTTCATTTAAACATTTTTAATGTAAGCTTTCCATGCACAGAGTACAGTGAGCTCCATAATGTTTGGGACAAAGACATATCTTTCACGATTTGGCTCTGTACTCCATAATTTTACATTTATACATACATTTAGATGTAATCAAACAATTCACATATGGCTAGAGTGCAGATTCTCAGCATCTGTTGAGGGTTGTTTTAATACACTGGTTTCACCATGGAGAAATGACAGCATTTATATGCATGGATAGGGTGGTTGCACGTTATGTCACATAACATGCATTCGTCTGAATTATATCAGCAATAGCAGCAGACCTGGCTGACAACATTTCCAGATCAGTGAGTATACAGTGCCGTGAAAAAGTATTAGCCCCCTTCCTGATTTCACACAGAATGGTTTCATATCTTAGTCAAATATTACAATTTGTCTAAAGGGAACCTGAGTAAGCACAAAACACATTTTTAAAATGACTATTTAATTTATTTAATGAAAAACGTTATTAAACACCCATCACCCATGTGAAAAAGTAACTGCCCCCTTAAACTTAACTTGTTGCACCACTTTTAGCAGCAATAACTGCAACCAAACACGCCCTATAATTTGATATCATCTCTCATATCGCTGTGGAGGAATTTTAGTGCACTCTTTGTTAAAGAACTGCTTTAACTCTCACAAATCGGTGGGTTTTTGAGTCTGAACTGCTTGTTTCAGGTCCTCCCGCAGCATCTCTATTGGGTTCAAATCAGGACTTTAACTAGGCCACTTAAATGTTTTTTTTTTTTCAGCCATCCAGCTGTGGACTTTCTTTTGTGTTTTAGATCATTGTCTTGCAGCATAACCCAATTACACTTCAGCTTCAGCTCACGGACAGATGACTGGACATTCTCCTTAAGAATTTTCTGGTGCAGAGCAGAAGTCATGGTTCCTCCAATAACGGCAAGTCGTCCAGGTCCTGAGGCAGCAAAAGCCCTACTACCACCATGTTAGACTGCTGATAAGATGTTCTTACTGTAAAATCCTGTATTTGCTTTACCCCAGACATAATGGGACCCATGTCATCCAAACAGTTCCACTTTTAACTCAACTGTCAACTTTTCCCCAATAGGCTTGAGGATCAAGCAGGTGCTTTTTGCACATTCAAATTCAAATTCAATACGAGTAAGGTTTATATTCAACAGGACTAGCCACAATCAAGCCTCTCTGTGTTCAATCAGCTGAATTTAATAATAAATTAAATGTGGTTAATTGGTTGATTGAGTAACTAAGGGGGGAATTACTTTTTTCACTTTTTCTTCACTACTTTTTTGCTATGCTAACTAAGAATATGAACACAAATTCTGATACAGATTAAATCCATAACAATCCATCAGAGGAGAAACATAAAAGCCCAAAACCATAATAATACCATAACCTGAATGAATACAAAAGGTGAGAATGCTGGGGGGGGGGGGGATTACTTAAATTCAGACTGAAATAGTGGGTCTTCAGTCTTCAGAAAATGGCCAAAAATGTTCTTCTGTCCTGACCACTTTGGGCAGTTTGTTCCACCACTGAAGGGGCCAGTACAGACAGGCGTTGTGACAGGGTGCCAGTGAAGGAAAGGTGCGATGCGAGCACACTTTGGAATGGCGAATGCAGCCCTGCAATTCTCACGCTATTGTGCTAATGCTTTCCTTTCTCTCTGTCTGAGCAGGAACCTCCTAACCTGCGTGCCCTTGAAGACCCATCTCCAGCCAGCTCAATCTCCATGGAGGTTTTCTACTATAACTCCTCCATCCTCTACATCCATAAGCTGTCAAACAGCAGCATTGGGGGCGGTGACATTACCGTGTACGAGCGGTGCAAGGCCATGCCCATCCCCTTGTTCATTTATCTGGTCCTACAGTTCATCAATATGTTCCTGGGGATCCCTGCTAACTTGATGGTGCTATGGCTCCTGCACAAGAACAAGGGGGACTCCTCCACCTCCGACATCTTCATCCTCCACCTGGCCATCCTGGATACCTTCTTCTGCATCATCCCACCCCTGGAGCTGGCCAACAAACTCTTCCTCACCACCAGCAGCACCTGGTATGTACTGCGCTTCTTCTACGGGGTGAAAGACTCTTCGCCGCTCTTCCTCTCCTGCATCTGCATGGACCGCTACATGGCCGTCCTGCACCCAATCACCTTCACCGAGCTGAAGGACCGTAGTCACCGTGCAGTCTGCGCTGCTGTGGTGTGGCTGGTCACCCTGGCCTACGCGACGGCAAAGAGCGTGGACAAAATCCCCAACTTTGGAAAGGCCTTTGTGGGCATTATCCTGCCAGCTTTTGCCTTCATGCTCTTCTGCAACGTGGCCATCCTGAACGCGCTCCGCAAGTCGGGCCCTGGCCGCGATGACATGCACCCTGTCAAGAAGAGGGCCTTCAAGATGGTTATCATCATTCTGGCCATCATAGTCTGCAACTACTTCCCGCCTGTGGCGCTCATGCCCTTCTATGACTACTTCACTGCAGAAGTGCTGAACTGCTATGTCCACCCTGTAGCCTTTGGCTTCATGGACATCAGCAGCAGCATTCAGCCCATTCTCTACCTCTCCCAGAAGTTTCCCAGCCTCCGATGCTGCTGCCCGAATGATCGAGACTCAGGAAACTCCACCGATCCAAGCTGAACTTCTTGATGAAAAATCCATTGTGTAGACTTGCAGTTTAACATTTATTTTTGTTAAATTTTCCTCTCTGTAGTCATGGAATTGAAGCAGTTATTTGTAATGAAGCCCTATTGAATTTTAAATAAATGAGCATGTACAGTCATTATTGAGTCTCAATAATGGGACATTGACTAGGATTGTAAAAAGATACAGCTGTGTTCAAAGATATATCAGTCTCCCAAATACAATAGCAATAAGTGTTGTTTATTGTATTTTTAAAAATAATTACTTATAATTATAATTTAATATTTTTCTGTCTAATATTTCAGATGTCTTTAAAAGCTTTATATATATCTTCTGTTCTTTTTAAATGAGGTTAAACGTGATTTTTAGAATCATGAATAATAATCAAGAAAGAAGGTAGTTTAACCCTTAATCACTAGGCTTTGTGCGACTCTACATTCCATTTCTGACAGGCTTAATATGATAGACTTGTGCATGTATTAGAAATTACTGATTTTTTTTATCAGGGAAAGAAGTTGAGGTATGGTATGTTGGAACCAGCTTACCCAAGGAAACAAATATGCAGTGTACTGGAAGATGATGCTTACTTACCTCCCTAAATTACAAACTTAAATTATGAAATTATGAAAAATACACATTTTAAATAAATTTTAATCAAACCTGATTGTAATGTGTCAGTTCTATTTGTGGATTCATCACAAGTGCTAAGCTGATGTGGTACTTCTGCAATTGTGCTTAGTACTTCTCCAGCCTGCAAAACATTTTTCACTGAGTTACACGGCCATCATGTTATTATTACATGGTTAGTATTATTTATATGCTATTCCTTCTTAATTTATTTTAATCTCATTTAAGAACACTTGACCACAGTGGGAATCTTGTCTCATCACTGAAACATAAATTCAGTCATAGATTTGGGAGGCTGCAGACAAGCAACGCTCCCCTCTTCCATCAGCTGAGCTGCACAGTGATTGGGACAGAGCCAGAGGTCAGGGTGCACTCCATGTGCAGCTGGCCATTTGAACCAGAGGAGTCAGTCTTGCACGATTAAACAGGGAAAACCCTGCAGACCAATACCTTCCTCCCTGGGGGACACAGTGACCAGTCACACTACCTGGGATGAGCCTGCACTGGTAAATTCCATGTGTATATGACCTTCATAAAGCATTAGCCGCTGAACCCAGACACTCAAGATAAGCAAGTGTTATAGAATCTAATGCAAACAAGAGTATTACTAGGATCAATACAAAAGGGGGACAGCATTGCTCGTGTTTGGCAAGACCACTCAGTCTCTAAGCAATATTTGTTTACATAATTCATAGATTTTACTGTATAAAACTGTACGATAACATTGCATACATCCACTGTGTTTCAGAAATGACTGGACACTGACAGGCATGTAATTTGGAGGTTAAAAGGTTAAGTACCACAGAGTTTTTTCCCTTTGTGTCTAAACTTACATTAACAAATTACATTTAATTTCATTAAACATTAATGATTTTGGTAAAAATTAAAAATAAAAGGACACACATGCAAATCTAAACCCTCCCAAGTTCATAACGTGATTTTGTTGCTTTGACACAATGAATTACTTTCGTAGCCATGCAAAAAAATCAAAAACTGTTAACTTTATATTTAAGTAAACATGGATAACTGTGATTATTCACTGAATTAAAGCAAGGATAAAACCATGAGACAAGTACCACAACTCAGAGGGCTCCAAACAAAACAAACATGTTTCAAAAGAAACAACACTTGTGAATATAGTGGTTTGATAAGCTTAGTTCTTTTCTGAACCTCTGGAGGTAGCTGGACTAAGGTACTCATTTTTCATTTTAATTGATATCCATCTTTTATTTAAGAAACCTCTCTGTTTATGGGGAGATGGGGCAGATTAAGTTCTATAATGAAACTAAATCAGATTGGGAGCAGCTGGAGCAGTGTTTAACTGGTTATCGAGGCAGACCACCCTTGTGATGCACAGGTAATGTCACATGACTGGAATAACTAAAATCCCCAATTGTCAAGGCTTCAACATCAAATTAAATATGCACAGCTACATTTAGCAAGATTATGAAATTAAATGTGAAACTTGAATGGTTCTGATCACATGCTAATAAGGTCGCCGCCACTTCACAGTAACAAGCCAGTGAAATAGATTATAATGCAGTGTTACTGAAGCTAAAATAAATGCAAGAACTAATATAGGGAAAATGATATACAGAGTTATGATATAAAATCCTAATATGCTTCCATGAAGATGAAATTTAACATATACACATTAATAAAGCATTAAACCTAGAGAAAACAAGGAAGGGTCAGTACAGATGCTCAAATATAATTTAGGTATTGTTAAAAATTCTCAAAATGTAGCTGAAAAACCCATATAAACTTCAGAAATAACAGTTATTCAAGGTAGCACATTATTCTAGCAACAAATAATTTCTTTACAGCTAATTGCTCTTGTCTCATGTTTGTTTACATCAACATTTGTTCTGGTGTTTTCAAGCCATCAGCCTGAAACTGCATGTAATTTCTTATCTATTGGTATATTAAAATGTATTTTCACAACCCATTAAGAAATGTCTTTTGGTTCCAAATTGTTTATTCATGCATGTGATATAAACCCCACTGTGGCAAACACGCCTGCCACAGGCCACCGAAGTGGCTTTCCTTGGGGCCCTCCTGCACAGAGACACAGGGAGAAGATGTTCAAAAGTCCACATTTATTTCCGAGGGTCGGCAAGATGTTATAGCCGATGAGCAGATGTTAAAACTGTCATGACAGAGCTCCCTTCTGTGGGTGGGGATGGCAGATTTAACCTGTGCGCAGTGATTACCTCACTACGCACAGGTGCAGCCACTCCTGTTCCTGGGTCCAATTAGCCTGGCCAATTCTCTAATTCTTACCCAATTATCCAATTGGCCAGGTCTAATTAACTTGACCCAGGGCAGGTGTGGCTGCTTAAACCAGCCATCCCCACACCACACCCACCTATATTCCCTCTATTCCTTGCTACACTGCAAATTGTTTCTAGATGTAAATGACACTGGCACCACCTAGTGCCCACAGAAAGACATTGTAATGACCCCTAGCAGTTACAGTACCATTCCACAGGAGCAGGCTTTGGAAGAGGTCTATGTAAGAGGGAGGTCAAAATATTTCTATCTGGCAAGCGTTGAAGTGGGGCGCAAAGATTGATTTAAATGGTGTTGTGTTCGAGGAGAAATCCCATTCTGTCAGTCTCACTTTTCAATCTAATCTCTTCTTGTCAAGTCATTATAAAGGGAAACCATAGCTGCAAGCAGTGATTCCTGGGGTCAAACCAGCATTAGCAACAGTTCTCAAACACAGAGACTATGATGGTGGACAACAACTTTACATGTATGTTCCAAATGAGATTATGGATCATGCCATTAACTTTGGGACAGGTCTGATGCAGCAGCAAACTTTTTAATATATAATATTTGGATCTCTAGCACACCACCGTGTGGTTAGATTGATTCATCACAAGACAGAGCCAACAAATAAAGCACATATATACTGTATGTTGCTAATGAGGGCTTTTGCCATTGTAGAAAGTTTGAAATTTCTGTAAAAAAAAAAAAAAAAAGAAAAGAAATCTTTGCCAAGGAACTATAAAGATCACAATATTTCCTGTAGTTTCAAATTTTTTGAAAAACACTTAAAATCCTTCTCCTACTATGAAAAATTATGATTTCCATGAAATTTGGGGTTTTAGCTCATCTCACTTGTATTACTTTTCTCGCCCTTATGACAAAATATGGCCAAATCATTCGGCTGATTCTCATGAAACACTGCAGATTGCTAGTGGCACCCAATAATCCAATACCAAATTTGGTAGTGATTAGCAACTTGATCCAAAGAGCCCGGCTATTATTCTAGGTCCCACCTGGCTAACGACCTCAAACACCTTCAAAATTCAGCAACCCCGATCACAACTCCCCCACATACTGAGAAACTGTTCATGCTCTGCACACCGAGTCCAACCACCAGTGTGCAGGACATCTCCATGACAACAGAATAATTCCTCACATATCTGGACCCTCAATTCAATAAGACCCAGTATAATTCTGTTTGGATAGTTTGAATTGTTTTAAATTATGCCCTCTCAGAGTACACTCCCAGAAGAAACGGTTCCAAAAGGTTCCTCTGTGTCTCAATAGGGGAACCCCATCTATTTCAACGGTTCTTTATCCGGAAAAATTGATCAGTCTGGGAGCATTCACAATTCTCACGCAAACCATAGAGGGTTACAAAATGGTTCCTCTATAAAGACAAGCCAAAGAATCTTTTTTCCTGAATGTAGCTTTTCTGACTGTGAGTTAAGGGCTTCAGCCATATTAAATGGACTGCATTTATATAGCGCTTTTATCCAAAGCGCTTTACAATTGATGCCTCTCATTCGCCAGAGCAGTTAGGGGTTAGGTGTCTTGCTCAAGGACACTTCGACACGCCCAGGGCGGGGTTTGAACCGGCAACCCTCCGACTGCCAGACAATCGGTCTTACCTCCTGAGCTATGTCGCCCCTGCCATATTACAGAGAATATGGCTTCAGCCATATTACAGAGAAATAATACTAACAAATTATAGTACTGACTTGTTTGTCATTCAAATATATTCAAAACCACTGGAAAGGTTCCACACAATCCTGAGGGACGTTTTATTTTGAGTTACGTACCCATCCGTTTGCATACAACTTTCCATAGCTTCCCATACTCCAAAGGACCGCACCTGTGCACAGATGTAAATATTCATATCTGATTTCTTTCTTCACGTACCAAGTAACTCTAGAGTTCTAAAGCACTAAATGCACACTGTGAACCTGCTTCCTAGATAGTGGCAGAGAATGCTTACGTTGATGATTTGCATTAATGAGTTCAGGGGTGGCGAACTACCACCAAGTGTCAGACTGTCACAGCCTCGGCAGGAATCCTTGCTGCAAAAGTATACCAAAGCTGAAAATTACTATGTTGATACACCAGATTTGATTAGAATGAGTTGTTTAGTCTGTAGTTGGATACAGAACCAGATCAGAGTTGGCTCACTTTACTGAACCCTTTGTGAATCTAGCCCCAAGATGGAGATCATCTCCGAACTGGTCAGCTTTGCATCATGAGCTGAATCTTGTGAAACACAATACAGCACAGCAACACTTTCACATGAAATCTAACTGTAATTTGTTTGGTAGAATGTGTGATTAGGATGTCTGAAACGCTTTGTTATCTAACACAGTTGTGCATTGCCTAGTCTTGTGCATTGGATGTCTCATTTGTAAACATGCAGGCCATTTAGCAGCTATGGGGGCTATGGTAGGAAAATAAGAAATATAAGCATAATTAAATGCCCATACACTTCTTGGGACCGGTACATCACACATCAACCTGTTCTCTCCAATAGTGTAATTTAAATCCTCCATTACAGCCAAAATACTCCTGCAATTTAACACCACAATGGGTGACCCAGAAGCCCGATCCGTTTTATGTTTACAATAACATTTCATGGAATTACACAAATCACAGGTAGCATTATAAACAGGCGCACAACAACTGAGGATCGATCCGGAAACTGTTAAATAAATGTAGAACGGGGATCTGATTTGTGGGAGAGGGGGTTGATGACGGATAATTCAATATTTTAATAGACGCTAACTGTCCTACCTTCGTTTGGATAACTTCGTGCCATTGTATGCCTTGCACAACGAGTCTCCCCATTAAATTAAATGTCATGGTTAATACAAGTAAGAAGGACAGTAGGCCATACATATCTTTGCCTGAACCCCCTGCAGCGGCGAAAATACAGTAAGTCTAACGTTATGTGCGCTATCACTCAACAGTAAACTAGGTTATACAAAGCGTCAAGGCGGACGAATAAATCCTTCATAGTATGGAAACAAAATATCAAAGAAAGAACAACACGGCAGTCGCAAAAGCCATTTATAATTTAAGCCTAAAACGTATGAACACCGTAGCGGATGTAAAAAGAAACCCCCACTTTTTGCCTAAAACACCACGGCGCGTATAAATAAAACGTCTAAACTCACCCTGACTGAGGCTCCCTCAGTGTAGCTGAAGGCGGCGCTTTTGTGGAAAGAATTTTCTCGTCCATTCACTCATCTCTGAATTTCAGTGTCTGAGCCACGCGTTATGTAGTTGGATCAGGTGAGAGTTGCGCTAGCCGGATAACGCAAGTCTTGCGTTTGTGGCTGGATAAGGTGAGACTTGCTTTTATGTAGATGGATAAGGACAGTCTTGCGTTTATACAGCTGGATAGCAGGACACGTTGCGGTAGCTCCGGGTGCCATGCAAGCAGGTGCCCCTTTTGCACCAATTTAAAAATGCATTACCCATGCTGTCATTACCGGTCATTGATTAATTTATTTTCGTACCCTAAAATACTGTTACCTACAATGGTTGTCGTAAAACTTCTTCACGGTTGGAGTCCTTTCCTCACTTTGAGCACCTGCCCATTAAAAGGTCTACACTGCCCTGTTGGATAAAGTTGCGTCTGTGCCGCATGCTGCCTCTATAAAAATGTTTTTCAGGGTGTAAAATGCAATCCTGCAATAGCAGTTGAGATCCCCGTTTACCGACAGAACGTTGATTGAAGGGAACTGCGGAAAGTGATAAGCAGTCCACTTATTGTCAGTTTCTGGCGCGAAACTGAGACTCCGCAGGTAACTCCGATTATACCTTTCGTCGAGGTATTCACTAATGTCACGAATAGAATATCCTAATACAATTACATTCTTCTTTTTTCCGCTTCTTCCACATCACTGTGCGCCTTCTTCTCCGGCCCAAGGGCTGTCCTGATTTGGTGGCAATTTGGTGGCGCGATCAACTCAACGCAACCCCGCAGTTAATTTGAAACCTGAAAACAAAGAGAGAAAAAATTTCTACATGGGCAGCTCAAAGGTCGGACGCCCTTGTCATTCAAACCCAGATTTGCTATTGTTTTACTAATTTCATTGCCAATTAAATATTTCGTAATGTTACTTTCCCCTTTCACACAAATCAAACTAGAAACAATTATTTAATATGCAAGTAACCTAAATTATTTTTGGAGACCAGTGGTCGCAGTTGGCAGAAGATCCGCTAAAAGATGCCACGCCTGCAGGAAAAATAATCGTTTCTGCTGCTGACAGAAGACTGCCATAACCAATTCAGTCACTTATAGCCTGCTATAGCTGGCCAGCTGTCAAACACACCTAAAACAATCCTTAAACATTGCTGCTGATCCAAGCTAAACATGCAGTGACTCCACTCAACATACATTCCAGAATACAACCACGATTTAAGTTCCATAAACGAAATAACACAAAACAAAACATTTAGCAGCAAAAGTCCCAGTTTCTCTGTGCTCAGTCTCAATTAGATGCGTCAGATAAATAGCTACAGTTAGTAAACAGCTAACGCTAGCAGTTTTGAACACACAAAGAACAGTAACGCACGGCTACCCTTTACATTTGTTTGCACTAATGATAAGTTTAAAAAAAGATAATGCAATTAGCGAGCTAGTATTAGCAACTGATTTTTTTATTAAAAAGTGCTTGGTGACCTTACAAACAGGAGGACGTCTCTTTTCTCAGCTCGTTTGAGCAGCTGAATGTTGTTTATCCTCAGAAATTTACTTTTAGTCAACTAAATTTAATCGTGTTGACAAATTCAGCCATGATCTGGGCTTTAAATCGACCGTTCTACCCTGCAAACACAGCGCATAACACATTGAAATAACTAAGTACCTATTTTGTTGAACGCTGCCCTGAATACCGAGGTATAAACGTTTAAAGCACTGAGCACCACGCTCGTTATTGAGCTTTCATTCAGGGCATGCCCAGGCAACTGAAACTCTTCCTCCCTGGGCAACACTATAGCTGATTATACGTCACCCTGGGGGACTTGTGGCGACTGGCAGCACTGACCGTGGGACACATTACCACAGCAAGGAACAGTGCTGGATACACGACCCCGCAGCCCCATTACAGCTCGTACTTGTATTGGCACTATACCCCTAAGCCCTCATGCAAATCCGTCCGATAATATTCAAACGCTCCACACCATGTCCCAGAATTCCCGCAAAGCCTACAGTAATTGTCGCAGTGTTGTTTTCGTCAACTAACACGTTTCGCATTTTAAATAAGCACAACACAATGAAAACAGACCCCGACGATTTTTGACGGTTCAGACTCTTCAGTTCTGATTGGAAGACACGACAGTGAGAACGATTGCAGCACCAAACACAGAAAACAACAATGGTTTGGTAAAAATCAGGCACTTCGACCACAGAAAGTTCTGTGACCTGGACAGACAAATTGCAATTTAAAAATGAGGTAAAATTAAACAAAATGAAATAAATAAAATAAATGAATATAAATTATAGATTAAATTAATATAAGCGCATCATATACACATAATGGTCAATACCATTAGGTATCGCCAGTTCTCCTCAGTTCCCTGTAGGCGAGTAATAAAATACTTTTTTATTTGCAATGCAAAACTGTATTTTTATCAACGTTATGTAAAAAATGTAGATACATGTACTCTTTGTTCTCTACACTGACACTTGGAGAACATTTGTGGCAAAGATCACACACGTATGCAGTTTACTGAGGTTGGATAGCTGTAATGGCTTCTGTTCAAATAAAATATTATGCCCAAACAAAAGCTATGAGTTTTAGAATAAACTGTATTCAAGTTTTATATTAATATTTAATGTCTTTATTGTCTTCAAAAAAGTAAAGCTGCTTTGTGACAGTGGCATTCACACTGCAGCTGGACATGCTGTATGCACATGTAAAGCAATGTTCCCTCATGTAAAAGGGACATGCATCGTCACAACTTATGTATTGTTACAAACACTCTGAGTATGTTACAGTATAGTAAAGTATTTTATAGTCATGGCATTTACCGGAGGTAGGGCATTAAATGTGGCAAAAAAATAAAGTTAGGAGTAAAATGTGACTAAAATACTTGTTTTTTTTCATTGACTAAAATAAATATGGTTTTAGTCATTTTTTCTTGGTGAAAATGAATGGAGAAGGCGTGACTAAAATGTGACTAAAACTAAAATGCATTTTACTGAAAAGACTAAGACCATGCCTAAATCAAAAACTGGTGGCAAAAACAACACATTGTGGTTATCCTAACAGCCTCAGCTGAGTGTGTTGACTAGACCAGTGCCCTGATCCTTATTACCAGTTAGAATGACAGATAAATAAGGAGTACAGGTAAAACATCAATACTCTTAGCCTAACAGAAACAGGACCAACAGCAACACAGGAACCTAAAAGAAACAGAGTGCCAGTACTCTGCACAAGAGTGGAATTGCGTCTTATTGCTGAAAAGAAAAATCACAGATTTTCATAGAATTGTTTTTGTGGGCTACATATATGAATAATTTTACAAATACAGAAAAGAACAGAAGGAAACCTGTTTAAAAAAATATAAAAATCCTCTATGCACATGTAAGCCACAGCGGATAAGAACTAAACGCCTAAATATCTTGTCTAATGTCATGTCATTCTGTCCTTTCGTGGTTTAACATATAGTGGTACCTGCTGTTACATTACATTTATTTAGCAGACGCTTTTATCCAAAAGTGCATTTCATGGTCATGGACAACTACAAAACACAGGTTCAATAAGATACAATACTCATTTCATACAGCTATTTCTAGTCAAGAACACAGTTTAGTTCACTCAGTGAACACTATTCTGACCTAACTTATGCCAAGCCAAACTAGGGAGAGAACAAGCTACAATGTTAGGACAAATACAAATTAACAAAAAGGTGCTGGAATGGCAATACATGTAACATGCGTGTCATGAAAGGGGGGGGTTTAAAGTGAAATGATATACAGAGTGGTGGTAGTTAGTCCAGGCATAGCCTGAAGAGATGCGTCTTCAGGCCGCGGTGGAAGATGGGTAGTCAGGGAGCGGTTCGAAGAGGGACTGAGGTGTATGTGCAGTATATATAGCTTTTGAATTAATTCTTGTTGAACAGATTCTAGAAATGTTGGATCTCTATTTCTGTATTTCCAGAGTGTAAATATAACTTAATTGCTCTTGCTCTTTTTCTAAATTCTATGAGTAGATCCAGGTTTACATACCTCACATGATCTTGATTGTCTATGTCTCACAGGTGAATTCAGCGTTAGTAACCTACATGTATGTGTGAGATAATTGTTGTGTTAAAGCCTTGATGAAGACAGCTTGCGGGTGAAATGTTGGCTATTTGAAAATGGCATTAGATGAAAAAGAGTGTGCAACCTTTATTTTTGAGTTTTATTTTCCGTTAATCTGCACCCTCGCCAAACCAGATGTGCGTATTCTTTCACACTTGGGAGCACTGACCATGGGACCACAGCGCTGAATACACAACCGCGGAGCCCCATTAAGCTTGTTTTATGTCTATTGCCATCATACCTCTAAGGCCTCATTCAAAACAGACTGAAAGTATTCAAATACTCAAAACCATTCCCACTAAAGCCATCAGTAATTTTGGTTTTCTGTGCTGCCTCTGTTGAGCTCGTTCAATATACCAGCCCCCTGATCCTTAGTACCAGTTAGAGTGACAGATCAGTAATGAGCACATTTAAAACACCAATGCTCTTAACCAAACACAAGCTGGATCAACAACAACACCGGAACCTAAAAGCGTCAATACTCTGCAAAAAACATAAGCTGAGTGGAACTGTGTCTTACTGATGAAAACAAAAATCCTCAGACTTTCAAAGAATTGTTTTTGGGGCTACAGATATGAATGTCCTTTACAAATACAGAAAAAATACACAATGAAAGCTGTTATAAAAACCATGTACACACATGTAAGTCACTCTGGTTAAGAGCGGCTGCTAAACACCTAAATACAAGATATCAATGAGAGAGAAAAAGAGGAAGGTGAAATCATTGTGAACTACAGGTAACCAAGAAAGTGATGCATTTCCTGTTGACTGTGAACATAAAAATATGGAAGATGGACCATACATGAAAAGGAAATGAAAATATGAGCTTGTTCCTCCAATCTGTTATTCACCCAGAAAGCTGTGAATAACAGAACCTGTCTCAGCAGTCACTGTGAAGGGACTGCTCCTTTTATGTTCATACATATTTTAATCTTTTTTTTAATTAATGTTCTGAAGCTGATGTTGATTATATGAACACTAAATCCATTATAAACTGGGTTTTGCAATACCGTTCTTCTTACAATCTCCCAATAAATAGAAGTACAGAAAGGCCATGTGTTGAGTACTAGCCATATTATTTCCTTATAGGATGATGTGTGTTTTCATCACCCAGTTGTTGCTGTCATAATCCTCCTTTAACTCGGTGAAAAGATACACAAGAACATTGTGTTCTGTGATGTCAGTGTTCAGAGCCCATGGAATGAAACCTATTGATGAATTTATCCAGACTTTCTGGACTGGAGGTAGGTTGAAAACAAATTTGACAAAAAAATAAAAGATAAATGTAACTTTTTCAGTGCAACTGCTGACGCCAAAATGGAAAATAACTGTGTCACCCACATGTAACATGTTTCACTTTGTTACACCAAATTTCAAATGTGTACCTGTGAACTGTTGCATCAGTTGTTTACAACGAATTTCCATCAAGCACCAATGGCGCATTGCATCACCGCCAATCGGTGCGAACGCTGATGGGCCACAACATGCTTTCCAAATGAATATCCTCTTCAGTCAAATCACTGCTCAAGGATGAAATATGTTTCTTAAAATATGATTTTCCTTTGCCATCCAAAGAAATATGTACCAGTGTTGGATATCACTGGCTTTCTGTTATGCAAAGCGTTTCTGGTCTGTGGCCATCATATTCCATGGTAAACTGGTGGTGAGATATGGCCCCTGCTGGAAATTTTCCATGCACCCCACCCCTACTCTGCTGTTCTGATTGGCCAGAGGCATGATCCCAGCAGAGCTGAATTATCAGTGATGGGGTTTCTCTATATCTCTCTATTCCAGTCTCTGCTTCACTTCACACAGTCCAAATAGGGGTTCATGCAGGACTTAACTGGAGACAGCAGGGATCACAGCAGCACTGAGATAATTAAGGACAAATTGCACCACCAGCACTGGTAAGATTATACTAAACTTCCTTTGTGTGGGGCAATGTTGTCTCCCTTTTGCATAATTGTATTTATTTATTTTGTTACTGAACAAATATGGACTATAAACACAAACACTCTCAATCCATTGTTCTGGTAGAAACAAGCAACAAACAAATGTCTGATAGAATGTTGTGCCAAATAGCTCACTGCCATATTGTAACAGTTTAAAACCATATTTACAATTCTATATCTATGACGGTATATCTTCTTGAACACAACGCTAGAACTTAGCTTTACACTGTAGTCTGAGTGAAATAAGATCAGGAAGGTAGGTCACCATCGCGGACTTAAAATAAATGTTGTTAAACACACAAAGAGTGCTGCAGAGAGACATGCCGTATAATTAATGTAAGGTAATCACTTCACTGCATCACAAGTGAACTTCATGTAAAATGCTCACCGGCAAAACTTTATCAAAAAGCTAATCTTACATGAACAGTATTTGCTTTAACTTTATTAAAATGTTAGTTCATGTTATATTTACAAATGTAAGTTTATTTAAATATAAGCACAGACATTCATTTGCAGCGATAATTATTTTAAAAATGTGGTTACATTACAATTTATCTTGTTTTGGAAGAGTTTGAGAGTCTATTTCCAAGTCACGTAACATTGCATTAGTCATTTAGCAGATGCTCTTTTATGCAGTGCGCCTTACAAAGTAGGAGAAACAGAAGTGTATTCACCTGATTTATATTAGCAAAAGTACCAGACCTGGCTGACAAAATTCCCAGTGATTATAGATTCATAATCACAAAAATCTACTACACTAATGAAATTTCATAACGCAAACCAAGAACCTAAATACAAATTCTGCATCAGATTAATTCCATTACAATCCCTCAGAGGAGGAATGTAAAAAAAAAAACTCTGAACTTGTAACCTAAAACCATAACCTTAATTAAAACAAAAGTTGTAAATGCAAGGGGGTGGGGAAGGGTTACCAAGATTCAGACTGAAGAAGTGGGTCTTCATTCTGTTTTAGAAGATGGCCAAAGATTCTGCTGTCCTGACCACTTTGGGCATTTTGTTCCACCACTGTGGGGTCAGTACAGACAGGCATATTGGCAGGGTAAAGTTACCATGCAGGGAGGGGAGTGCCAATTATCTCAAAGCTTTGGAACTGAGAGCTCAGACTGGCGTTTGGGACTGAAGGGTGGTTGGAGGAAAGGTGAAGCTGTTCCATTTACTGCACTGTAGGCTGGTACCAAAAATTTAAACACTGCCAGGAAGCCAGTGATGTAAGGGTGTGATGTGAGCACACTTGGGAAGATAGTAGATGTCTTGTGAGGAGGTGTTCTGTATTAATTCAGAATGCAGCCCTGTAATTCTCATCTTATTGTGAATGCTTTTCTTTCTCTTTGTTTGAACAGAAACCCCCCAACCTGCACCTCTGCTGGAGCCCCATCTCCTGCCTGTTAAACACCCATGGAGATCTTATACTTCAACTCTTCCATCCTCTACAACCATAAACCAGCAAACAGTAGCATTGGGGGTGGTGACATTACCGTGTACGACACGTGTAAGCACATGCCTGAGGTCCTGATCTTTTATCTGGCCTTGCAGTTCATCAATATGTTCCTGGGGATCCCTGCTAACCTGATAGTGCTGTGGCTCCTGCACAAGAACAAGGGGGACTCCTCCAGCTCCGACATCTTCATCCTCCACCTGGCCATCCTGGATATTTTCTTCTGCCTCATCCCACCCTTGGAGCTGGCCAACATAGTCTTTCTCACCACCAGCAGCACCTGGTATGTACTGCGCTTCTTCTACGGGGTGAAAGACTCTTCGCCGCTCTTCCTCTCCTGTATCTGCATGGACCGCTACATGGCCGTCCTGCACCCAATCACCTTCACCGAGCTGAAGGACCGAAACCACCGTACGGTGTGTGCTGCTGTGGTGTGGCTGGTCACCCTGGTCTATGCGGCGGCCAAATGCGTGGGCAACATCCCTAACTTTGAGAAGGCCTTCACAGTCATGATCCTGGCAGCTTTTGCCTTCATGCTCTTCTGCAACGTGGCCATCCTGCATGCACTCCGCAAGTCTGGCCCTGGCCGTGATGAGATGCACCCCGTCAAGAAGAGGGCCTTCAAGATGGTGCTCATCATCCTGGCCATCATCGTCTTCAACTATTTCCCACCTGTGGCGTTGTTCCCCTTCAAGGAGTACTTCTCCCTAGAAGTGTTCCACTGTTACATCCACTACATAGCATTTGGCTTCATGGACATCAGCAGCAGCATTCAGCCTCTTCTCTACCTCTCCCGGGAAATTCCCAGGGTCCCTTGCTGTTGCCCTAAGGAAAAAGACTCAGGAAACTCCACTGATCCAAGTTGAAATTTTTGATCAAAAATCCATTGTGTAGATTTAATATTTATTTTTGTAGGATTTTTATTTATCCAGTTATGGAACTGAAGCAGGTTTTTGTAATGAAACTATCTATTTTTAAATAAATGATTGTGCATCACGCATAGAGTTCAACTGAATGGACATTGACTTGAACTGCTGACACTTACCAGTGTACTGAAATATATCAGTAAGTCAAATCAAAGAGCAGCAACAGGATTTTGACAGCTTGCTGTTGTTCCTGGCATGTATTTCCAAAAAAGAGCACTGTTCAAAACTTTTAAGGAAAGATATGTTTTTTTTCATTTCCTAGATGAAACATTTGTCTAAATATCATTTTCATTGTAACATTTGTGCAATATATGTAAATGTCCATACCTGTAATCATTTATGGCTACTGTAGATACCAAATATACACTGACACATCATAGTTACTGGTAATATAATTTTATGTTTTTCTGTTTAACTATATTTCAGCTGCCTTTAGAAGTAGAAGTATGTATGTTGTGACTATATTTTTCCTGTTTTTAGAATATAAAGAAAAGAATATTTTGAAACAGGAAGAAAGACGGTAGTGTAACTCTTAATAACCACAAGTCTTTAAAACTTCTACACACCATTTTAGACAGGCTGAAGACGTGATAGGCAGTTCTGCATTTATTAGACACTATTTTTAATCAGTGAATGGAGAAGAGGTATGGCATATGCTAGCGTACCCTTAGGAACCAGCTTACCCAAGCAGGCAAACATGCAATGCACAATAATTACAAAAAACAAAAAATAACTCAATCTTAACAAGAGTTTTAATCTTATATTCAGACTTTAAATCTTTTCTTAAAATATATCTATATTTGTATTACTTTTTGCTAAACATGAAAAAAGATTTGCCAATGGCTTAAGAAAATTTCACTTGTCAAACAAAAAGTAATTTAAAACAAGCTATTATTTTCAACTTGAGAAAAATAAATTCATATAAATACATTCTTAAATCTCATTACAAGACTAAAACATAAAGACAGATTTTTTGCCATGTAAGATGATGCTCATCTGCCACACATTAAATTTATGAAAAAATGCTGAATAAATTCATTTTACTCAAACCTGTCACTGAAAAAATATGTCAAATCTATTTGTGGATTCATCACAGGAGCACTATCTCTAAGCTGACATTGTACTTCAGTAAGTATGGTTAGTTCTTGACATTTCCAGCCTTCAAAACATTTTTCACTGAGCTACATGCCATATTATACATTACATGGTATTATTCATATGTGAATTCTTCTTTAAATCAATTTTTATCCACATTTGGAATCTTGTCTCATCACTGCAATATGAGTCATAAATTTGTGAGGGTGCAGACAAGCAGCACTCCATCAGCTGAGCTGCACAGTGATTGGGTCAGAGCCAGTGGTCGGATTGCACTGCATATGCAGCTGGCCACTTGAACCAGAGGAGTCACTCCTGCATGATTAAACAGGGAAAACCCTGCAGACCAATACCTTCCTCCCTGGGGGACACAGTGACCTACACTACCTGGGATGAGCCTGCACTGGTAAATTCCATGCTTATATGTTGCACTGTATTTCATAAACCCACAAAAACACGGTGACTCAGAAAAGCTAGTTTTATGGATTCTAATGCACATAAGAAAATCACATTAAAGTATAATATTTGATGGCATAGCACTTAAATGCAATACCAACCCACAGACATCACCAAACCTTTGTCGTCTTCTTTGGAAATGCTTTTGCAGGCCTTAACCGCTGCTGCTTTCAGTTGATATTTGTTTTAGGGGGTTTCTGTCTTCAGATTCATCTTCAGCAAGTAATATTCATGTTTGAATGATTTAATTCAAGTGACTGACTTGGCCAAAACCTTCCACTCTACCCCACTGATATTATCTACCCCCTCCTCAATATTTCACAGGTGAGAGGGGTGGGAGTGCATTGGATCATGGGCTGTTCCTTCCTTTCTTCACACTTTCATCTTTCCATCGCTTTGGTACAGGATTATTTTGGTCTCATCTGCCCATAAAACTATTCAGCGTTGTCTGAATTTTTTGGGGAATTCTAACCTTAGCCTTTCGATGCTTGATGCTGATGAGAGGCCTGCATTCTGCAGTGTAGGCTCTATAATTGTGCTCTCAAAGTCTTATGCATATGGTAGCTTGTGATGTTTTCATTTCCCTCTGGACACCGCTGGTAATGTCCCTGACCATTATTTCAGGGTTTTTCTTCACAGTCACAGTTCTTATCTGTCATCAACTGCAGTCATCTTCCTGGGCTGACTTGTAAGGTGTTTTATTTTTCAAGACTTTCCAAATTGCTGTACTTCATATACCCAGCTTCTGTACTATCCTTTTAAATAAATTTTTCCGTTCTCTCAGTTTAGGGATTATTTGCTTTTCATCCATCATTAGTTCTCTGGCCTTCCTGATGGCGTAGGCCTCTGACTCCAAATCCAATCTCCACATATGAAAACAAAGGCTAAACCCAAGAATAGACACTCACTGCCCTTTTATGTGTGAACAATCAATGCAAAAGGCAACACTTGAGCAACAGTTAACACCTGTCAGTCATCTTTTGTCAGGAAACACCTTTTGCAGGAAGGCTTTATACTGTAGCATTGTAAGGAATTGCTTCAAGTCAGCCAGAAGAACATTAGTGAAGTCGGGCACTGATTTGGCAATTAGGCCTGGTTTGCAGTTGGCTTCCCAACAGATCCCAAAGGTACTGCCATGCTCAAACAGGAAAGGGCTTTCCCCAAACTGTTGTCACAAAGTTGAAAGCACAGAATCGTCTAGAATGTCACTGCATTAAGATTTGCCTTCACTAGAGCTAAGGGACCTAGGACCTTATTGCTGTGAGGCAACAGTGCTACCCACTGCACCACCATGCCGCCCAGCAGTGAAATGTAACATATTTAAGTATTAATACTAGTACAGGCAAGGAAAGGGCAATAAAGATGCTCATTCAAAGATTTTGTTAAAAATGAAACTCAATATGTAACACCATCTAAACTGTACAACACTCTTGTTTGTGTCATTCTATTTATATCAGTACAATATTTGTTCTGGTGTTTTAGGAGTTTCCAGGCCATCGGTAAATTATTTAAATTTAATTTCTTACCACCTGTATTAAAACGTATTTTCATAACCCATTAGGATGTTTCTTTATGTTCTAAATTGTTTAGATGTATAATATCACTGCCACCTACTGCCCATGGACAGACATTGATTCAATGTAGTTGGTTACCAGCTCCTGGAGAATAATTTAACATAATTGTTTTTCGTTTAATGTGAGGCCTATCTGTGTCTATTAAACAAAAATTTGTCTCATATAGGGAAGGTGGATTCTAGATACGTGAACAAGTTGTCGATTGTCACTCGCGAGCACGCATGTCCAATGTTAAATAGAAAAATCGTTTATTTTCTTATTTAAATTCTCAAACATTTCAAAATAAAAGATGAATCTTACACTTGTAATTCACTTTAACGTGACTTACCGCCAGTTGAAAAGATGGCCAGCTTGCTAAAGAGTGCCGCATTGTGGAAATATTTTTGAAAAACTCAATGAAAAGTTTCACATACCATATGTCGACACCTATGATGGTAATCCACTTAAGAACCAATTGTCAGAGGTCAAGAGATCTCAGCAAACAAGCACCCTATGTCGTAGTGAGACTACATCAGCGTGTGAGCTGGCCAGCTGAAACGACAACAGATTTAATTGTAAAAAATATATATATTTTTAATTATATATATATATATATTTTTACAATTAACTGATATGCGAAACGCATCGTACGGACAAAGAGGTTGGGTAATGTTTTCTCATTAGAAGTTTAAAGATTTCAACTAAATTCCAATTGTTTCAAACTACTTCCTAGGGCCAGTCACTTTTTTTGCAGTGGGTGGGACTTTAAAGCTCAATACAACGTGCGAGTATGCGCGAGGCAGATCCAAAAGAGCAAACGAGTCAACATGAGCTGTTTTAAATAAAGCTTTGAGAAGCAGCTATTTATCTTCTGTGACGAGGGGGTGTGAAACACTACAAACAGCTTGTTAAACGGATTACCTAATTTCGCTGTTTTTCAAAGCAGAGGCAGGACGCTATTTTCCCTTTTTTTTTTAAACTACACTATCCATCGTTACACGACCGCTGATACCATGGCAGAAAGCGACTGGGATACCGTGACCGTCCTGCGGAAGAAGGGTCCAACTGCGGCGCAGGCCAAATCCAAACAGGTAGCGATGGTTAAAGATCTCACCCAAACACAGAAAGTGAAAGAAATACTATTACACCAGGATCTGAATTCTATATCTGGATGAGTCACTGAGCCAACGAGAACGCTAAGTTAACTAGGTGATAGCATGCTACGATCTGTTCTTGCCTCGACAATGGCAAGTTAAACTTGCTTAAATATTCAAGTACTGTTAGGTATTATCAAAACTGTTATTATGACTCCAACAGGCACTGTCAACGTTATACACACAATCCAGGTGACTACAGTGGGAGGTCTGAACTCGCTTGACTCTATTTTGTGAACAAATGAGTGTTCAGTAACGTTATCTTGTCTACGTTAGCTTGCTAGCCAAGTTAGCCTATTTTTAGACCGATAAGACGTCATTCTTACTTTGGAAATATTTGAAGGCTATAATATCCTGACAGTTTGCTCAGGTCGCCAGTTTTCTTCTCGGAATTTGTATTACCTTTAAATTATTTTATTGCGTTAACATGCTGTTAGCATATTACTACCTTGCCAGTTACAACATACAAATTGGCCTCCGTAAGTTCACCAGCTAGCATTTAGCCGGGTGAGACAGCCCTTGGTAGCATTAGTAACAAACATAACATTACTTGATTCATGCTGCCTGCCAGTGATCATGAAAGCCAAATAGAAAAACTCTACAGGCGCCTCGTTTTTAAAGATCGTAAGGTTAGTTGAAGTGCAAGAGAACAAGACTAGCATTTAAGTTATATCTGATCGTTATCCCAAACGCACACAGCGAATCACTAATGGTGTTGGCTTTGTTTTAGTAGGCGAGTTAAACATTAGCTAATGTACCTAATACCTACATTAATTCAAAACAAAGGTGACAGTCTTTTAAACATTAGTGTATTTATATTTGGATTGTCAAACGTTGTGAAATAGCTTTGTACTGACGTTTAGTGCGAGTGTAAAATGATTACGTTTTTTGGCTTTTTTAAAAGTCAGCAATATAGAGCACAGTTAGTTTTTTCGTTGTTGGGATCAGGCCGATGCATTCATAAGTAGCAACCTGACCCTTACAAAAATATACTTTGGTAATTATATTACATTACAATCACTTCACCGACGTCCAGGGCGACGTATAAAAGTGGAGAACATCGGCGTTACTATCTGGAATACATAAATACGTTATCACCAAGAAGGCACAGAGGCCTCATAATCAATAAGTGTAATGTTGACCGAACAAACAACGGTCTGTATTGTAGCGAAAGAAAGAACAACTAGACAGATAACCTCTCTACAAAGCTGTAACTATAACATTATTTAAAGGGAAATCCAAAGAGAGAGGTTATCTAGAGGGGGTCCGAGGAGCCACGTTGTGATCTGAAGAGGAGATCCTTAAGTCTGTCAGATTATGGGCAAGGTTTCTGCTGTTCTGACTGCAGTGCGATATACAGGTGTGCAGTGGGGAGGTGCCAGATGCCCAGGGGTAACAGAAGGGAGGGGTCTGATGATCAAAACAAGATATAGCGGAGCTGTCCCTTTAGCTGCTTTATAGCGCCGGGGTTTTGAATTTGATGCACGTCGATGCAGGTAGCCACTTGGGGATTGGGGGGGGGGGGGTTGGGGGTTGGGGGAGGATGAAAAGGAGAGTGACATGATTGAGACTGCTGCAGCTCATCTGATCTACAACCCCTGCAATCTGGATGAGCTGCAGAGGCAGGCAGGAGGGAGTTGCAGTAGTCCAGGCAGTAGATTAGCAGTGTCTGGACAAAAGAGCTGGGTTCAGTAGGTGGTGAGGAAGGGGTCGGATTCTCCCAAAGTTGCGTAGGAAGAATTTGCACGTCCGACACACTGCCATCTTCTCAGAGAGGGTCAGTTTGGTGTCCAGCACCACTCCCGAGATTCCAGAAGTAGTGATTAAGTAGTGTATGGATCTATGCACAGTATCTATTTTACAATCAGTATTTAAGTTGCAAATATATAAGAACTTGTACATTTTGTAAAGTTAACTTGAGAACCAACTATAAACAATTCGTTCAGGAGTGTAAGTTTTCATCAGCTGTTTAAAACGTTCATTTAAATGTCTTCAATGATACAATTTCTGTGATTTGACACTTTGATGTGAGGCATAAAGTTTCAATGACCTCATTCTCTTCAGCTGGTTAGATGAAAAAACAGGGCCAAGTTACTTGAAATAATTTAGGAAACATTTAGTTGCACTGCTTTGGAATACAGCATGTTTAATTTGTATGAGCCAAGATAGCCAGTTTATTCATTTAAGCCAAACGGCTGAAATTAATAAACCATCACAAAATCTCAGCGTCATATAAAATAATTTTTTCTCTCTTTGGAACAAATCCACTATTGACATTCTGATTAAAAAGCTGCAACAGCGATACCCACAGACAAAAGGGAGTCAGGCAGTGGTGTGATGGGGAGGACAAGGGAGGAAAACTCTCTGCCATCCCTTAGAGCGACTCTGAATGAACCTGTGATTTAAAAAAAAAAAAGTCCTTTCTTCCCACTCGCCCCCCACCTCTCATGTCATTTTCCTTTGAAAAGTCAGTAGAGTTGACTTATTTTAAAGCTATTCTGTTCTATAAAACATTCTCAGAAGAACTTGTCAGTGCACTCGCCGCTCCTCTCTTCTCATATAAATTTGAGTAAGGTTGCATCTCCGTCTCTCAGCAATGTGTCACATTGAGTGATTAAGTTTTGTTCCGTTTCACCCTTTGTATAGCCCTCAAGCCCCTTGACCGCTCGTGTACTCACCTGTCCCCAGAAATACGCCATTAGTCTGAGACTCCGTAATCCGTGAGTCCAGAGGGCTCTGCTTTGGAATTGGGCCAATGTTAGACTAATGTTTGCTAATCAAATTCTTGTTTGTCCAACGGAGTAAATGTTGAATTTAATTAAGGAGATCATTTTATACCACTTGCACTAAATTATCCTGGATTGTTTATGCGACGTATGTGAAAGAGGGCCCTGGTAGATATCCTTTGCTAATGGGCAGTCCTATGACTAACATTTTATTATTGGCCATGCCTTCTGATGGAGAACCTATCGTCAACAGGCCTCACAGCAGCTATGAAGATGATCTCCCAACGTGTCAAGTGAGTGGAACCCTTCCACAGGCAGAAGAACCCTAACAGACTTTAGTTTTTCTGTTTAAAAAAAAAAAAAAAAAATTCCAGATTTTCATGGTTTTTGTCTTTATCCTTTTTATATCAGAATTTGTTCAACACGATCCTCTCAAGCTGACCTGCTTTTAGTTACATCTAACACCATTGATAAATACTGTTATCTTCTGCATTAGGCCATGGTGAATCTGGAAACAACAACATGATTGAATAAATATGTTGCTTTGAGCAAGTAATCTTGTTCCTGCATAATTTTTCGTTGAACATAAGAAAGTTGAGAAGTAGCCAGCTAGTGTGAAAAACCACATGTAACACGTACCTTTACTTTGGAAGCGATGTCTTCAGCAGCATTCCGTAATAAGTGCTGAGATTTGAGAATGACCTTTTCCCTCATTGGTAGCAACGGTCTGTTTTCCCGTTAGCTACGCGATTCCACTCCCTCAGCAATTCTTCATTTAATCATGATGCTAAAATGGGAAAATAGAAAATGGCGACAAGCTATAATAGTAGACACTGATAATCTGTTGCAGTCTAGTTTCATTCTTCTAGTGACGTTTATGGAACTAATAATAGACATAATGTCAGTGTTATCTCAAAAATATATCCTAGCTAACGTAAATCGAACCAACTAGCTACAAAAGCTAGCCCTACACAGCTAGCTAGATAGCTTCTGGCTACATGTTATTTCTGTACAAAGTAGTCTAACAAATAGACAGTGTTTTGTGCAAAGTATTTTGGTGACTTAATGACGGCTCAAACCAGCAACATGATGTTTTCCATAATATGAGGTAGCTAGCTAACAAGTTAACTAGTCGACGTACCGGCGAAAACATACTGTGGTTCCAGGCCTGTCTCATAGTCCGCCAGTTAACGGTTAGACTGAATATTATTCAGGTTTTCAGTATCTCAGCTTAGCTGTTACTACAGCTGGTCGGTTCAATTTCAACAGTTTTAATCTAAAAATCAAATAAACAGAACCACCTCGTTTTAATTAAATATTATCTAACCAGATGACTTACGTTGATGAAATGTATTTTTAAAAACTTTCTCTATCAACTCGGACAACTTGATTAGCGCGGCAACAGTTGTTTAAAGAATCGCTCGAGCCGTGCTCACGAGACTGGTTACGTAGCTTTTCGTCCTGCATTTGCTGTCACTTACGCCAGTATTGTCCCAATAGTCAATATTGTAGAATCTGATACACGTAACCAACGTGCACCCACCATTCACAATACTGCAACCTGTGCTTTTATTCATAGCCGCAATACAAAATTACAGTGTGGTATGCGAAATACTGTGTAATGTCATAACCTCGAAATATTTGTCACTGGCGTAGGCACGAGTGGGTCAGGGCCATTGTCATCTGAATAGTAACCTGGCCCCGCCATTTATCTTGGCTGAACCACCACACCAATCGTTAATCTTTTTAAAAAAATTATTATTATTATTATTATTATTATTATTTACGAATTTGAACAGTTCGGTGACGCGGCCTCCCCTCTTGGGTCCACATTCGTAATCTCCCCCTTAGAATTATTTTACCCAGCATGTGGTACTTTTTTCGTGTTTTTTCTGGATTACCACAGGAATACTTTATGAACCACGGGATATTTTTCTAAGGGGTTGAAATGAGAATATGAATTTCATATGAAGAGTAATCACTCCAGGACCGAAATAATTCTGATGTGCTACATCCAGAACCTAATGAAAAATTGTCATATTTGTAACAATATCATTAAATTTAAAAGAAGAATGACCAAATTGCCTAAACTACAAAAGGACAGCTAAAGTATTTGGTGCTTCTTTTCAAGGCCATTTTATATAAAAACAAAAGGGGCCACATGCACTGGAAACATCAACTTCTCTTATTTTTGTAATAGTTGATGAACTTAGTCCATAAAAAAGTAATGGTTGCTGAACTAGAGCATCACTGTTACTTACCATATTTTAGATTTCAGATAGAAATGTCCCTACATCCCAACTCTACCGTGTTACTGAAAAGTGAGTGAAGATTCTCTGTGATGCGGTGCAACAGCTGTGGGATGTGGGGACACGACACCCTCACCTGCTGTTGGTTGTACCTCCTGTTCTGGGCGGTACCTGGGTGATTCTGCATTCTTTGTTGCTATGCCAACTCAGGAAGTTCTGCCCTACCCACCATGAATTTGAAAGTCAGAAAATCTGAGTACTCTTGAGCTTCAGCGACGACAGGGATGGAACTTAAGGAAGTGAATGTTTAGCTCATATGATATACATCTGTGGTCTGGCTCTGCTGGGGAGGGTCAAATCAAGGAACCAAAATGAATTGTTATTAAAAAGACAGGTAATGTTTAATTGTGGCAGTCGGTCAGCACATTATTTTCGACAGCCCTATGAATCAGTCTACTTGTATAGCATCATGACTTAACAGGGAATGGGAGGGTAGGTTAGTTCAGCGATAGGAGACACTTCTGGTACTGCGACTGGAAGTTCAGCGGGCTTCGGGCCTAAAATGTGCTGGTTTGCTTTATTCTGTAGGCAATCACTGCGGCACAGAGAAGGGGAGAGGATCTTGAAACCACAAAGAAATGTAAGAATCCTGCTAAATACAGCGTGAAGCCTGTTTTGAAGTTGTCTTTTTTGAATAGACATTTTGTCTTTTGAATTAGGTTCAGTTGATATTATTGGGGAGCTTCCAACCATTTTTGGATACGGCATCATCCGTATAATTGATAAATCGTTGTTGATTATAATATATGTAAATATTCCAAAAATGAAATGTATGGAGGGGGGAGGGGGGTGTCTGCATGACTGTGCTTTCAGTTGAATGTTTCGGCAAACTCACTGTGGAGCAATGTAACAAAAAAAACAAACAGTGAAAGGGGAGGGGGTGGGTTACCAAGTGATTGGGAAAAGTTGTTTACGTGACGTGAACAAGCCCTATTTGTTGTTCAGCAATGACTTAATTCATTGATCGGGGGTGTGGGGGGTTCGTCCGTCAGGGTCTGCAGGACAAAACAAGCAGCACCTGGTGACAAAGAACACGGCCAAGCTGGACCGTGAAACGGAGGAGCTGCACCATGACAGGGTGCCGCTGGAGGTGGGCAGGGTGATTCAGCTCGGACGGCAGAACAAGGGTCTGACGCAGAAGGACCTGGCCACCGTGAGTGACGCCCGTGTTGTGTACACACACACCCGAACATACATGTTACGCACACACCGTTTGCAGCATGACAGTACGGTCGCTGTTTCACACTGCCAGGTGGTGTAGGTTGTTATGGTGACAACTGCTGGGTTTTGGGGGTGTGCGCATGCGTTGTTGAGTGTGTGTGGCAGAAGTTAGGAAACAAACGGTTAAACTCACTCCCGTGTCGAACTGGATTATTTCTTGCTTTCTTAAACACAATAGCCAGTGCCCCGGCCTTCCTTCCACTGATACTGAACACTGAAAACGTGCTTCCGGGTTCTTCCGTGTGTTCTTCCTTTTTACAGGAATGCATGTTTGGCTCAATGCAATGTGTTTTGTCTCATCTTCCATAAAAGGTTTAGGTTCCGTGACCAGGTTTCCTTCTACTCTTTCGGCAGTTGGCTCCCTACTGATTTCAGCTGTCAAGTCTGTAATTTAATCAGTTGAAAATATAGCCTCTCTCTAATGGAACTGTTTGCCGTAAAGCACATTAGCATGTTGCATTAGGTGCATGAGAACTGATCTAATTAAGCATCTAATGGGAATAATTAAAACCTTGTTACAATGCAGGAGGTACAATTTTGGCAGCATACACGGGGGTTGCGTGCGAGTGAGAGTTCTCTACCACACACGCCTTTATTCTGAGCAGTACAGAATCAGGTCTTTGTAAGACTGGTGTATTTTTCATATTCATTAGAAAATCAACGAGAAGCCCCAGATCATTGCTGATTATGAAAGTGGGAGGGCCATACCCAGCAACCAGGTCATGGGCAAGATCGAGAGGGCCATTGGTGAGATGTACCGTTCTCCACTTACACACATTGACAACGAACAGAAAAGGTTGCTTTATGTAGTGCTTGACTTGGTTTTTGGTTTTTTGTTAAATTAAAGGATTTGATGATGCTTGATCTTCTGCAAAACCTTGTAACTGTAATACTCTGCACTTTTAGAATCCAAAGTGTGGATTTAGAATCTATGAAATGGTTATTTCACCATTAGCTAGCCTTGCTAAATATTTTTATAACCTTCAATTTGATGAAAAATTTTTTTTTCCTTTTGCAGTACTTGGTAAATGGAATTTCCCCTGTGGTACACTTGGTTGTACTTTCCCGTCTTAACAGAAACCTGTTGGGTGTGCTGTTTTTTTTTTGTATTAGGGCTGAAGCTACGTGGGAAGGAAATTGGACAACCCCTTGAAGCAAAGTCTAAAAAATGAAAACAAAGCCTCGAAATCAGCCCCTCCCCCTTCCCTTGACCACACCCCTAGCCCCCCCCCCCCCCATTGCTTTCCTTTTCTTGCACTATGCATCCCTTGCTAACCCTCTCCCCCCCCGGGGGCTGATCTCACCTGGCTCTGCTGGTTGGCTGGGTGTTTCCGCATCATCGCTACGCTGGCAAATGAGAATTCAACATGATTGCATACAGCAAGCGAGTGAATAATATTCAAAAACTTAATCCCAAAGTGCTGTGGGGTTGTTGTTTTTTTTTGGTTTTGGGTTAGCATGTTTATTTTTTGTTTTTTATTAAATTGCTGGATTTTATCTAGAGTTGATGGAGCTAACATTTCATTTAGAACGAATTCATGATCTGCTTTAGTCATGCTTAATCAGAACCTTTTTGCTCCTTTTTGCATTTTTTGGGGCTCGAAGTTGAGTGTTGGCTCGACATGCCTTTAAGCAGTTTCCTTCGATTGTATTGCAAATAAAGAGTGAACCCTTTGGCAGGTTATTTGTGTGTCCCCTTTCTTTCACTAAATTGTACATCTGGGGGGTATTTCACTAAACAGGATTACTAAATTACCTGAATAAGTGCGCTGACTAAAATCTGGAACAGCTATTTTTACTTGCTCCAGATTTTGGAGGGTTCTGGGTTTTGCTCAGCACAGTTATCCAGCTAACTCCGTAATCCTGCTTTGTGAAATACCCCCCTGGACACGGGACAGGATGTGCAACAGAAATGCCCATATTTTGACCTGAGATTCCCATCTGTGTAACTGAAATGGGCACTCCATCCGGAGTTGGCTGAATAAATTGGCTTGCTCCGAAATGTCCAAAAAGATAAACCTTGAATTTGTAGAGTTTGCCAAATTAAAAAATAAAGAAATTCTCTTGTCTTAGCTCAACAATTTTGTCCCACAAACTGGAGCTATTCTTTGAGCCTGGGAACTATTTTCATTCATCAGTTGCTCTTGAGATGTTCTAATTGGTCCATTCTCTTTCTCATATGGGAGATTTTCCTGTGCGTAGGCGATACAGCCCTGATACGGTTGTAATGACTTAGCATCTGCAGCGCGGGCTCCAGGTTCTCTACCAGAAGGACTCAGCAACTACACAACCGAACCCCGGTTAGGAAAAAAAAGAAATTTTATTTTATGATAGATCTTATTTGGAAATAATTTACCTTTTTTTTTTTTTTAAAAAAGGCACATGATTAGGGTTTCTCTGTTCAGAGGATTTACAGACAGGAAATGAGACTTCTATAACTGCATGCAGCGAGTTTCCTTTGTAGCACAAACAGCAGTGGAACTCCCCGTTTGCCGAGCGCTGGCTGTGGACTTTCTCCTGTTTCCCCACCACGCTGCGCCACCTGCACATTACCCGGTTCCAATTTCCGCCTGTGGTGAGGCCGGTCCTGTATCTTCATCTGGCCTGGCCCCTAGCAGTGTGACGGTGTCCCCAGGCCCCGCCCAGTAATCTTAGACTACAGGCGCAGAATACTCATTCAATCGCATTCTCACAGGTGTGTTTTGCAGCTGGAAGATACAAGTATTATAGACAAAGATCCTGCTTCATCTGAATCTTATGCCTTTCCCCTCCTATTATTCCATCTGTCGGCTGTGTCCACTGGAGAATCACAGGATGAAATGGATGCTGAACCCTATATCACCTGGTTATATACACACCTGACCTAAGAGATCCCTAAAACCCTGAGGACCATGAATCTCCAGTCCTGGAGTAAACACCAATTCTCTGATGTGTCACTTTCAGGAGGAGGGGCACATTATCTGGGGGAAATATAACCAAGCAAGGAACTGGAATTCTAGAGATTCTAACACCCTTGGGGCACTGCAGCCAACTTGGTAGGACTTTAAACATCAGGTTGAGAGTTGCAGACCACAGAACTGCACGATGGAAGCTGTCAGATTAGAAGCAGCTGTTGCAGTTATATTGCAGTTCTGTTGCCTACAGGTTTTACCCCAATGTTCAAACTTGGCTGCAATTGCTCCCTTGTGTTTTTCCAAATGATCTGACTTGTACAAGTGCTGACGAGTCGCGCTGTCTGAAAATTTTGCCATTGTGTTTCTCCTGTTTTTAAAAATGATTTTGGCTCCAGTTTCTCCCAAGTTTGGAATGCGCAATCATGTTATATCTGCGCTCACTGCGGCACTATCCAATCAGGAGAGCACCGACAAGCATGTGCTCTCTTCCGAAGCACAGCTGCCGTTTCTTATCACACGGTAGTTTGTGAGACTGCCTCACATAGACAGCAGTTGGAGGAAGATTCTTCATGTGCCGCACAGGTGGGCTTGCGGGTTGGAACAGAGCCTTAGCAGATTCCAGTCTGTGGAGCCCATCCACACACTGGAACAGAGCCTTAGCAGATGCCAGACTGTGGGTCACATCCACACACTGGAATAGTGCCTTAACAGATACAAGTCTGTGGGTCCCATCCACACACTGGAATAGTGCCTTAACAGATACAAGTCTGTGGAGCCCATCCACACACTGGAGCAGTGCCTTAAGATACCAGTCTGTGGGTCCCATCCACACACTGGAACAGTGCCTTAGCAGATGCCAGACTGTGGGTCCCATCCACACACTGGAACAGAGCCTTAACAGGATGAGCCACCCAGCAGCCCCTCAAAGCTATGATCCTAGTTCTCATGTTTCATATTTCTTGCGTTCTGCTTGTCCCTGAATACGGTTATTCTTAAACTTTAAACATACACCATTAATGCATTTAGCCCAGCGTCCACCAAACCAGTTGCCATGGTACCAGAAAGACAGATGTTGTTCATTATATAAACATCAGCAAAAAAATGTAAAAATTCAGAGCACCAGAGGTTTGAGAAGTGATTTTCACCTTTAAAAAATTAAAAAGGGGACCACGGACTGCTGATAAAGTATCCGAAGTAAAAACTGTAACAAGACACATGTTGAACTTGGAGGGTTTTTTAATGAAATGGCTATATTGTTCCATCTGTAAAGAGGGTTCGGGTTCAGGTAAAATCTGATGTGTGCAAACATAATGAACATATCCAATAGATTTCTATCAGCGCGTTCTAGAGGGCGCTGAAATTTCCCTTTTGAATCCCATATGACACAAGTACCCATGGTTTTAAAGTGCTGTGACGCAGCGCAAAGATAAATAATTACCCTTTTACACAGAGCATCAACCTCCCTTCACACTGTTCCACTTCCACCCCCGTGTGTAGTCATTAATGCTGCAACCACTCAGTCCAGTGAAACGTGTCTCATTTCAATTCAGCTGCAGAAGAGGGGAGGGGGTGTCTGGCTAGTACACACCTGTAAGGGGGGGGGGGGGGGGGGGATGGGGTCTAGCCAGTATACACCTGTAAGGGGGGGGGGGGGGGGGGGGGGTTGGGGGGAGTCTGGCCAGTGTAAGGAGCTGAACTTTGAAGTTTCCTGCCGAGTTTTAGCTGCATTAGTTATGGTCCAGTGAGCACAGTGACTCCTCGCACAAATACATGCTTTCTCCCTGTGCATGTGTGAGTGTGTGTGTGTGTGCACCTTGTGTGTGTGCATGTGTGTCTGTGTATGCGTGTGTGTGTGCACATTGTGTCTTTGCATATATGTGTGTGTGCGTGTGCATGTGTGTTTGTGGGAGAGGGCTGTTCTTCATCCAAACCAGTGGGATAGGGCCTCTATCTGTCGGTTAGGGCTTCCCTCTGTAGTATAGGGCTTCTCTCTGTAAGATGGGGCCTCTCTCTGTAGGACAGGGCCTCTCTCTGTAAGATGGGGCCTCTCTCTGAAGAATGGGGCCTCTCTCTGTAATATGGGGCCTCTCTCTGTAGGACAGAGCCTCTCTCTGAAGAATAGGGCCTCTCTCTGAAGAATGGGGCCTCTCTCTGTAATATGGGGCCTCTCTCTGTAGGACAGGGCCTCTCTCTGAAGAATAGGGCCTCTCTCTGTAATATGGGGCCTCTCTCTGAAGAATGGGGCCTCTCTCTGTAATATGGGGCCTCTCTCTGTAGGACAGAGCCTCTCTCTGAAGAATAGGGCCTCTCTCTGTAAGATGGGGCCTCTCTCTGTAGGACAGGGCCATTCTCTGCAAAATGGGGCCTCTCTCTGTAGGATAGGACCTCTCTCTGTGTGACAGGTGTTTGGAAAAATGGACGGACAGACTAATGAAGGGCAGATGACTGACAAAGGTGGAACGCATTGGCTGCAGCCTCTTCTCCTGACCACTCCGTTGCCATGGCCACAGATCTCGTACCTCTGTGCCGCCTGGTTCCTGAAATGGCCGCCAAGCTCATGATCTTTATGTCACGTGGTGACCAGCGACTGTGACCACAGTCAGAGCTCAGGGATGATGTCTGCAAGGCACAGCGTGCACGGACGGAGTAACTTCCTGTGCGGACAGAGTGACTTCCTGTGCCAAGCGCTTTCCGTCCTTCTCCCCACCCCCACCCCCGTCTACCCGCAAAGGCATTGCCATGACAACTAAGGCAAATTCTCCCAGCGAAGACGCTTGCCGTCTTCTCTCTCCTTCCTCTTTTCGATGCCGCTTTTGCTGAAAAGAACAGACTTTCCCTATATTCATTAATATCGGTCCATCTCTTAAAATAAATTATTTGTACATTACATTACTCCCTTCTCACCGCCCTGCATTAGTGCAGGAGAGTACTACTTTACGACAGCGAAGCCAGCCTCCTGCGTCACCACACTGCGAGTTCACTCTCTGAGCTGCTGCACTTCAGCAGTCCGCATAATAAACACGCCCGATTCAGTTTGAAAAAGCCGGGCCAGCAACTTCAGAGTCCATTTTTATCTTCGCGGAGTTCGTCTGGACGTTTTTTTTATGATTTAAAAAAAAAAAAAAAAACCAAGCAGATTCATGACACGACCAAAGAAAACATCAGTACACGTTCACTGTAAAACCAGCTGAGGCCAGGGTCCAGCAAAATATTTCACAGGCAGTTTCCATGGAAACCCAGGAGTCCTCTCAGAGGGCTGCGAACGGGAGTCTTCTGAGTGGAGGAGGAAGGATGACGTCAGAGCCTCTCATCCAATCACTGCACTCCTTCCTCGTCGACGTATGTCGAGGGAAACCAACCAATCTAAAAATAAGAGACAAGGAGAACCGCTCTGAATTCTCGAAAACTATTCAGTGAAGGTTCAAGACAGGCTCACGTTCATAAATCCACACCAGTTTCTACATGTCTAATGCCGTATCTGTCAGTGAAATAAGGGAACGCGCTGTAACGCTCCATTTAATAAAGCAGCACACATCAAAGAACACTGTCACCTGTTTTCTTTCACTTTTACAGTCAGTTAAGAGAGTTCTCTCCTTCCTTTATTTTTTGTCTGAAGTGTGGCGTTACGGAGCTCACCCTGCCGTTTGCCTCCCCCTTCCACCAGCCCTGGTCCCCCCCGATCTTGCTGTAGATCTTCACTATGTCCCCCTCCCTCAGGGACAGCTCTCTCATGTCGCGGGCGGCGAAGTTGTACCTGGCCACCGCCGTGCTGACCACCCTGGGCGTGAACACTGGGGACGAGAAACGACATGTCCGTATCGACCGTAGGACGGCCTGTCCCTACACCCCCTCCCCACCCCAACTCCCATAATCCCCAGCTGAACTTTGCACTCGGGTCACTGTAATCTGCACCTGAAGGGGGCGCTACAGCCAAACACACAGGCTGCTTACACACTCAAGCCAGGTGGTGAGGTTAGCGCCACCTGGAGGAGATGTGTACATCCTGCTGATGACAACTGCACGTTTAGGCGGTCCTGATTGGATATCCCTCATGTGTCTATCAGCTGATTGGATATCCCTCATGTGTTCATCAGCTGATGAGGGCATCAATGAAATGGGAAAAGATGAATTTTATAATTTCAGAAAATTAAAGAGTAATTTCAGATAGTTGAGATCACAAGAGAAGCTCTGATCTGAATAGCTGAGATTAAGAAAGAATGACCCAAGTAGAAAGATGAATGAATACAAAGACATAGAGAGAGAGAGAGAGAGAGAGAGAGAGAGAAAAACACAAGGAAAAGAGCGATATAGTTGAGAAATCAGAAAGACAGAGAGTGGGAGAGAGGGAGTACCTGACCAGAAGGGGGCGGAGGTCTGAGAGGAGAAGTTGAGGCCCTGAGGACTGAGGAAAGAGAAGTTGTAGGAAGCACAGGGGGCTGCTGAGGCAGAGAGAGAGAGAGAGAGAGACAGAGAGAAATGAGGGAGAGAGGGAGAGAGAAAGGAATAAAGAGAGAGAGAGAAAGAGAGAGAGAGGGGGAGAAGAGAGAATAAGAAAGTGACAGGGACAGAGAACAAAATCAATTTATTGAAGAAGCGAGCATGCTATCACTCAAAAGCACACGGCAGCTGAACACCCTCAGAAAAGCAGAGAGCCCCAGAAGCAGTGCGTAAAGGCAGGAGGGAGCGTGTGTAGTTTCACTGCTCAGCTCAGGTGCGTTTGCCCTGCTGCCCTCAGGTGTGTTTGCCCTGCTGAGCTCAGGTGTGTTTGCCCTGCTGCCCTCAGGTGTGTTTGCCCTGCTGAGCTCAGGTGTGTTCAGCCCTGCTGCCCTCAGGTGTGTTTGCCCTGCTGAGCTCAGGTGTGTTCAGCCCTGCTGCCCTCAGGTGTGTTTGCCCTGCTGCCCTCAGGTGTGTTCAGCCCTGCTGAGTTCAGGTGTGTTTTCCCTGCTGCCCTCAGGTGTGTTCAGCCTGCTGAGTTCAGGTGTGTTTTCCCTGCTGCCCTCAGGTGTGTTCAGCCTGCTGAGTTCAGGTGTGTTTTCCCTGCTGCCCTCAGGTGTGTTCAGCCCTGCTGAGTTCAGGTGTGTTTAGCCCTGCTCAGCTCAGGTGTGTTTGCCCTGCTGCCCTCAGGTGTGTTCAGCCCGGCTGAGCTCAGGTGTGTTCAGCCCTGCTGAGCTCAGGTGTGTTTGCCCTGCTGCCCTCAGGTGTGTTTGCCCTGCTGCCCTCAGGTGTGTTTAGCTGTGCTCAGGTGTGTTACTCCTGGGCCTGGAAATCCACAACTTCCTGCCTCCCAGCTGAGTGATATCAGGAGCAACAGGTGAGCGGCCAGCGGCACAGATAGAGTAATAAATCCCGGCCTCAGGACTGAGCCGCGCTCCCGTAAAAGACTGCGTATTTAACAGCCCGTTAGCCACACTGACGGAGACAGATACGCCTCGTACACCCACTCTGCTAAGCGCTGAATCAGGAGTGATTTAGGACGGGGCCCTGTCCCAGCCCTGTCTGTGGGTGTCTTTATTTAAACACCTCTGGCTCAGTTCCAGGTAACCCCCGCTTCTCTCCCCCACCCTGCCAGGGACCCCCAGGGCAATTAGCACTCCTCTGGGTAGTGAGCAGGGGGTTTTGGCAATGTTGGATAACATCTAAAGCCAGTACATCACCACCCAACGGAGTCAGGAACCAACTGGCAGCAGGGCAGGAAAAGTGGATGTGGGCCAGGTGGCGCCGGGGGGCTGGGCGTACCTGGGGAGCGGGTGCTGGCGCGGGACGTGGAGCGCTCTCGCGATTTGTAGGGGTACCGCAGCGTGGTGTCCAAGAGCTTGAAGCTCTCCTTCAGGGAGTGCGCCTGGTAGTACTCCACCAGCTCCTGTGGGTTTCACACAGACACGGTTACACAAGAGCACAGCTTAGGCACAGTAATCAGGCACAGTAATCAGGCCCCCGCTGGGGAATCAGCCTCAGAGAAGCTTCTCTCTACACCACCGAAGCCTTTACCAGGAGACTCTCAAACTTCTTTGCTTCTGTGATGTGGATCCAGTTGTCCTTCTCCACAACTTTAATGTGCTTCACTTCATCGTTGAACCTGTGTGAGGAAAGAGACACAATGACTCAGAGAGATCATATAATCACTGTAGAGACACTATCCAATATCTTACTGGTCCTGCTCAGGAGGTTTCCTTCCCTACCCCACTGAAATAGAGGCTGCCATCTTAGATTTATTCCGTATCTTTTTTTTTTTTTTTACAGTGTTACAATACCAGATGATATGATAAATTGATAATGATAAATTCTGGGGCAGAACCTTTATATGTGCCCACATTAGCTTTCATATCAATAAATAACTTAATCTAAATTAAAATGCATGTTTATTGAAAATATAATACCAACTTTATATTTCTGGTGATTACTGTAAACACCATGAACATTATTGGCACCCCTGTTTATCCATGACTGATAAAACAACACTGCCAGATGCTCTATGCACTGCTGCTTGCAGTAACAATCAGACCATTGCAATTTTCACAGAGTAGAAGCTTGAAATCAAGGCCCTTTTTTTTAGCAGGAATTTATATTTAAACAGGTTTTAATTCCAGTTTAAATGTTTTTCCTGAAGGAAAGAGGAGTGAGGAGGGGGTGTAACTGGGGTGGGATGGGGCAAGAGTGAGGCGGGGCAGGGTGGGCGGGGCGAGGTGGGGCGGGGTGGGCGGGGCGAGGCGGGGCAGGGTCGGCGGGGCGAGGTGGGGCAGAGTGGGCGGGGCGAGGGGCGGAGTCTCACTTGATGCTGATGGCGAATCTCTCGGCCTCGGCGGTCCGCTCGCGGATCAGGTAGGTCCCGCTGCTGTGGGACTTGAGCAGGTTGTCGGCCTGCTGCCGCTCCATGTTCCCAGCAAACCTGAGACAGGGGAGGAGCCCCACAGGACCGTCAGCCAATCAGCCAACGCCTCTGCAGACCTCACATTCACTGCCCTAATCACCACACTAATATACACACACCCAGGACCAGCAATTCCCCCAGACTGAGAGACTTCATGCAGAAAAGTGGGAAATATCTCTAGTTACAGAGAACAACCACAAGGAAACATTAATGATTTAAAAAGCCTAAATCCGTCATTGTTCTATTAACAGAACTCTGACATTTGCACTGGTTTTATAACTGAAGATCAGTAATTAGAGGCTTGGGGTATGTTATACCATTTCAATACATTAATGGAGTCCACGCCTGATTGGTCATTTCAGTCCAGTGAGTAGAGAAAGGCCTGTGTATATGGGTTAGAACTGTCCTTTAGTGGTACAGCTGTCCCTCTGCGCCTCTTACCAGGGGTACACGTAATAATCCGTTTCTCTGGACGACTGTCGACTGGGGAAGGACTGGAATGGCTGGAAGGGGAACATAAATTTGTGTTACAAATCCAGTCCTGCACAGAAGCTTTAAATTCACTCAGCGAGTCTCACCGCACACAGAACATTTTCATCAGTGACATCATAGGCAGGGACAGGCCTCTGATGTGGCGCAGGTGGATGATGTCACAGAGAATGAATGAATCCTTTTCGCTGTGCGAAAGCCTACCTTGGGATCTAGACAGGGCTTCACGCAGGAGTTTGGGAAGAAGCCCGTCTTCTGGGTCTGGATGAGCCGTCCCTGGGAAACACAGATCCATGATCAGTCACTGTACCACAGCCTGGGCATGGTTCACTCTGGGCTTCAGCCCAAAGCCACTGACTTCAGCCTCATTAAATATCAACATGTACTACTTGACTTAGAATTTAGATTAGCCCTGTAATGCTTGTGATGGAGTGTCCTAGCAATACTTTATTTTTTTACTAAAATAAAACTACAATAATACATGCAAACGGAGACTGTGTCAGTGTAAGTCTGCTTGCGCACGTAGGTGTGACAGAGTGTGCGTGAGCATGAGTGAGCATGTGTGTGTGTGCACGTGTGTGAGAGTGTGTGTGTGTTTGTGTGTGTATGTGTGTGTGTGAGAGAGAGAGTGTGTTTGTGTGTATTCACCTCCCACCAGGAGGTGTCGGGATCTCCCTTCAGCAGCTCGATGACATCACCGGTCTGGAAGGAGAGAGGTGGTTTCCCGGGGGGGGAGGGGGTCCCATGGTAATTACGCACGGCCACCATCTTCGGACCTGGACACCGGACGTCAGAAGAACACGCTCCAAATAACCACCATAAAACCCGCGCTTTCCTCTCGAGAACAAACGTGAAGTTCTGCAGGCGCTCTGGCTGCGCTAAGCCCAGGAGGAAGCTGTCCAATCAGAATGGACTACAGCCCCTTCACTACTGGCCTGCACCCCGCTCACACATTAGTGTTCCAATACTCCCAGGCCGTTCTTCGGCTCCGATATTAAACCCGTGTTGTCAGGGCAGGCAGCACTAGCTTGCAGTTTACCCTCGCATCCACTAGATGGCCACACAGGGCTTCCTGTGACTTCATCTTGACTTGTCATATTTAACTTGGATTAGCCTTTTCTTTTTAATTGATTAATTGAGAGTGCTTACACAGATCCGCAGACGTGAACATCAGCATAGGGTCAAACAGACTGAATTTCACCTCCAAACCAACTGGACCTGATCGCTTGACGAAAAGTAGAGGGCACAGAAAACCCTTGGCTGGTCTGGTTTCACTGGAGCTGAAGGTACAGTATCTGTATTTGTGTTTTGGGGTCGTATGTAGGAAGCACTGGTTTTGTTATTTTCGACAAAGGTCTGTGACGTGAGGTGACAGAATTAAAAACGTTGGCTGAAGACATCAGCAGCAAGGAAAGGTCCTTGAATGATTTTGAAAAGAATACCAATGGGTCCAGAGTTTTTCTAAAACCAGCTCGAGTATTATCCTACCATCTGAACAGACTTATCAGATCCCTATTCTCCATGGTGACGTCTTACCTTTTATTGGTTTCCAAAGGGTATGTTTATCATGTGATTCATGTGAACTCTGAACACAAGCATTTTCAGTCCTGCAAGGTTCATATTACCAAAGTCTTTTTAAGAGGATTTACCCGTCCAGTTTTTGCTAAAATATCCACGCGTTCGACCATTTAAAATAATTTATTGTGACAAAAATAAAATTAGTTGAATCAGTCAGTGTATTTGGGGGTGTGTAAATATCCTCGATTGTTAGATTTGCTCTTGTCGAATTATTATTTTTTACAAAAAATCTGCCTCAAAGTCCACAGGGTCCATTTTAGGGAAGAGAGCAATATAAGAGCATTATATACACTCCACCACCTCAAGCACCTCTATATTTCCTGAATATATTTATATTTCCCTAATATGTCATTTCGTAGGGCTATTTCGCTGTCAAGGACCGCATTATTTAAGCATGTTTCAGTTAGTGCAAAGCCATTTGGCTTGTGTTCCTCACTCCATGCTCCGAGAGAGTGTATTTTGGCAAAGGGCTCCTAATTTTGGCTCGCAAAACCATTGCAAACATCCACAGTTGTCCAGTATGTAAACTGGACCGTGTCCAGCCAACCGAAGGCAAGTGAAGACGCGTGTGATGAAGCAGACACTCCTCACACGTGTGATCCCGGCCCAGTAAATCCGAGCAGGGCCTCTACAGCCGCTGCTGGTGCCCGAACGACGTGCGCCGGAGGAACGAGGTTCCTCCGCGTCTGCCGCTCAGCCTCGCCCACGCCGGGCCGGTTCCCCAGCAGAAAAGCTCAACTGCCTCGGTCTCTTAAGATTCATAAAGTGGAGCTAAACGGCGTCGCCATTCGTGTGGAGAAACCGCAGAGGTCCTGGGTGCTCTTACCTGATGCAGTGGGGCCGGGTTCCTGAGAGAAATTAGAACCAGAGTGCAAATTCAGAGTCACTGCAGATGTACACGGGTTTCAAACAGACCACTTATATAACCACCAGCAAGATTCCAACCAAATGTAACTGTTAAAATTTTATTGATCTATCTGAGCTCTGAAATCAAAACTTGGCATTAAATGAAGGGCACACTGTCTGCAGAAGACCAAGGACTGAGATGCCCAAACTAAGGCACAGGGGTCAAAGCTCAATTTATGCAACATTACGCATAAATATATTATGTAATGCACAACTGTCTGAAGTCATGTTCACATAAACATGGCGAAGCTACATGTGTTATAAGCACTGAAACACCCATTTCTGGGATTCTGGCTCGGTCCACTAAGCTCAAAACTTCAGACCGGCCAGATCAAAGTCAAAAGTTAGGCTGTGTCTCCATCTGTTTGTGATTATCAACTACAAAGCAGACCAGAACCCATCCACTGACCTGCTTAAATAAACTGAGCGGCCGAACGTTATCATTACAACACTTACTTCCTGCTAATGATGCGACCTTTAAAACTCATAAAAAGTAATGGAGTAGGAAGGACACGGAAAAATGACACAGCAGAAACTCACCAAGTCATGTGGATCTGAGAGAGAGAGAGAGAGCGAGGGAGGGAGGGAGGGGGGGAGAAAGGGAGGGAGGGAGGGAGAGAGAGAGAGAGAGAGGGAGGGAGGGAGGGAGGGAGAGAGAGAGAGCAAGGGAGGGAGGGATGGTAAGAGAGAGGGAGAGAGAGAAAGAGAGGGGGAGGGATGGGGAGAGATAGAGGGAGGGAGAAGGGAAGAGAGAGAGGGAGGGAGAAAGAGGGGAAGAGAGAGAGACAAGGAGGGAGAGACAGGGGAAGAGAGAGACAGAGAGAAAGGGAGGGAGGAAGAGAGAGGGAGAGAAAAGGAAGGAGGGAGAGAGAAGAGATGGTTAGTCAGGATGGCACAGGTAACTTCCTCTGAATTTTGCCCGAGGGGCAGAAGCACTCGCTCTCTTTGGGACGTACTTATTTTGCAGATGGTAATGACCTCCAGGCACTCCTTATGAGCTCCCGTCCCACAGCGGGAGCAGTAATACCCCTGGTAGAATATCCCCCTGGGAGGAGACCACAGAGAGGAAGGGGGGGGGGTGAACAGCTTGGACAGGCACTCATACCCTAAATTTACCACTGGGTACAATGGTAGACTCCCATCAGTATGAAAGACTCTGGTCAGCATGACACTCACCTCAGTAGCATTTTACAGGCTCTGCAGTTGGTGTTCTTCTCAAACGTGTGCATCTGAAAGTTGTGCTGGTTTGCTGTGGCTCTCTCTGGCTTTATGTTGGACCTGCAACAGGAAAGATGTGTGTGTGAGTGTGTGAGTGTGTGTGTGTGCGTGCGCGTGAGTGCATGTGAGTGTGTGGGTGAGTGAGTGAGTATGTTTGTATGTGTGCGTGAGTGTGCGTATATGAGTGAGAGTGTTCGCGTGCGTGCGTGTGTGTGAGAGTGAGTATGCATGTGTGTATGAATGCTTGAGTGTGTGCATGTGAGTGTGTGTATGAATGCTTGAGTGTGTGCATGTGAGTGTGTGTATGTGTGTGTTCCCCTCACTCACATGGCCATCTCAAACTGCTCCATCCACTTCCTCTTGGTGTCCTCAGTTTTACAGAAGAACTGGAAGCCCTGTTTCCCCTGCAGGTGGATCAGGTAGAACCCATAGGACCACTGCAGGGAGAGAGAGAACCAGCATGAGAGAGAGATGGAGAGAGAGGGAGAGGGAGAGGGGGGGATAGAGAGAGAGAGTGGAGAGATAGAGGAAGAAAGACAGAGAGACAAAGTGAGAGGGGACAGAGGGAGGAAAAGAGATGGGGTGTCAAAATTAATTCCTGGATCCTGTGTCCAAGCCTTTCAACAACTGTTTCATTTTCTCACTTGGTGAGAGGATAAATTGCAGTGGACAGTGCTTGCATGGCCCCGTACTCAGGAGAATATCCTGCCACGCCTGTGCTCAGAGAAACGCTAAGGTGCAGAGGTGCATAATTAATTAGGATGCCAGACTAGCAGAGCCAGGGGAATGACTCAGGGCAGGGGGCTGTGCACATGCAGGGTTCCCCAGGAAGTGACCCCGGCACTGGGGCAGGAAGTGAGGTCGCGCGGCGCGTGACGGCACAGAGAAAAACCGGCACTGGCTTACCATTTTTCCACTGGACTGGTTAGCACGCAGCGGAAGAAAGCAGACAGAAAGAAAGAAAGAAAGAGAAAGAGAGAGAGAGAGAGACAGTTAATCATGCACAACTGCAAACTGTCAAACAAAGGAAGTGAGACTCCAGCCAAGGCCAGCCACCCTCATACGGTAAAAGAAGGATTAATGTCCGATCCTGATTCTCCCACAGATTAAACACCACTCCCCCACCGGAGACCAGAGCCAATCACACGCTGTCTTCAGGGGTCTGACGGCGGCGTTACCAGGCAACTAAAAATGTTGATATATCAGGAAAGGTTCCCACATCTTTGCATTTTAACTCATGCAGCACATCCGGCCAAGGACTATTTAACCATGGGAAAAGAGCTGAACGGGAGCTGCAGGGGGTCCCTGCCGTACGGGGAGGGGGGAAAGGGGGGGGGAGGGGTAGTTTGGGTACCAGCCCCTCCCCTCCACCAGCAGCACACCTTCTTCATGTCCCGGTTGTTCATGGGGTCGTCGGACATCTTGTAGGACTGCAGCTCGATGATCTCCTTCAGCTCGTAGCTGTAGCCCTTGCGCTTGCAGACGATCACCACTTTGTCGAACAGGAATATGTACCTGCGACACGGACGCATTCGTGATTAAGAAGAGCAAAGCTTTTTATAGCCAAACAGTAACACACAGCGGCAGTACAGCATGCTGGGAATCGTATGCTAAATATATGTCGCAATGCACTGCATTCACTGCAGAGCAGCAGTGTAGGAAACACTGCCATGCTTAATCATTCGAAATAAACTGCTGCAATCCTCCAACATATCGTGTTCTGGCAGGGTGGGCATACTTGGAGGTCAAAGTGGCGCAGGATGTGATGTCACCACAGATATCTGCACACTAAATCTGTTCATGTCACAAAGACAAATGCGTGTTGGAATATGCTTTTTGTGGAAGCGAGATTCAGAGGATGGTAGATCAAAAAACACATTGGGCCTCATTCACAAAACATGCGCACGAACAGATTTGATCTTAAACCGTATGCAAGAACGAGCATTTTGGCATTCATCATTTTTTTCTTATCTGTATTAGTCATGACTGTTTCCTCACGCTAATCACGCAAACAGGATTGCGCAGCTACCATTCATCATCGCATACACCTGGGATATGCACAAAAACAAAGGCCTGCACGTGTGTCATGAATCCCATATTTTTAAGAACAAAGGTAAGAACAACTTAAGTTTTGTGAATGAGGCCGGTTGAACTTCTACAGCCCCCTAAATATGCTGTAAACCGAGTGATAAAGCCTCCTCTACACCCCCCATCCCCCCACCCCCCGTACCTGTCCTGCTTGGTGCGGTTGACGATGGAGGAGACCTTCAGCTCACCGTCTATCTTCGGCCTCCCGTACTCCTCCAGATTCACCTGCTGCACACGAGAGAGAGGGAGAGAGAGGAAAAACCTTCCAGGTCGACCGGGTTCACGATACGAGACCGCCCACGCCCTGCGACGTGACGTCAGCGGTCACGAGCCGTAACGTACGGCAGAGCCAGCGTTCAGCGCGCGTTAGCACTCAGGCTATTAGAAGCTTGTATTAAACCACAAACGATCAGAACACGCATTAAAACCCCGCCGCGGGGCCAAATTGTGTTGTTTACACGGTAATGTAAACGCGCGGTGGTTTTCCTTTTTAATCGACGTGGATTGAAACGCCCGCTCAGGCTCCTGGAGAATAAATGATTCATTACAGATGGGAAGTTTGCCAACGTGCGGGACAGGTGGGAGCTGATGATGCGATCACCCAGCAGAAGGTGCGCTTCCCAGAAAATTCCCAGAAACGAACAAGAACGGAACGGGAACCGCTGTGTGCGGACGGCAAACCCTTCCCCCCACACGTACAGAAAAAGGGTTCCATACTCACAAGGTTTTCTATCGAACTCTGAAATTCGCTGATTTTTTTCAAGGTCTCGTTGTCCCTTTTTACCTCGTTTATATACATGGCCAAATCCTTCAGAATCAGAAAGAAAACAGACAGAAATGGAAATGCGTCCATTATAAATTCAATGTAACTTTATAAAGCTGGAACCACATATTCTACAACATTTGCAGACACACACACACACATACATACGCACGCATGCTCACACAGATGCATACACACACACTCACACTAACACACACACACACACACACATACACACTCACTCACACACACACACACACACACACACACACACGCACACATGCACACACACAGACATACAGACACACACACACACACACACACACACACACACACACTCACCTGCATGGCCTCCAGCGCCTCCTTTAGCTGCTCTCTCTCAGGCCGGTCAGTCGAGTGACTCAGCAGCTCCTGCAGGAGACGGGAGCGGGTTACCACGGCAACCGACTCTCACCGAAGCCTCGCATGAATATTTACACTGTTAGAGCACTTCATAAAAATATCACCGCTGCTCATTAACTAATTATGACTGATGAAGGAAACAGGTAGTAAAAACAAGCGCTGAACACAGAGCAGGCGGGCAGTAAAGATTTCCCTCCGGGCCGTCGGCATTTCGCTCGCACTTCCTGTAACTGCAGAGATCGATGGCTCCTCTCGCATCGCAGGTGACTGGCAGCTCTGGCGTGTAAACAGGTAAACGAGGGTGATTGGAGACAGGTGCAGACTGTAGGCTTGATTGCGACCGTGAGCGTGTCTGAATTGGGATGACTGGGGGAGGAGAGGTACAGGTGTGCTGAACGCAGCGTTCACCCTCACTGACTATGAGGGACGCGTCACAGCCGAACACAACACACTGAATCCAAGAGAACAGTATCTCACATTAATCAGGTGTTTTACATATATATATATATATATATACATATATATATATATATATATATATATATATATATATATATATATATATATAAACGTTATATAACAAAGTATACTTTCACAAGACATTTGTTTTCCCTTGACTTACTTGGAATTCTCATGAAGCAAATATCCTAATTAAGCTTAAATTTAGAAAACCAATGATGGCTAGTCCCACAGGATCCTTGCATATTAATCTGAAGTACAGAGTCACTGCGTATTAATCCTGAAGCACAGAGTCACTGCATATTAATCTGAAGCACAGAGTCACTGCATATTAATCTGAAGCACAGAGCCACCGCATATTAATCTAAAGCACAGACTCACTGCATATTAATCCTGAAGCACAGAGTCACTGCATATTAATCTGAAGCACAGAGTCACTGCATATTAATCTGAAGCACAGAGTCACTGCATATTAATCTGAAGCACAGACTCACTGCGTATTAATCCTGAAGCACAGAGTCACTGCGTATTAATCTGAAGCAAAGAGTCACTGCATATTAATCTGAAGCACAGACTCACTGCGTATTAATCCTGAAGCACAGAGTCACTGCGTACTAATCTGAAGCACAGAGTCACTGCATATTAATCTGAAGCACAGAGTCACTGCACATTAATCCGGAAGCACAGAGTCACTGCACATTAATCCGAAGCACAGAGTCACTGCATATTAATCTGAAGCACAGTCACTGCACATTAATCCTGAAGCACAGAGTCACTGAATATTAATCTGAAGCACAGAGTCACTGCACATTAATCCTGAAGCACAGGGTCACTGCATATTAATCCTGAAGCACAGAGTCACTGAATATTAATCTGAAGCACAGAGTCACTGCGTATTAATCCTGAAGCACAGACTCACTGCATATTAGTCCTAAAGCACAGGGTTACTGCACATTAATCTGAAGCACAGAGTCACTGCATATTAATCTGAAGCACAGAGTCACTGCACATTAATCCTGAAGCACAGTGTCACTGCATATTAATCCTGAAGTACAGTCACTGCATATTAATCCTGAAGCAGAGTCACTGCATATTAATCCTGAATCACAGTCACTGCACATTAATCTGAAGCACAGAGTCACTGCACATTAATCTGAAGCACAGAGTCACTGCATATTAATCTGAAGCACAGAGTCACTGCATATTAGTCCTGAAGCACAGGACTGTGGAGGAATGAAAGGGCAGTATTGTAAGTTATGAAAACTCAGCTAATTTAAACACAGCCCAAAGTGCCCAGGGGCGCTGAGTGTTCCAGTCGGGGTGAGGAACGGCAGCCAGGCAGCCAAGGAACGTCTGTCTGCGGCCAAAATCATCCGTCCTGATTCCAGGGTGGGGGGGGACTGCATTTTCCAGGTAATCAGTTCTGGTTTTCAGTACCGTCCCGAAATTTACAGTTTCACCCTGGATATTTTTGGAATGTTATTTGCAAGTCATAAGGAACACTGCAGGAACATCGCAAGAACAGAACATGATTCAGTTTTGTTATTCCAGATTTTACAAAAATTAACAGTCAATGGATGTTACCAGGAACATGCCAGGAACATTTCCCCCTTGATTTTTACATAACATCAGATGACCGAACTGGAATGTGACCGCAACGTTCCCCTAACGCTGCCGATACGTTTTCTCTGGGTTTGTACTCTCCAGTAAGACAAGCGCACGGAGAAAGTGCCGCGTGTAAAACGGTCGCCGCCAACGAGGGACATAAATACCGCGTAACAATGGTTCCGCCCGTGTCCCGCTTTAATAATTGAGAGGGCTGCTGAATTAATCATGGGCCTTGCGCACTGCGCCCTGTTTACACGCGAGCTCTATTAAGAGCGACTGCGGCTAAACGGCCCGGGAAGGACGCGCGCGCTAACACGGCATGACCGAACGCTTAGCGCACAGCCGTGTGGCGCTGAGGGCAAACCTGCAGGACCCCCGACAACACCACAGCTTCCTGACAACACCACAGCTTCCTGACAACACCACAGCTTCCTGGCAACACCACAGCTTCCTGACAACACCACAGCTTCCTGACAACACCACAGCTTCCCGACAACACCACAGCTTCCTGACAAAACCACAGCTTCCTGGCAACACCACAGCTTCCTGGCCACACCACAGCTTCCCGACAACACCACAGCTTCCTGGCCACACCACAGCTTCCCGGCCACACCACAGCTTCCCGACAACACCACAGCTTCCTGATAACACCACAGCTTCCTGACAACACCACAGCTTCCTGACAACACCACAGCTTCCTGACAACACCACAGCTTCCTGATAACACCACAGCTTCCTGACAACACCACAGCTTCCTGATAACACCACAGCTTCCTGGCCACACCACAGCTTCTTGGCCACACCACAGCTTCCCGACAACACCACAGCTTCCTGGCCACACCACAGCTTCCTGGCCACACCACAGCTTCCTGACAACACCACAGCTTCCTGATAACACCACAGCTTCCTGACAACACCACAGCTTCCTGACAACACCACAGCTTCCCGACAACACCACAGCTTCCCGACAACACCACAGCTTCCTGACAACATCACAGCTTCCTGACAACACCACAGCTTCCTGACAACACCACAGCTTCCTGGCCACACCACAGCTTCTTGGCCACACCACAGCTTCCCGACAACACCACAGCTTCCTGGCCACACCACAGCTTCCTGACAACACCACAGCTTCCTGATAACACCACAGCTTCCTGACAACACCACAGCTTCCTGACAACACCACAGCTTCCCGACAACACCACAGCTTCCTGACAACACCACAGCTTCCCGACAACACCACAGCTTCCTGACAACACCACAGCTTCCTGGCCACACCACAGCTTCCTGACAACACCACAGCTTCCTGACAAAAACCACAGCTTCCTGACAACACCACAGCTTCCTGACAAAAACCACAGCTTCCTGACAAAAACCACAGCTTCCTGACAACACCACAGCTTCCTGACAAAAACCACAGCTTCCTGACAAAAACCACAGCTTCCTGACAACACCACAGCTTCCTGGCCACACCACAGCTTCCTGACAACACCACAGCTTCCTGACAAAAACCACAGCTTCCTAACAACACCACAGCTTCCTGACAACACCACAGCTTCCTGACAAAAACCACAGCTTCCTAACAACACCACAGCTTCCTGACAACACCACAGCTTCCTGACAAAAACCACAGCTTCCTAACAACACCACAGCTTCCTGACAAAACCACAGCTTCCTAACAACACCACAGCTTCCTGGCCACACCACAGCTTCCTGACAACACCACAGATTCCTGACAACACCACAGCTTCCTGGCCACACCACAGCTTCCTGACAACACCACAGATTCCTGACAACACCACAGATTCCTGACAACACCACAGCGGTGCATAAAGGGGGGGGGGGGCGCACGGTCACCGTGCCGACCCTTCGGAGTGACGCCGTGGCGACAGGGGCCAGCGCAAACGCTCCCCGCATCGCCTGCAACACCGCTCCGATGGGACATGACCTCACATGAACCCTACTGCTTGAACGCGCACTTAAATGGAAACAGCAGCCATTACAGCCCTAATTCATGCATCAAATCCACATGCCGTGCTTGTGGGTCACGACCATAGTAATTGCACTGGTATTAAATGGCATTAACGTCAACAGTGGAAGTAACTGTTTATCCTGGACTTAAACAGCTGCGGTATAAAATATGAGGGATTTGTGGAGAGTAGAGCCTTTTTTAAAAATAAATTTCCGAACACTCTCAGCCAGATGTTGCACATGCCGCTGGTGGGTGTGTCGCTGCGAATTTTTCTGAATGCCCTGCCTCCCATCTGGTGCGTGAGGTCCGTTAAGATGGGTGTGTTCGACTGGCTGTCGTCATGACAACAAGACAACGCTCGGGGCAAAGGTCACTCACCTTTAGTAGGAGATGGTACTTCAGGACTCTCTGCATGGGAACCACCAGCAAGTCCTGGAGTTTAAATTTCCCTTCTTGAACCTTCATAGTGCACTCCTGCAACAACATCACCAGGTCATTAACATCTATGGTGCCTTCAAACAACACCACCTCCATAGCATTAACATCTATGGTGCCTTCACACAACAGCACCACCAGCTCATTCACACCATTCCTTAACATCCAGGGTGCCCTCATGCAACACCACCATCTCATACATATCTTTCAATAAAATCTATGGTCCCTTCACATAACATCACCAGCTCATTCAAACTTCTATGGTGCATTCATACAGCGCTAACAATCAATTAACTGAGTCCCTGAACCCTCACAACACAATCCATTACAGTATACAGCCTCTGGATTTTCAGTAGTGTCCACTTACAATAACAGCACTAGCTTATTGACTCTAGTTCTGGCAGCACACAGCGGGTTCGCAGAACTGCACAAACAGCCGATTATGTAACTGCCAGCGCGTCGTGCGACAGCACAAACACTTTATTACCGGCCTCCCGCACTGGCGCAGAGGACTCCCGCTGAACGAGGAGCTCGGCATTCACAGAGACGGTCGCTTTGTTCCCGAGAAGCGAGTTGATTATTTTTAGGGAGATTATCGGCGCAGATGTCTTTCTCATTAGGGGATAACGGCGGAACGTTCCGAGCGCCGCTCAAAGTTAGGCGGGGGGGGGGGCGAACGGGAAGATAAAGCCGCCGTGCCAATTAGAAAGCCCTGCTTCCTGTCCCCGATAAGGGACGAGAGTCATCGCCGCTTGCCGTGGGGTTTCTGAAAGGAGGCTGGCCGTGGCTCCGCCCCCCTACTCCCATAGACCCCGGGCGTAACAGGGCTGCGTGGGGGGGCCGCGTGGGGGGGCTACGTGGGGGGGCCGCGTGATGGCCCGCGCGGGAGAGAAATGGAGTCTGTAAAGTGGGGGGGGGGGGGGGGATCTGAGCCTAAGAGTAGCGTGCTCCTGGAGGATCCCAGAACAGGCATCTGGTGGTGCAGTGATGGTGGTTTTTTTTGAGGGGGCGGGGGGCGGGTAATACACGCTGCCTGGCCGCTGAGCTGAGGCAGGGTACAGCATGCAGGGTCCTGATTCCTGGGGGGGGGGCATACTGGGGATCACGAGGGTGAAGCGAAGGGGGCGGGGGGGTGCAGTACCTCCACTTTCATCCTGATGTCGTCGCGTGCGGCGATGAGCTCGTCCAGAGTCTTCTGGGCGTTCTCCATCTGGCTGCAGTACTGGCCGTATATCAGCAACCTGCAGGACACACACACACACACACACACACACACATCTGTAAACGCAGTTTAGGGCCACTGTGTGTGCACATTAAACACTAATGGCCCCATCGTCCACCCAATTTCGACCCTGCCCGTGTGACCGGGGGTTTGAGTCCAGCCATGGTGAGTCTTGACCTGTCTCCAACTATATCAGTCACCCTCTCTGCTTTCCACCTGCCTGAATAAAAAAAGACAGCAGACTGTCCAATCTTCTCAAAAACAAATAAATGAATAAACAAAAAATAAAGATAGAACAGAGAGCCAAAAGTGACCCGGTAGAATTAGACAGGCCGTAAATTATACAGAACAACACATGTAGCAGGAGGCACCTCCGACCCTCTCTCCAAAATCCGTGAAGGACAAAAAAATACAAACAAAATGGAGCGGTTAGAAAAAAAGACCGACCATATGCTTCAGATCAATCATCATCAGAGCGTACGCCGTGGATCAATCATGATCAGACCATCTGCTCCAGATCAGCCAGAAACCGTGGAAACCGCTGCAAAGCGCTGGAAAGCTGCGCCTCCTCGTTAAAGATGCTAATTTTTAACTGGCTTTACGGACAGCGGCCCCCCTCGTCCCGCGAGAGGGACTGAGGAGAACGCGGGCGACGCGCTCATCCCCAGCGACGCGGCATCTCAGAGGCGGACCAGGCGGCCTGGCGAAGCGCCTCAGAGTCGGGAGGCCGAGAGCAAGGTGGCAGGGCGCGTGGCACACGTCTGGCTCAGACTGCAGAAGGGCACAGACACGTGGGGGGGGGGGAGCAGGGGGTGCCAGGACGTCAGCCGGCTCGGGGGCCCAGTGGCGTCAGGCAGAACCATCCCCATTTTAAAGGCCTTGCGACAAGAGAGGCTTTAAAGACGCGGAGATTAAATGTGAATTTAGCAACACCCAGGTGACTCTTCAGCACTGGATCCGCACGCTCACGCTCCAGCTAATTAAGCCTGACAGAGACAGAGGCTGATTGGCTGGAATTAGCCGGGGCTGTGATGTCATATCCTGACTCCCTGGAGCTGGCGTGGCTTGACCCCCCCTTGCTGTACCACTGTCACCATAACCTGCCCCCCCCCCCCCCATCAAGCTAACGAGGCCCTGATTAAGGCCTGATCACGGCCAAAAGCTGCTCTCAGTTCTGCTCTTCACTCAGGGAGGCGAAGGAGATTAGCGGCAGCGTTTCCGCGCTCACCCCAAACTCAGCCGCAGGCCCGTGGCAAATTCACACCGACAGGCTGGAGTTCCAGGGGCAGGTGCCAGAGCGCGGTTACGATAACAGACGTTCCAGACGTAATTGAACATGAAGGCCTCGTGTTCAGTGGCAGATTAAGCGCTGAATATTTAAGGTGGGCTGGGTTGAAACTTGCGGCAACGCGCATTTAACCCAGTCCACCTTAAATTTCCTGCTCTCGATGTGACCAAAGAAATCTTTCATTTGAAATCTAATATCTTAACAAGGAAATATGTCACTGTTATAAATCATTCTGTTTGAGTTCCCTTTATCCTATGAACACCATTGAATGGATTCAGTAGCTAAGAGGTTGTGACAAGAGAACAGGTCACTTCTCAAATTGAAATTTTACATCTAGGTAAAAGAGGCTAGGGAAAATTGAATTTTCCCCAATAGCTCAATGCTAATTTCCCCACTGTGGCGCATTCTACAATAAATATATATTTAAACCACCACCTGAGCATGTATGCTTAACTTTGGGTTACCAAGGCGATTTACATTTACCCTGACTTCCTTCGACCTCGCGGCGACTTTGCGGAACCCGTCCTTTACGGCATTCTAATCGCGCGGCCATTCTAATGGCATTCTTATCGCGCCGAGGGTTCTAATGACATTCTAATCACGCGGCCGTTTTTGTGACATTTCTCACGAAGGCGGCGAAAGGTTAATTGCAGAGATACAGAGAGAGGGGCCCGGCAGAGACAGCTGCGGAAGAGGCTTTTTAAATGATTTTTTTAGAGGACAGAGGGACAGATCGCCCTGCTTTTGTCATTTTCTTCCCCCTCTCTCAGGCGGTCCAGTTTGTCATGTTCGCGGGCCTCTCTCACCACCGGCCATTTGTCTGCCTTAGAGACTGCGCAGAAACTCTGCCCTCCCCTCTGCGGCGTGGGGCGGGGAATCGCGGTGCGGGGCGGGGCATGGCGTGGGGGCGGGGCGTGGCTCTGTGACGGACCACGGGGCAAGAGGGCGGGGTGGGGTGCGGCTCTGTTGATGGATCACGGGGCGGGGCGGGGCAAGGGGGCGGGGCACGCCTTCGTGCCAGACCATGGGGCGGGGTAAGGGAACCGTGGGGGCGGGGCTCCACTGAACCCCAATATTTTAGCAGGACGAGCCCCTACCTACAGATTGAGTCTCCATGCCCTCCGCTCAAATCACACTGGCTGCAGGGGAAACCCTCTCATAAATGAGCCTTTCCCAGCCCAACACACTGGCTCTGTAGTACCACAGAGGAAAGCGGTATTTCTCATTTGCAGCAGCGCTGTTTAGAAAAATCCCCTTTACCCTGCAGGTGCTGAACCCCTGCCTGCACAGCAAACAGAGGTCATTCCAATAAAGGTTCTAATCCCAAGTGCCACTAACGTTCTGAATGAGAAATGGAAACTTGTCGTTTTTGACGGCGCGCATGTTTGCCCTTTGGTCCGCTGGTAGGCACGTGCCCCGTAGAGTCCATTACTGCACACGCCTAACGGTTCAGCAGAATCAGTTAAACTGCATATACTGCAGTATGTTTACTCAAGAACAATAGAGCAATCTGCTCAAACCATCAGCAAGTCCGGTGGAGAGACGTTGACCACGGCAACCTCCAGCTCAGGAGTATGGAAATGCGAGACATGGGCAGGGTCGGCTCTGGGACTTTGGTGGCCCTAAACATGAAGTAACTGGGGGCACCAACTGCAGCTTGTGGGGAAGCAGTCACAAACCTGGGGGGGAGGGGGAGGGGGTTTGATGGTGACCAGGGAACCGGTGCAATAACAATAGCATCGAAAAAGCTATTCTCGCCCTCCGCAATCCAAAGTTTGAAATTCACGTCGTGAAAAATGCAGAATCAGATTCAATACCACTAGGATCAGTCGGTCAATACTGCTCTCAGCAATAATTTCACTGAAATAAAATAATACGTGTTAAATGTGCCGAGGTTGCGCGAATGTAGCAAGGTTTGCCTTTCAGGAAAGCAGTTCTGGCAGTAATTCCAGGACTGCTGAAAAGCCAGGACGTTTTCAGTCAAAAGGCAGCTGCAGTGTCGTAACTAGCCTACTGCCGAAGAAAATCTGCGCGAGCCGGTTTTTCAGGGATTTACCTGGGGGGGGGGGGTCGTCCCCGGTAACGGGACCTTTTACTGACAACGGCAGAAGCTGGAGGTCCCGGGGTTCGGACCGATCGGCGCAGACGCGGAAACGTTTTGAAACGCGGCGGTGAGAAAGCCAAGCGGCCGGGCGGGGAGAGAGAGCGCAAACCGTCGCCCGTCAGCCTCACGCTCGAACGCCCCCGGTCTTCTGACTGCCGTCTCCGAGGGGAACCGCCGCGAGGGCGCGTCCGCGGCGCCGAAACGCCGTCGCACGTGTCGTTCCCATAAAATGTTTTAAATAAATAAACGGGCGCCTCTCGGAAACCCCGGGGGGTGCGTACAGAGCGAGGGGGAGCGCGGTGACGAAAACAGAGATGACACGCCGTTAAAGAGAGGTAACGCTCTCTGACACGCGGAGCGCAAACCCTCCCGCCCTGCGCCCGGAGAACTGCAGGACCCACGGAGGAAACCAATCAGCCGGTAATGAGGACTAGAGTTTCCCCAGATAAAAAATGTTTAAAGACAGGGGCGACGTTAACATGTCAACTCACGCCATTCTTTAACGATTATTTGTATTATACGATTATTATATTACTTGCGTTATTTTTTGATGCGCGGAATTCGAATGTTATTATTTTTTTGCTAAATCGAATGCACCGTTAAATCTCACGGTTGTGCGGCACAATCCCGGGCCACAGGAAATTACCAGCGCCGCTGAAAACGCCAGAAGCCGTCACGTCGGCGCGTAACGGGCGTAACGAGAGGGTGGCGTTTTCGGCAGGGCATTCCAACTGCCGCAGAGAAATAAAAAAAATAAAAAATAAAACACCTGAAAGCCTTTTGTCGAAAGCGCACTGTTGGAAAGGTCACAGGGACGCGCATCTGCAGATAACTCAATTAATTTGGCTGAATGGCGGCCCGCGGAGCAAGCGGTGCGCCGAACGCCCCACTCCATTCCCTCGCCACCGCTCGCCTCCACCTCTGACTCCAAAGAAGCGAGCGGGGGGGGGGGGGGGGGGGATCGCAATGACGCCAGGAGGACCGTCAATCAAACGCAGAAAACACTGCAGTGAAAACACGAAAGAAAATGCAGAAAATGTGTAATAATACGCTATTATATCAACGCTGCATAATGTGTCCTTCAGATCAGTGGAAATGTTAGCCGATGGCACGCGTGTCCTTGAACAGATAAAGAGAATTATAAATGAATGGGACGGAATGGGTTGGATTTCGTTTTTAAAAAAAAGTGCCTTTCAGAATCACAAAGCACTTAACAGTGAAACTGAAACACTCACTTCAGCCACCTCACCTAACTGATACACGGTGGCCATTTTGCTCCAGAACGCTCACCCGCACATTAGATAAACCGGTATGGTGTGTGTCGTAAATGACTGTGCCTGAGATTTTTAAAGCCTCACGCACACCGTCCCCTCTGTCCTGTCACCCAAACCCATGCACTCTTTCCGGTGATTCGGTCGGGGGGGGGGGGGGTGTGGTTACGGGATTTCCAGTGGCCTAAAATCCTGACCCACTCGCAGTGAGCCGACTTGTTTTAGCAGTAGGCCAACGCACTCAAGACACACTGACCGTGGAAAGGTGCTTCTGCAGACACTGCTGCCAGCACGCTGGAATAAAATCTATCAGATTAGAACAGCGTGTTACCAAAAACCACAAAATAAAATTGAGTAGAGTGACAGAACTGAGTGAGAGATGGAAAAAGAGTAAAAGATGGAGAGTGAAAAAAGGTAGAAAAAGATGGAGATGGAGACAGAGAGTGAAAGATGTAAAGAAAATGAAAGATGTAGAGAGAGAAAGGGGGGGTGAGGACAGAGGTGATGTAGTCACTGCTGCTGTGCGGTCAGGCCCTAAGGCTCTCGGGATGCACTGTAGCCAGCTAATTACACACAAATACAGAGAAACACCCTCCCATTCAGGAAGAGAGCCAGTGTGTGTGTGTGTCGGTGTCTGTATGTGTGTGTGTGTGTGTGTGTGTGCACGCAATTACCAGCACACTGTACCCCAACTCACCATAATCCAACGCACTTCCCCCACTTCCCCTTTCCCCTGTCTCAGAGAGCGCAGTACCCCCCCCCCCCCCCCCCATGTGCACTGATTGTGCAGTAACAGTCCATCCTCATGGTCACACAGGGCACTGCAAATCATTTTCATTTTTCATCTATGCAATGAAGGTCTTTGGTATACAGTAAGTCCAGCCTGGCCGCATTTGAAAACACAGCAGCAGCATTAAGAGCTGTGAGGGTGGAGAACCGTTCCTCTGGCTTTGCCTTCTCAAGCTGAAACCATTTTATTCCCTTCTGTGCTAATGCTAATGTTCCGGCTTAGAGCTCAGGTGAGTTAAGGCTCGTCTTTGTGCCTACAAAGACCGTGCGGTCTGGATAAAGCCATTCAAAGGGGGAAAACCCAGCCCCTCCTCACCGTTTTGCCAGAGTTCCCCCAGATGTTTGCAGAGATACGCGGGCCGTTCACGCGGACACTGACCTTTCCTTGAAATCCAGGAAGATCTTTCCCAGACCACCGCCGCCGCCCACCATGTTCATGTCAATGGCCCTCAGCAGGGAGAAGTGGACTTTAATCACGTCCTGCAAAAACACAGCACGTCAACACACAATAAAGCAACAGCCCTCATTACTACGTGGTTCATCAGGCAACAACATCTCAACCTAACACAATAAATCAACAACAAAGCAGCAAGGGCGAACAACACTGCACAACAGTCAACACAACACGCTTGACAGAAAACAAACTGCCACAATATCATCACACAAGTCAACACAAGACGCCTGACAGAAAACAAACTGCCACAATATCATCACACAACAGTCAACACAACACGCGTGACAGAAAACAAACTGCCACAATATTATTACACAGCAGTCAGCAAAGCGAGCCAGACAACATTACTGTCAAATAATAAGTCACAATATTAATTACACTGCAGTCAGCAGACAACCACAGCCACTGGTACTTACCTCCAGATTAACAAAAATGGCCTCCATGTCTTGGGGACTGAGGACTTGCTTCAGTGGAATCATATAATTCTGGAAAAAGAAATGACAGACAAACTACTGAATAAACCCCAGCATTAGACCATATCACGCAGGGGCAGACTGTGTCATGCTCTCTCTGACTGCACAGCATTACTTGAAATTTATGTCAGTTCAATTCAATTCAAAGTGATTTATTGCCATGAAATACATACAGCAAAAAGTATTGCCAAAGCAAACAAGAAACAAGACAAAGTACTAAAACAGTAGAAGAAAAACATGAACAATAGTTAATACATCTACGATTACAATTAGAGTTCAAATGAAATAACCAATAGTATTTTGAAAGTGTAAACTAAAATAATAAATAAGTGTAAGTCATTGTCCTTGGTGTCACTGTCTCTTCGGCTGTGGCAGGTGGAAATATATTCCACTGCCAGTCACAATCTCCCTTCCTCTCCTAGGAGAACGGGAAGTTTGTCTCTGACTTGTCAGTTAATTGCGATCTTCTTCCGTGAAGACTTTTCTTCAAAAGAAGGTTTTTTAAATATTTTAATTTGTCTGACGGTTCGGTGGAAGCCGTCCAGATTCGCGAGGCGCGTTTTTTTTGCGCTCGCTGTCGCCCCGCGTCAGCTGGAGTCCCGAGACGAATCGATGCTGAGGCAGGAGCGCCGTCACAGCGAGCCCTGCCCCAGGGCTGCGAGCGCAGTTCTGCGCAGCGCCTCCAATCACCCACCGAAGCTCACGAGCGCAGCGTTACAGGGCTGCAGAATCGAGCGATCCGTTCATCCTCCACATGAATTCACACGGACTGCCTGCACTGGTGTGTGTACGTGCAGGTGCGTGTTTCTGTGTGTGTGTGTGTGAGTGTGTGTGTGTACAGTATGCCTGCATATTGTCACAGACCACAATGGGACGCATATCATGTCATGTGAGTATACATTATGTGTGCGTTTGTGCATGTGCATGGGTGCACTTGTGTGTGTGTTTCTGTGTGCATGCGTGTATGTGTGTGCGCGTGCATGTGCACGTGCATGCATGTGTGGGTATGTGTGTGTGAGTGTGTGATCTAAACAGAACTCTGATCTCTGCGAATAACAGTCCATCGATCGGTGCCATTGACACTGACATCTGTTTCCTCTAATCAACCTGCCAATACCGGACACCGGCGGACCAGGGCCACACTGGTGACCCCGCCCCTTCCACACAGCAGGCCCCGCCCACCTTCTCGATGTCCTCCAGGGTCTTGTAGTACTTGGCCTCGGTCTCGTGGATCTCCACCAGGCAGCAGTTCCGTTTGTCGTCCTCAGTCATCCCCATTTTCTGTGTCAGGGTGTGAGAGCAGAGCAGAGCCCCGCCCCCCGGGGAGCGTGAGAATGTGCAGTGCGTGCATCTGCACCCCAAAGGTCGTTTTACACTTCTGCATAGTCCGCGTAATCTGTGTAGTCTGCACAGTCTGCATAATCTGTGTAGTCCGCATAATCTGTGTAGTCAGCATAATCTGCGTAGTCTGCATTCTGCGTAGTCAGCATAATCAGTGTAGTCTGTGTAATCTGTGTAGTCCGCATAATCTGTGTAGTCTGTGTAATCTGCGTAGTCTGCATTCTGCGTAGTCAGCATAATCTGTGTAGTCTGAGTAATCTGTGTAGTCTGCATAATCTGCGTAATCTGTGTAGTCTGTGTAATCTGTGTAGTCTGCATAGTCTGCATAATCTGCATAGTCTGCGTAGTCTGCGTAATGTGTATCGTTTGCGTGATTCGTGTTGTGGGGCGGCACTTGCAAATTCACGGAGAGCGTTTATGCTTCTGCAGCATATCGTGCAGGCTGCCAGGCCACGTAATCATATTTTACGGCATAACGTATAAAATAATTTTTCATATTTATTTATTTATTTATTTATTGCCGGTATCGTCAAACCGCTTCGGCTAGCCTCCAGTTAAACCGATCCATATTTGTTGTTTAAAATTTGCAGCAGGAAGTTAACCAATGTGATACGAGTGACCGTTACACCACCTCACGTCACCAGTCAAACAATCCTCATCTATGCAGCGTCTGCCTGCAGTGGTTGCTGACCACAACGTTTCAAAATTCTTGTGGAGGTATGCGACATCTATGCTGCACGTGCCACACAACACCTCCGCAGACCCATTTTTACGTGAACTCCGCAGAAGTATAAAAACAGCCCTTAGGCCAACACTCTCTCTGACGCACGCCAGCGGGCCACTGTCTGTGAGCCATGCTGACTCGTACCTAAACACAGCAACGGCCAGCACGCAGCGAGACCGCGAACCAATCAAAACGAGCTCCGATTCAGCGTCCCGGCCCACCCCTCAGCACCGAGGGCTCCGAAAAGAGCTTTACCAAAACTGCGACACGCTCGGCTAAACGCGGGTCATTCATTACAGAGCAATCTGCTGCGATCAACGTACAATTTCATACGCTCGTGGTTTCGCATAATTGCGGGGTCAAGTTCCCTAATGCGAGTGATGATTAGGTGGCGCACGGAGAGCGGCGACAAAAAAAAAAAAAGTAAAACGAAAAATCCCGCTTTTGCTCGCGGCCAGGCTCTGTGCACATCTGTCCGCTTGTATCTCTGAACATCTGGACCGCAGACAGCCAGGCCAAGCAAAACCTGACGCATCCAAGCAAGTTTGTGTGAAAAAACAAAAACAAAACAAAAAAAAAACGATTGCTTCATTATGGTACGGCTAAACAGAGAAAGGAAAAGAAACAAATTGCTGGATGGCTAATTGAACAGCTGCCGCTGTTGCTGAAAGCTAGCTTGCAGCTTGAAAAAGCCTCGATTCTCACTGAAGAACGAGCTCAATGGCCGGAGAGATGAGGAATCCAAAGCCTGGCTAGGCTTTAACCACAGTCACAGCGCATGCCAAAATAAACGCCGCTCATTTTCTATCCGCAGAGCCCGTTAGCAGCTTGACACCCGCGGAAATGACTGCATGAACACATCAGCAACAACTGAGCATGACGCACGACTGAATTAATTCAAAGGAGGTTGCAAAGGTACGATAACGACCGGAGGACGGCTCAGGACTTTGAGAGACGTCGTCACAACGAAGCCTGATTTGTTCTTCGTCGCACAACGCTTTCGACAAGTGTCACATGACAAAAATGACGTATTTTCAACGAGAAAAGTGTCGCACGACACTTTTTTCAGTGTCGCGCACCTCTAGAATTTTGTTGCACAGTCTATGTGTTGCAAGTATCTCTGTGTCTCTAGAATTATGTCGCAGAACTTCATACTTTGTTGCACAGTGTATATGTTGCAAGTATGACTGCTAAACGTTGTGCGACACTTTCATTTTTGTCACACAACACTTGTGGAAATGGTCATGTGACAAAGTATAAATCAGGCTCAATGCAGTACTTCAATTGTGGGGTATCTGAACTTTTGTCGAAGCTCATGATGATGTGGACGGCTGTGCTCGGAGGTAACAGCTTGTTTCGTTAAGGAAGTGTGGAACGGGCTGCAGAGAGGGGGGCGGTCCCACACTACGCACGCCTCACTGTCAGCCTGGCTGGAGGAATGTGGTGATGGGATGAAACAGCACGTGAGGCCCCGGCACTTACCTGCATGTACCTGATCTGCAGCATAGGGGGATCAAAGCAACACAGGTCAACACGGCAACTCAGGAAACACACACCTGAGTTCCTCATCATGATATTTCATCAACAGTACTACCACTGCTACTACTACTACTACTGCTGCTGCTGCTGCTGCTACTGCAGCTGCTGCTACTTCTACTACTACTACTAATAATAATATTAATAACAGATAGGTTGGGAATGTTACTGGGCAATATCCGTGGCCATACAAACACAACAGGTGCTCTTCAGGGCAGGCTGGATATAAACATATGAGATTATGTAGAAAAAAGTTCCCATACTTTCATAATCTAGCTACAGGTTACAGGTACATGTCAGCCCCCATGAGACAAAGGCTCTTATTGCCTCGGGCCCCCATTTTTTGGAGCTGTAATCTGTTGCAAGGTTATGCAAGCGTAAGTGGGAACTTTTCCAAAAAAATCTTGTATAATAATAACAATAATATAAATTATGACAACAATTATTATCCGTATTAATTAATATCTTCAATATTATTTTATATTTGTAATATTTAATATTATTGGTTATTTATTAATAGCCTGCAGATTAGATCCCTAGGCGTTTCTCACCATTGGCTGTCGAACCTCCACCTTGATGATGTCCTCGTAGATGTCATCGCCGTCGTCCTCACACGGCACGCAGTCGTAGATGTCATCTTCTCCCACATCGTGCTCACTAGAGAGAGTCAGGGGAGAAGAGTCCACACACGTGAAGAAACGTTCCTGGGTGATACCCAAAGGCTTTAATAATGATGGGTCAAAGTAAAACTTTCTCTCTTTGTTATCTAACTGAAGCCAGTCTTTACTGTGTTATAGCAAGTCACCAATCCCCATGATGATTTCCCAAAATTCAGCCTTGCATACAATCACCCTCACCCAATCAGAGGGAAGCTTTAAATACAATCCCTCTCACCCAATCAGAGGGAAGCCTTACATACAACCACCCTCACCCAATCAGAAAAAATCCTTGCATACAATCACCCTCACCCAATCAGAGGGAAGCTATACATACAATCACCCTCACCCAATCAGAGGGAAGCTATACATACAATCACCCTCACCCAATCAGAGAGAAGCCTTGCATACAATCACCCTCACCCAATCAGAGGGAAGCCTTGCATACAATCACCCTCACCCAATCAGAGGGAAGCCTTAATACAATCACCCTCATCCAATCAGAGAGAAGCCTTACACACAATCACACTTACCAATCAGAGGGCACACTGGCTCCTAATGATTTTTTTCAGTTTAAAGTGCAAAACAACCCTAGGCAACTTCTGAGTCAAAATAAAGACCACTAGGACACTGACATAAACAAAAAGCCAGAGTTCACACAGCTCTTATAAAGCCTGAGAGCACAGTGTAGCACAGCTCTTATAAAAGCTGAGAGCATAGTGTAGCACAGCTCTTATAAAGCCTGAGAGCACAGTGTAGCACAGCTCTTGTAAAGGCTGAGAGCACAGTGTAGCACAGCTCTTATAAAGCCTGAGAGCACAGTGTAGCACAGCTCTTATAAAGCCTGAGAGCACAGTGTAGCACAGCTCTAATAAAGGCTGAGAGCACAGTGTAGCACAGCTCTTACTGTATAAAGCCTGAGGGCACAAAGCACACAGCTTAATGGGCACTTAGCATCCAACTCCATCTATTCTTTCTCTTCTGTATAAATCAGTTGAACGGAAATAGAGTCTCCCCTTTAAAGAAAAACACCCAAAACCAATTACTTTTGCCATTGACTTTTTACAGTCTAACCGGAAAAAAAGCCTTTCAGGAGATGTCTTGAGTCTCGTCTTTGTTAGCTGAAAGCAGGCAGCTTATAAGGGATAGGACTAAGCACCGGACAGCCCTGGAGGCTAATGTCCTTCCCTGAGCCACTCTCAGGATCTTATAGACTTTTAAAAATGTGGGACAAAGCCCCCCCTTTACAGTATGTCTGAGACTCATAGCAGTGATACTTCAGGTGAGGGGGAGGAATAAAGGTGGATGTGGATGCGTCAGGACTACAGAGTTGCTCTTTTGTATGCTTATGAATGGGCACAGAGGCTGGGATTCAGGATCCACCACAAAGAGGTTGCTAGTTCGAATCTCTGTGGCTGTACCTCTGGATCAGGTGTGCACGCAAATGACTGGCAGTATAAATCCATAAAACGCACAAACTACGCACCTTAGTGTACACAAGTTAGTGTATACAAGTAAATACAAAATACCCAAAATACAGGTAATACAAAAATATGAATTCATTTTAAAGTGTACAACACTCAGAAGTTTGGGGCTCCTACCAGATGCTGCAAGCCTTTAAAGTCAAAGGCAATGGGAGTGACACAGAGAGAAAAAATGTAATGATGTTAAAACAACTGGGATAAGACTTATGGACGGTCATATTTCACAAGTCACATTTTAAACATAAATATTTACATTACATTCAAAATTTAAAACGTATACATTCTGAGGCCCGTGACACAACAATAAAAAGTACCACACTTAATAACAGTAAAGATGATTTGTGCAGCACCTTTCAAACAGTGCAACTGCAGTTCTTATATATTTATGTTCAATATTTCACAAAACACAGAAATTGCCTTTGGACTTTGAAGAAAACATTCTGTGTACAACAAACTAGAACGCTTAGGGGCTACATTCACCTGAAGATTAGCCGAATAAATCAGGGCGTGAAGCGAACACTGAGATGGGCGAGTTTAGACCCAGAAAAGTGTAGATGTGGAAGTGTTGGGCACACGGAGCCTTCGCTCTGAATAAGGAGAAAAAGAACTTCCTTCTTTTCACATCTTTTTTTCTCCCAGCGAAGCCTTTGATGTGCTGTCCTTATGTCAGCACAAACTGAGCTAATCCCATTTTTTTCCACCTCTTTTTCGCCTCCTCCCTCTCTCTGTCTGCCTTCATGCACACACAGTAAAATTTCCAGTGTTAATTAAACTCTTAACAGTGCTATTTCAACTCTGACAGATAAAATTCTGGAGTGGGACCAAATGTTATCTGTTAAGAGTTTAATTAACACTGTTTGGGTTGGATTAACACTGGACATTTTACCGTGCATGCGCCATTGTGGGTTCCCAGTCCACTGCATTACAGAACGGCCTCTTGATTCACAGAGGGTCTTGGGGTCTAATCCCACACACACAGAAAAGGCGGATGTTCTGTGTTTTTTGTGGACAGGTCCTCTCACAAAGTCTCTCCGGGTAATCTCGTACATGTCACACCCCATTAATGCGGTTACTGGGTACAGTTTTTCCAGTGGAGGCAGCCTTTCAATGCAAGCTGTCAGCATGTAAATCATGCACCTATACCAGGGACCATCAACTCCGGCCCTCAAATCCAAATCCAGCCCTGGTTTTCTTTTCTCCCGGGTAATTAGTGCTACTGATTGGCCAGACCGTCTTCACACCTGACTCCCAGGCAAAGGGAGGGTGGAAAACCAGCAGGTCTCGGCCCTCGAGGACCGCGAGTGGCTGATCCCTGACCTACGCGGCACATCCGCATCTGTTCATCCGCAGCGAGCTGAGTGCGGTGTGACGCTCGCGCCTCCGGACACGCCGTAGCTACGCAGCCTCCTAACTCACCCCGCGCCTCCTCCTCCAACGGCTCTCCGACTCCTCCCTGATGTCCGTTACGTTACCCGCGGCACTGAGCACCGAGTCAACCCCCCGACACCGCGGTGCGCGCGACCCCGTGTCCTTCCAACGGCGACCGCACGGCTGTGAAAGCCGAAGGTAAAATGGCGGCTTCTTTTTGCTGAGTGCCCACCTCTTCTTACACCATAAACTGGGATGTGAAGTGTTGCTCTGTCGCTGGGGAGATGTGTTCAGACAACGTGTCACGGTTCTGCTGACGAAAATTCCACTGAATTTGTTGGGATGTCAGCGCGATTATCACCTGTGGCACGTCGTAGCTCGCTATCGAATGCGATGTGAGTATTTACAGTTCTGTCGGCGACGGAGAATAACAGGAAAAAACGACAAAAATAAAAAACTTTCAAGGATGAAATATTTTTCGGTCTCTGTCAGGCCAGCTATTAAATTCCATGGACTTATATGTGCGTGTGTTTGCTCTTATGTGTGTATGTGTGTGGTTTGTTTGCAGGACACAGTGTTTGTACGCAGACACGGAGTGCGTGGTATGTGTGTGCATGAGACAAGGAGAAAGAGTGTGTGTGTGTGTGTGCGTGCGTGCGCACGTGTCTCCAGTTTATACAGTGATAAGAGACCCTGCAGGTAATGTACCCATGTGTCTGTGAGTTGAATCAGTGCTGGTATTACCGGATCACCCTCGCTGTGCTAAGCAGGGGGTTACACAAGGCCACCCAGGACCAGACAATCACACGCAGGCCCCCCCGGGTCCCTGCATCTCCATTCTGATACTGTCAGCGCTGTTCGGTCCTCTCTGATGAGGTCTACAGTCTGACAGAATCAGATCAGGGGCTTGTGAGTGGTTCTGAACTCTGTGAGTGGACACTGACCAGCACATGACCCCCTGTGGTCTCCTCAGGCCATGCTAACAGCCTAACCCCCCCCCCCCCCCAGTTCCACCACCCTTCCAAATCAAGATGTAGGTCACTTCTGTGAATGGCCTCAGCTGCCGTGAGCTCACCGCTGTGCCACCGCTGTGCCACAGATGACAGTCAGCCCTGCCTGCCTGTCAGTCAAAGCGCAGCAGGAGGTTCGATCCGAACCCGTCTGCGTTATGAGAGGAGACACGCCAAAACATCCGCCAAGTGCACCGCCCGGGGGGACAAGGCCTCTGCCAAGGCAAGCCGCGCGTCTTCACTGAGTTACACACCGAGTTACACACTGAGTTACATGCCGAGCCACAATAACACACTGAGTTACTCACTGAGTTACACACTGAGTTACATACCGAGCCACAATAACACACTGAGCCACAGTACTCACAATCCCAGCTGAGTCCCTGTGCTCAGCCTGTGCTCAGCCTGCGCTAAAGCAGTCCCAGCAGGGGCTTTGTGCTCAGCCTGTGCTAAAGCAGTCCCAGCGGGGGCTCTGTGCTCAGCCTGTGCTAAAGCAGTCCCAGCAGAGCCCTGTGCTCAGCCTGTGCTAAAGCAGTCCAAGTGCAGTCTCTGTGCTCTGTCTGTGCTAAAGCCGTCCCAGTGCAGTCTCTGTGCTCAGCCTGTGCTAAAGCAGTCCCAGTAGTGTCTCTGTGCTTTGTCTGCGCTGACAGCCCTGGGGCACAGCCCAGCACCTGACGCAGGGCTTTAATACAGCCTGGAGAAAGTGTCTCCTGTGTCTCCTGCGAGCTGAGCTGCAACCTTGTGTGGCCCAGGCTCAGACTGTGAAAACAGCTCGCTCTGCGCGGAGGAGCAAATCCGCTAAATCCCGCCGTTTAGCGGGGCTGAGGAAACAGGGCCGCCAGATCTGCTAACAGACCGCACAGCCACACCGGCACCGTCCGCTGAGCAGCTCGCATTGGCAACCGTCACCATGGCAGCCTGCCCCGGCGGGATATGTCTCCTACAGGTCCACCTGCTGGGCTGGTTCTGTGGGGGTGTGTGTGTGTGTGTGTGTGTGTGTGTGTTCAGGGCTGGTTCTGTGGGGGTGTGTGTGTGTGTGTGTGTGTTCTGGGCTGGTTCTGTGGGGGTATGTGTGTGTGTGTGTGTGTGTGTTCAGGGCTGGTTCTGTGGGGGTATGTGTGTGTGTGTGTGTGTTCAGGCCTGGTTCCGTGGGGGTGTGTGTGTGTGTGTGTGTGTGTTCAGGGCTGGTTCTGTGGGGGTATGTGTGTGTGTGCTCAGGGCTGGTTCTGTGGGGGTGTGTGTGTGTGTGTTCAGGGCTGGTTCTGTGGGGGCATGTGTGTGTGTGCTCAGGGCTGGTTCTGTGGGGGTGTGTGTGTGTGTTCTGGGCTCGTTCTGTGAGGCTATATGGAGTTAGGGCTGGACGATATATCGCAGTGATAATTATCGCGTGCAGTAACGGTCGTCGCCACCGTGTGGCGTACCGCCTTTCTTTTGTCTTCTTCTTTATAATTATACCTGAAGCGTTACTAAACACCTAAAGAGGCTGTGTAAAATGCTTCCGGAGAAAAACGTAACCGCTGTTACCTGCTGGGTGTTGACGGCGAGCCAAGGCAGCCAATCAGCAGCAAGGACACACAGCTTCCGTGTGATCATGTGATGTGTTTCTGCCAATCGCGCGGAAGCTGCAAGGCCTTGCTGGCATGTCTTCCGGTCAAGCAGTAGGCGACGTTTCTTTTCCGGAAAGCGTTTCACACGGCCTCCAAAAGCGTGGTTGTTTGCTGTCGCGTCAGGTATAATTAAAGAGAAAAAGACCAAAAGAAAGGCGGCATGCCACACGGTGGCGACGACTGTTATTGCACGCAATAATTATCACTGCGATATATCGCCCAGCCCTAGTGGGGGTATCAGTGTGTTCTGGGCCTGTTCTGTGGGGGTATATGTGTGTTCTGGGCCTGTTCTGTGGGGGTCTATGTGTGTTCTGTGGGGGCATATGTGGGGTATATGTGTGTTCAGGGCCAGTTCTGTGGGGGTCTATGTGTGTTCTGTGGAGGCATATGTGGGGTATATGTGTGTTCTGGGCCTGTTCTGTGGGGGTCTATGTGTGTTCTGGTGGGGTATACATGTGTTCTGTGGGGGCATATGTGGGGTATATGTGTGTTCTGGGCCTGTTCTGTGGGGTCTATGTGTGTTCTGGGGGGGTATATGTGGGGTATATGTGTGTTCTGTGGGGGTATATGTGGGGCATATATGTGTTCTGGGCTTGGTCGGTGAGAGTATATGTGTTAAGCAGGCTACGGCTGCTTGGAGAAGGAAAGGGAAAAAGAGCTCGACACATCTGTGCTGGATCTCCCTGATTTTCCCTGAGAGACTCTGCCCAATGGCTCCATTTCATGCTTTGTCACCTCCTAGATGGAGCTTTTAAATATGGAAGCAGAGGAACTCACATTATGGGCCCAAAGGGAAGGACTAAGCCATTAGTCTGAAAGATTAGCCTTAATAGACACAACTGCAGGTGAAAACGCAAACACACACACACACATACACACACACACACACATATATATTCACACACACACACACACACTCTCTCTCTCTCACACACACACACACACACACACACATTCTCACTCTCACACACACACTCTCACACAGTCCCGTACTGTGCTATCCTTGTGAGGACTTCCCATTGACTACATTCATTCCGTAACCTCTAACCCTAACCCCAACCACTACATGCCTAACCTTAACCTAATTGTAACCCTAACAATAAGTCCTAACCCTAAAACAGCCTCTTGACCTTGTAAGGACCAGCAAAAGGTCCCCACAAAAATAAATCCCACAAAGATAGTATTACAAGTTCACTCACTCACTCACTCACACACACACACACACACACACACTTAACTCAGACTCACACACTCACTCTCTCTCACACACACACACACACACACACACACACACAGTTCAGCCTAACTCAATTAGAGTTTACTTTTCAGTCCAAAAGGGATCAAATACACACAGAGTAAAATGCACTCTCAAATCTACTGTCAAATCTGATTCAACGCTGTTCGTTTCACTGAGGCTCTGATCTACAGGATTGTCCAAACGGCCACTGCAGTGTTACCCACAGCTGGGAATCCTGCAAGAGTCCCAGAGGGGTGGGATCTCAGTCTGCGGGGCGTCCCTCACTTTGATTGGCTGTCTGGAGTCTACCTGGCAGGATGTCCCCCTCTTTGATTGGCTGTCTGGAGTCTGCCTGGCAGGATGACCCCTCCTTGGTTGGCTGTCTGGCAGGGCATCCCCCATTCTGATTGGCTGTCTGGAGTCTGCCTGGCAGGATGACCCCTCTTTGGTTGGCTGTCTGGCAGGGCATCCCCCATTCTGATTGGCTGTCTGGAGTCTGCCTGGCAGGATGTCCCCTTCTTTGATTGAGTGCCTCAGGTATAAGTGCAGGTCATGTGTTCAGTCAGAGCGGCTTATGTTTGAGAGCGGTCATGTGTTCAGTGCCTCAGGTTTGAGTGCAGGTCCTGTGTTCAGCTGCCCCTCAGGCAGAACACCTTCCAGCTTTAGCTTTATCTCGCTAGCGTCTCGAATGAGCTTCATCTGCTGTGAGTGCGGCTCTCATTTCTCAGGCTGTGTGGACGTTGCGGGAGGGTAATATATTCAGGAGGCAGTGGGGAGATAGGGGATGCCATTCATCTGGATGGGTTTGCACTAGCAGTGATAAATGGCACCTATCTGGTCAGAACACCTAATTATTTTACATTAATCAGACCGAATGGGTTCTGTCATAGCCTCCCTCACCCCCCTCTCCCTCCCTCTCTCCCTGTCGCTCTCCCTCTCTCTCCCTCTCTCTATATCTGTCTCTCTCTCTCCCTCCCTCTCTCTATATCTGTCTCTCTCTCTCCCTCACTCTCTCCCTCCCTTGTTCTCTCTCTCTCCCTCCCTTCTCTCACTCTCTCCCTCCCTCCCTCTCTCTCTCTTTCTCTCAAGGCCAGATGCATACTGTGTGTTTGGCAGAGCAGGAAGGAGCATATATTAGTGGGGCTGGGTCCAGTGAACCCGGAAGTGTGCTTAAGGGCATGGTGGCAGCACGGCTAAAGATTGAATTTGCATATCGGATTTTAATTAATGACATACTAGAGCTCTGTGCAGCATGGTGTGTATGTGTGTGTGTGTGTGTGGGGCGGGGGGGGGGGTTCTTTGCCAGGCTAGCAATGATGGACAGTTGACTTTTAAATTTTTAATGGTCCTGCTTAATTTTTAACGGTCATGTAATGCTCATTAATTTTGTTTGTTGCGACATAAAAAGGAAAAATTGTTGTACTGACTGGGAATTGTAATCCAGGTTAACCTACTGCCGGTGTGATAAATGAAAATAAAAAAATTAAAAATATCTCTCCCTCTCTCTCTTCCCTCTCTCTCTCTTTCTATCCATCTCCCTCTCTCTCTCCATCTCCCTCTCTCTCACTCCCTCCCTCTCTCTCTCTCTCTCTCTATCAACCTCTCTCCACCTCCCTCTCTCCCTCCCTTCCTCTCCCTCCCTCTCTCCCTCTCTCTCCCTCCCTCTTTCCCTCTCTATCTCTCTCTCTCTCTCTCTCTCTCTCTCCCTCTCTCTCAGTGCCAGTCCGGCTCCCCCGCACAACAGCGCCACTCAGCCGCCCACCGCCCCACGTTCGTGTCGCTATGGAAACCCCCTAGGCGGCTGGCAGCGGGCGTGTGAGCGCAGAGGCGGCGCGGTCGTGGTTGGGGATGGAGCAGCGCTGCCCCGCAAAGAAACGGGCGCGGCGGCACGGACCCGTTACCAACGGGGAGCCGCGCCGCGCCCTCCGGCACATTCCCGGGTTTTGGCGGAAGTGTTCCGAATCGCTGCTAAAATGGCGGAACCACGGCACTCGGGCGGCGGCACATTTGCTTGGCCAGCGGCAGAGAGGGAGAGAGGGAGATTTCCAGCGGCAGAGAGGGAGGCAGAGCGGGGCGGGGCGTGTTCTGCAGTTAGCGCGGGCCAACCGCGGGCGTGACTCACTCCGCTAGCTCCTCCAGGCTCCGGTACACGTCGTCCTCGTTCACCGCCGTGTCCTCCGATGGGAACGGCCTGAAACACACAAACAGAGATATTCATTTCACGGGGAGACAGTTCCCTCAGACGCATTTCCTGTGTGTATAATACTGAGTTTAACACATTTCCTGTGTGTATAATACTGAGTTTAACACATTTCCTGTGTGTATAATACTGAGTTTAACACATTTCCTGTGTGTATAATACTGAGTTTAAGACATTTCCTGTGTGTATAATATTGAGTTTAATACATTTCCTGTGTGTATAATACTGAGCTTAACTGCCCTAATTGTTCCCCCCTCTCCACCTCAGGTGATGTGTGGCGATCGTTCTGACACAAAATGGCTGCCTAGCACAGCTCAGGTGGGAGCGTATATGGCCTGTATGTCAGCAGTATGTCAAACCACTTTGAGAATATGGCAGGCTCCAAACAATGTAATCAATTATTATTATTATTATTATTATTATTATTATTATTATTATTATTATTATTATTATTATTATTACTGTGAAATACATGGTCCTAGCAAGCTCTAAAATAAATGAATGCACAGGCAGCTAATGCAGTTTCTGGCCGTAGAAACGGCGGTGAGTTCTGTTACGACGCAGTCGCAGTGCCAGTCATCTAAATGAGCCCTGTAACGTTCCAGCGGAGGGGTAAAATGCAAAAAGCCCGCTGTTGCCGACACTCAGGGCCAGGATTCTCCGCATGCGCTCTTCCTCAAGAGACCGTTAAGGCACAGCAGGTCTCTCTCTAGGTAAATTAAATTAAGAGGCCGCACGGAACACCCCCGGACTCATACGGGGCGGATGGGGGGGTGGGTTTGCTCTGTTAATGGGCACCTCTGGGCTGTTTCGGGAAATAGCCATTTTTTACTGAGCAGATTACCTCAAAGGTATTCTTCAGCATGTGACTGAAGCTTCAGTTTCCTTTGAGGTTTAAACCCCAGGGAGAATGTTCACTTTTATGCACCGAGAGAACACCAACGGCCCGCATACAACTGAGATCAGGGAGACGACTTCAATAAAAAAAAAACTGTGCGTGCCTGCGTGTCCGTCTGAAACCGGACCCCAGGTAAAACATTCAGTTTGGCGCTGTGAGTAAACTTTGAATCAGTGGCTCCCCCACATGAAACAGCTCTGCGTGTATAAAAACCCCAATCCCCCACCCCACCCCACCCCACCCGCACTGGGTTTCTCCCACACAGCAGCCCGCGGGGAGGGGTCCTGGAGCACAGGGCTGCTCTCTGTGGGGAAGGTGAAAACGCCCGTAAAAGCCTGAGTCCGGAGTTCAGCACCGCGCAGGAAGCGGAGCTCGTCTCCGTGGCGACCTCGGGTAATGAGGGCCGCTGCGGCGGCACGCCTGCCTCGCCCCCCCCCCCCCCCCCCCCCACCGGGTCTGCTGGAGCCAATCAGACGGTCCCTCACCCGAGCGGAACGCTCCTTTTCCTGGGCGTGGTGGGCGGAGGTAGGCGGAGCCGGGGTTGTGAAGCAGCGTGACTAAACGGCGCGCTCGATAGCGTTCGCGCGCTGTTCCGCGGCCAAATCGGGGGGATCAAATCGGATTCGGTTTCCAGTGCCTTTTTTTCAGAGATTCGGAGATGTCCGATTGCTCAATTCATCTGAACAGAGTGAGCTTAAAAAAGAAAAAAAAACTCTGTGAAACCACTGCACACGCTGCCCCTGAAAGGCACAGGCTAAATCACGCATCGCCATCAACCCCCAGGTTTACCACCTTCTGACTGTCTGGTAAACCTGGGGGTGTGTAATATTTGCTGTGGATTTCTGAGGAGACAGAAACTCGTTTCCCCCGGATACATATTTGTCAACTGTCAACTCAGCGGAGACCTGAGGTACGGGGATCGATCTGCGACCCGTCTCCTTGATTCAGGCGCTCCTGATCGCCCAAACGGACGCGCCGAGGCCCTGACGTGGGAGTGGTCACGGCTAAACTCAGGATAACTGCGCTCGTTGGACTGCTCAAGCCTGTTGCCTTGGGCACGCTCCTGTGGGGGTTCAGGCCAGGGTTTGTCTGTAAAGCGTATTGTGACAACTGCTGTAAAATACGCTATATAAATAAAATTAGATTTGATGAATGATTTGATTTGATTTGATTCGTGTCCCTGTGATTATGTGGGGGTGTTCCCGAGTGTCCTTGAACGTCTTAGACGTCTAACAGGAGTAGCATCAATTAGGACAGCGCTGCCTGGGGGCGGGGGTGCTGCGATGCAAAGACTGCTGGGAAAAAAGGCGCCAAGGCTGACACAGGAACTGCGTGACCCTTGACCCCTGCACAACCCATGAGCCCTTGGACCAGATATGGGGGACCCTATTTAAAAGAAAACTGCGTTATGCTCATGCAAATAACTCACTATTAATATGCATGTTTCCTTTACATATGACCCTTTTCAAGAAATCAGAACCCACATTTATTACATTTTCCATGCTGTTTATAATTTTCTGCCATTTTAGTCAAGGGCTCTTCAGTTGAATTCAGTAATTCAATTGAAGGTAATATAATTTAAGTAGAAGGCACAATATTCCTTTCTTAATATGCATAAATAAGGTGTGCAGCCTTATTTGTGCACATTATTATAGGAATATTCTTAGGAATACATTCTTAGGAATCCATAACTAGGAACACTATATGACCAAAAGTATCAGGACACCCCTTGGTCTGGGACCATTTTTCATGGTTTAGTTCCAGTGAAAATAAGACTTAACTGACGCAAGGGGTGGACCAACACCATATTTGTGCCCATAATTTTCGATGAGATGTTGGATGTCAAGTGTCCACATACTTTTGGCTATGTAGTGCATGCATGAAATACAAAGATGCTCTGATCTTTCTTCATGGCATCTGGGGAACAAAAGTAATGTACTGCACACCTGGCCAATGGGTTAGCCCACAGTGCAATGTCCTACACACCTGGCTAACGGGTTAGCCCAAAGTGCAATGTCCTACACACCTGGCTAATGGGTTAGCCCACAGTGCAATGTACTGCACACCTGGCTAATGGGTTAGCCCACCGCGCAATGTCCTACACACCTGGCTAATGGGTTATCCCACAGTGCAATGTACTGCACACCTGGCTAATGGGTTAGCTCACAGTGCAATGTCCTACACACCTAGCTAACGGGTTAGCCCACCGCGCAATGTGCTGCACACCTGGCTAATGGGTTAGCCCACAGTGCAATGTGCTGCACACCTGGCTAATGGGTTAGCCCACAGTGCAATGTACTACACACCTGGCTAATGGGTTAGCCCACCGCGCAATGTGCTGCACACCTGGCTAATGGGTTAGCCCACAGTGCAATGTGCTGCACACCTGGCTAATGGGTTAGCCCACAGTGCAATGTACTACACACCTGGCTAATGGGTTAGCCCACAGTGCAATGTCCTACACACCTGGCTAATGGGTTAGCCCACCGCGCAATGTGCTGCACACCTGGCTAATGGGTTAGCCCACAGTGCAATGTCCTACACACCTGGCTAATGGGTTAGCCCACCGCGCAATGTACTACACACCTGGCTAATGGGTTAGCCCACAGTGCAATGTTCTACACACCTGTCTAATGGGTTAGCCCACAGTGCAATGTACTACACACCTGGCTAATGGGTTAGCCCACAGTGCAATTTACTGCACACCTGGCTAATGGGTTAGCCCACAGTGCAATGTCCTACACACCTGGCTAATGGGTTAGCCCACAGTGCAATGTGCTGCACACCTGGCTAATGGGTTAGCCCACAGCACACTTTGCGCCATCACCGTGCTCAAGGGCTGTTTCGCTCCTTCGGGGGAAGGGATATTGACATTTTTAATTCATTGGAAACCGCGGTGATGAATGTGGGTTTTAATCAACACCAAACACATTACTTTACTGCGTGAAACAAAGGAACCAATTATGCAGACACGTCGCCCCGCGCATGCTGATGCTCCCGTGCTGTCTGCTCCCGGGGAGAAGCGCGGCGGCCGAGGGCGGAAATAAGCCTGTTATCGGCTCAAACAGCCCTGTGAGGACAATATTTGGGGCAGTGAATCTGACTAATGGCTCCGAGTCATAGAGGAGCCAGAGATGAAAGCCTTCAAAGCCCAGTCACCTGTGTGACAACAAGGGGCTTAGGCAAACAGGTGCACACCCTCAGACTCCGGCAGTACACAGGAGAGCAGGGAGGAGAGGAGCTGAGGAAGAGAGGAGGAGGGGGAGGAGGGGAGAAGAAGAGAGCAGAGGGAGAGGAGGGGAGAAGAGGAGGAGAGGAAGAAATGAGGAAGAGAAGAGAGGGGGAGCGAAGATGGGGAGAAGAAGAAGAGAGGAGAGGGAGAGGAGAGGAGAGGAGGAGGAGAGGGGGTAAAGAGGGAAGGAGATGAGGAGGGAAGGACAGAAGGATGGGAGAAGAAGAGCACAGGGGGAGAGGAGGAGGGGAGAAGAAGAAAAGAGAAGGGGAGGAAAAAAGGGGGAGGAAGAGGGGGAGAGGAGGAGGGGATAAGAAGAAATTGGGACGGGAAAAGGAGGAACAGAGGAGGGGAGAAGGGGAGAGGGGGAGAGGAGAAGATGACGAGAGGAGGAAGAGAGGGGAGATGAGGGAGGAGGGTAGGAAGGGAGGAGAGGATGAAGGATGCAGACGAGGAGTGGGTAGTGGGTTGGCTGAGAAGCTCACAGTTATATTTAAAGCGGCCGCTGGCTACCCTCTCCTCTCACCCCACTGATCTCAGATCAGCACTAAGCACCTCAGCTGAGTCTTCACCCAAGACATTAACCACTCTAAACACACCAGATGGACAGCTCCACCCCCTCCGTGTTCTGCTTGGCACCTGGAGATTAGGGGTCTGTCTGTAGTGCAGCACTAGCTCTGGATGCCTTGTCTAAGACCACATCCCTTCATGAATATTCCTACGCAACAGCACTTCAGCAAGTAAAACACTTCAGTGACAGCCAAATCCAAGCTTCGGCAGAGACATAACTTTGAAAGTTGGGAACGCGGGGTAGAACATCTCTCGACAAAGTCTCGACTTCCTGTGGCAGCGACGCCGCCCGCCCACAGCCCTCCTGTCAATTACGACGGCCAGCAACCGCTCGAAACCGCTCGGAGGTGCCTGGGCGCCATAGAAACGATCGACTGTGCGCGAGTGTTCAGTGGGCGTGTGAGTTCGTGCTGGTCGAAGGCAGAAAGCGCACGCTGTTTAAGGAAGCAGGAGGGCTGAACTCACACCGAGCAGACACTGTCTCCTGCCTGAATCGCCATCCCATCCCAACTCCATACTTCCCTCTCTTATATCCACAGTCTCCCCTTTCTCCATGCTCATCCTGTACCTCACAACCTGACAGCACAGATTCTGTGGACTCATCAGTATGTTTTAACAGTGATATCACCTTAAGCCGAAATCTGGGTAATACCCAACGATAATACAATGTACGGTGGCATTGACAGTAGCAATGAACATCCTGTCCCTTTAGGTTAATATTCACAAACTGTAATGTAGCACTTAAAACTCCGGGCAACAGCAGGACACACCTGTAGTCAGTCTGTATGAAAGAAAGAGCGCAGTTGCCATTAGGGCATCTGGTGAAAATGCTTATCACAGCCTTCTCACAAAACCATAATTCCACCAGCCAGGTCTGAGCTCAGCTCAGTTTAATACTGTAAGCCTGGTTTGAGCTCAGTTTAATACTGTAAACCAGGTCTGAGCCCAGCTCAGTTTAACACTGTAAGCCAGGTTTGAGCTCAGCTCAGTTTAGTACTGTAAGCCAGGTCTGAGCTCAGCTCAGTTTAATACTGTAAGCCAGGTCTGAGCTCAGCTCAGTTTAATACTGTAAGCCAGGTTTGAGCTCAGCTCAGTTTAAT
>CM077297.1:35221995-35256995 GCA_039654925.1 Anguilla pacifica
TTAATACAGCTGTAAGTCACGTGTGAGTGCGCTTGTGGGGGCGTTTCCGGGGGGCGTCCAGATGGCACTGCACTTGTGTGAAACGAAGACGGTCCTCAGAGCGCAATAAGACTGGGTGGGGCGTGTGTGTGTGAGTGTGTGTGTGTGTGTGTGTGTGAGAGTGTGTGTGTGTGTATGTGTGTGTGCGTGTGTGTGAGTGCATGTGTGTGTGTGTGTGTGAGTGTGTGTGCTTGTGTGTGTGTGTGTGTGTGTGTGTGTGTGCGCGTGTGTGTGCTTGTGCGTGTGTGTGCTTGTGTGTGTGTGTGTGCGTGTGTATGTGAGTGTGCGTGTGCGTGTGTGTGTGTATGGGCGTGTGTGCGTGTGTGCGTGTGTGCGTGTGTATGTGAGTGTGCGTGTGCGTGTGTGTGTGTATGGGCGTGTGTGCGTGTGTGCGTGCGTGTGTGCGTGAGTGTGTGCGTGAGTGTGTGGGAGTGTGCGTGTGTGTGGGGGAGAATGTTCCCCTCTGAAATACTCTAAATTCTTCCCTTGTGGGTAGAAATGGTGGCATGACGACAGCTTTCTTTTTCTCTTTCTCTCCATTTCTTTCTCTCTCTCTCCCTCTCTCTCTCTCTCTCTCTCAGACAGTGCCTCAGAGGAAACTGATCTAAATTTCATGGCTGTGATTTTCAATGCTCTCCGTGTGAGAGGAGAGGGGCAGGTAAAAGCACTGGTCCGACAACCTTTCTGCATGTCCCCCCCTCCCCCCCAGAATGACGGAACGGTCACCCCCCACCCCTCCCCCCCAGGACCAGCGAGCGGCAGGTCAGCCGCATGCAGAATGAGATCTTTCACAGTTCACCAGCTCTCCCAGGCCCCTTTTCTCCTTCACCGATCAGTCACACACGGACTAGAGCCCCCCCTCCCCCCCCCCCCGCTCACACTCACTCACTCAGCTCAAAACACAGCCGCTAACAAACCCGCTCATAAAACCCACAGATTTACCCTCATTACAACACGCCCTCGCTTTCCCGCTCAACATTTTACGACAGAACCGCACTAATATTTTATTTGGAGGATAACGCATTCGCTTCACGTCCTGTTTCGCCCGCGCCCCTCTCGGCGCGTGACTGTGTTCGCCGGCGCATCGGTCTCTCGGTCAGAGACGGGCGAGCAGGTGCGGGCGGCAGCTGCTGCCGATCTTCCCGCCGCAGTCCAGCGGCGTCACGGTAACGAGCGCTGCAGGTGGACGCGCCGGCAGGAAGCTCCTTAAAAAAAAGCGCTTCCTGCGTACAACGACCTCGGGATGCGAAGAGAACCGGCGCGGGTTCGCATGGGAAAGGTTCGGCGAGAGACAGTTCGCTCGATGAGCGGCGATCACAACGATGGACACGCCCACACCTGGGGGGGCGCGCTCCGGAGCTCGGCTTAACTTTTCGGGCATCGCTGATTCTCCCGGCGGCGAAACGGCGAAAAGATCAGAGCGGAAATCGATGGCGGTTTGCGGCCTCATAAAACACAAGACCTGGCAATTCCTTCCTTGAGCAGAGACAGGGGGAAATGAAAAAAGGAGGATTCATTTTGGGAATCATACTAACAATATAACCTCCGTATGGCGTGATATAATCACATTATTACAGCGTGCTCTGAGCCAATGCCCTCATCCGGGAAAAACCACGTCCTACGTATCACATTTTTGAAACATATTACCCATTTATTCAACATATTTTGTCTAAGCCTGCACCTGAACCGTTTGGCTAGAATCCAAGTTCTATAATCCCAAAACCAGACTTCTGCCCCAAATCGATCTAATACAATAATACAAATGAAAAATAAATTTGTTTCTTCTACCTGTTCTCAGGAAAAAGCAGGTATTTGCTTTGATTTGTCTGTTCTATTATTTCCCAGCAGAAAAGGCTGCAGCGATGTTGTTAATTCAATTTAGCTCAGGATGGAAGGACCTGCAAGCTGTCTGCACTTGTCTGACTAATTACGTGTATGAAAGTAACGTACCAAATCGCTTAATGCACATTTATCACGCACACAAGCACCAGACACATACACACACACACACACAAGCACGCATGCACATGTACATGCACAAACACTCCAACATATACAAACACACACACAAAGACACGCACACACACACACACACACACACACACAGACACACATACACAGAGACCCACACACACACACATAGACACACACACACACGCAGACACACACACGTGTCCCACACCTTGTGGAAGCTGAATGCAGATGCTGACAGACTGCATTAGGATGCAGTGCGCTGGTGAGAGGTGAGGGGTTTACGCTTGGCGAGCCGAGCCCGCGGGGGGGATGGGGGGGGGGGCGGGGGGTAGCCGAGCCCGCGGCGGGGATGGGGGGGGTGGGCAGTCTCAGGTAAATGTTAATGACACGCCTCATTGACTCCAACAGCTCAACGCCGTCTCAGCACAGCTGTGCAGCACGCGGAGAGCACACTGAGCGCGCTCAGGAGGACGTTCGCGTGCCGCAGCGCTTCGGGGGGGGGGGGGGGAGGTTATCTGTGCATGCAGCACACCTGGGTCTCCGAGCGTTCCATCAGGTCTTTCGTGGAAGCAGGTACCTCATCACACCCCCCTCCCCACCCCTCGAATGACCCTTTCTGCTGTCCACACGCCCAGTGCCACCACACCCATAACCCCCCCTTCCCACCCCGCTCACAATGATGGTGCTATGTATTTGGGAAAAACAGTATCTTATTTTATATGATACATCAGCATCTCACATAGGCACTACTTTTTTGCTCAGTGATACGGTAGTTCTTCAGCAGTTGCTTGGCTACGGGAGACGCCTTGCGCAGTGATACCATGCGACTGAAGGCTTGAGCGGCAGAGGTCTGTGAGCTGCATCCCGTGGCTCAACATCGTTTTTAACACTGTTAGAGTGGTCGGACAACACAAGCAGCGGGTGGGGGGGGGGGGGGCGCAATCATAGATTTCCCCACTCCATCAGTACCCCCCCCCTCCTGCGGTCTCACTGTGTGATATTTTGCCTGGAGCACAGCTATTAACGCAGCAATGCTCCCCCCCCCACCCCCCCAACCCAACTCAACCCCACCCCCCCTCGCCAGGCTTTCAGGAGCTGGGGAGCGAATCTCCTGTGGCTGCTGGGGGAATGAGAGGGGTATCGGGGTAACTGGGGTAACTGGGGTAACTGTGGGTCTGCCATAGAGCCCTGCATGCATCAGGGCCACCCTGAGAGTGCCACACTACTGAGAGACATGGGAAGACCGCGAGGCTGCCCGGGGGCAGGGGGGGAGCGGGGGGGGCTGTCACATCACGCCCGAATCCACACGACTTCATCCGTTTATGTTCGCTGAGCGCTGAGCGGAAACGACACCTCTCCCCCCCTCCCGCTGCCCCTGAACGGCCCCCCATGCTCCCACTAGAGGGCGCTGTTCCCCAGTGTCCCGGGGACCGGGCGCTTCACCTGGTTGAGTCACGTCCAGGTTCCAGTGCTACTGGGCGTCGCTCAGGCCTCACAGACCAGCTTCAGGACTCCAGTCACAGAGCCATCAGCTGACTAACTCTAACCCTATCAGCTGACTAGCCCTAACCCTATCAGCTGACTAACTCTAACCCTATCAGCTGACTAACTCTAACCCTATCAGCTGACTAACTCTAACCCTATTAGCTGACTAACCATAACCCAATGAGCTCATTAACCCCAACCCTAGCTGAACCCTAATTTAAGCCATGAAACCTAACTGTGGCCATAGGCATTTTTGTATACATCTGATTACTCAATTGAAAATGAACAAAAACAACACAAATATCACGAATTCAATGAAAGAAATGGAAAATAACATGTTTGAAGTCATCTATTTTGAAAAGTGCGCTTAACTGAAACTATATTCATTTACACAGATATACGAGGACACAGGAGTGCATCCTACTAATGAAAAATTGTGGCTCACACTAAATCAAATCCTAATCCTTGTCTTAACTGTTTTTTCTCAAGCTCCTGAACACAACTGTAAACTCGCCTCAACACTAAAACTTACCATTTTCCTAACCCCTACCACTATCAGCAGACTAACCCCTAACCTTATCAGCTGACTGACCTCTAACCCAATCAGCTGAGGCTGAAGGGCTCAAGGACGACTTTCACAATCTTTTAACTCAATGAATTTAAAAAACAGCGTGCGTCAGAGATGTAGTCACCCTCTCTGTCTTCTGGCTCTTTCCCTTTCCTGATTCATGCTTTTAAACGGTCTCTGGGGACAGGGGGGGGCGAGTGATGTACTGGGAGAGGGAGGGGGAGGGGAAGGGGGTGTAGAGCAGGTTTCATGCTGAAACAACGCTGTGTGGCTGCGTGTGATATTGGAACAGACACATTCAGGCCGCAAATCCAATCACAGGGCCCTCGCAGCTGATCCCGGCCGCGGGCCGAGCTGCTCGCGCGCGGAGAAGCCTGCGTGTGGCGGTGCGTCTCGCGCTCGGGCCGATCGATGCGGGCCCTGCTTCTGCAGCGGCGCTAATGGGCCAATGACATGCTTCTGGGGGGGTGGGGGTGGGGGTGGGGGGGTACAGCGACTCATTCCCACCTGAGCCTGCTGACCCTTTTCAGCACCCCCCACCCCCCCAGCCCGCCAGCGGCTACTGACTACCTCCAGACTGGCAGCCACGTTGCACCGCAGGGGTCATGGGAAGTCCAGAACAAAAAGGACTACACTGTTTTAAACTGCAGCCTTCAACTCCCATAAGGCACCTGTGCAAATCACTGCTGAGGGCTTTGCCTCTGGTAACACTGGAGGGCTTGACTGAGAGGCTAAGAGTCCGTAACAGTGGTTATACCAAGCGGCCAAAACCAGACTTCGTTTTTGAAGCTCATTTCCTGGTGTTGTAGTTCCTGGTTGCTCACTAGCGCCACTACGGATGGCTCCAGTATAGGTGTTTTCATATCCGGTTTCCATGTAAGTCTACGGTACAAATGCGATCAAAATACAAAGTCAATTATTTTTTCTCACAATAACAAATAGTCATAATAGGTGTATTTTATTCGTCTTATGACTGTCCATGGGTCGATTTTATGATTTATTGCGTCATTTGGGCACAGTGCCAATATTTGTTCTGGACCAATGAGGTACAGCTTGCGTCACTTCCGGATTACTGCGCAGCACTGAGCTACAGGAGGGGCTACAGTCTATGGTCACTGGGGTGGGCGGTGGCGCCTCTTGGCCTTGACATTGCGGCTCCGGCCACGGTCCGCCTGTGCTAAGTCTGAAAATGCAGGCATCCCATTTCGTGGTGATTTCATTATGGCGTGTGCTATTTACAGCTGCACTAGACGACCATAAAATAATCCTCCTCTTAAGTTTTTCGGTAGCCTACTTAACCAAATAATTAGTTGGCAGAAAGCGTAATCAGCTTGCTATATTTGGTAGTCCAGTAGTAGCCTATGCTAAAACAGTTCGCAACTTCGGCTACCAAGCCATTTGACTAGCTAGCTAACCTTAACCGGCAAACATTCAATCTGTCAGACGTGTTTGACGGCTTGTCAGTCGTGTACATTCCGTAAGTGTCTACTTGGGCCATGCTTCACGCATGTGACAAAGCTACTATAATCCCGATTTTGGGATAAACACTTTTTCAGTTTCACGAAGCAAATTAAGAGTCTCAAGGTTCATTTGCTGAATAACATACAACACACGATGAAACCACACACGCAGAATTTAACGAAATTAACCATCTTGGCATTTAGAAAGGAACATGTTTTTAGCATTTAATATAGCAGACCGACAAGCTAGGCATTTAAGACAGTGGTTCTCAGAATCGGTCCTGGGGGCTCCTTGCGTATATTGGCTTTTCACCATTGGTTTTGATGATTTACAAGAAAAAAATAATAGCCTAATAATAATTAGAAATTCAATGTAGGCTACATTATTTTTGTCTTCATGCACCAGGTGGAAAACTTGCTGTACAAAGTGCGTTGTCATATTTACACGCCTGCAGATCAGTTATTAAAATACTTGGTAGATTTGTTAATCACCGCTGACAGTGTTAATTTTTATTCGGTAGAAAGTGACTTGCGAACGATCGGTCAGCTAGCGTCACCCAGCAAGTGAACACCACAAACGGCGATGGAGTAGCTAGTAGCAGTTACTTGCTCATTAACTGACTGTGGCGAAAACCTACGACGATAACTTGCTCGGTTAACAGCAGGTCTACCAGACAGTTATACGAAAATTAGCCTAGTCAAATCACCAGTAGCCTACACATCTCTGATTGATTGACCATCAGTGTAGTCGATGTTCTTCCCCTGTGGTTCATATTGCTAATGCGTGAGCTAACCACAGATAGCCTACCTAGCTCACTGGCAAACTGATATGCTAGCTAAGCATATTCGTTTTGCTGAGAAACATAAATTGAAGATAACTGAACATAGCCTAATTGTATTTTTAATGTCATACATATAACGTGATTACACGACACAGTACAGTCACGGATATAAATTAAACTCCGTAAACATCAGATAATATATTGTAAAACATAACGGCAGACAGTCAGCTAGCCTCAAGTTCGTTATGCAATCGTTCGTTCAGGTTGATGGGCTTTTCCGCACCGGACTGTCAATCAAATTGTAAAAATCCCAAGACCGCTTAACTCTATGGTTTTGGCTCCAAATCGACAAAATGGCCGCGCCCGCCATTGAGCTTCAAAACGTGTTTTAGAGACCCACGGAGAGTCAATGGGTGACGTCACAGTAGCTTTGTCCATATTTTTTACAGTCTCTGGGTTATACTCCAGCGTGCACGCACACACACACACCCACACACATAGCACACACACATACCACACACACCCACACACACACAAACACACACACACACACATACCACACACACCCACACACATAGCACGCACACACACACACACACACACATAACACACACACAACATGAAGGCCACAACTCTGTTCTAGTGTTTCAGACACATTTGTCCAGAACTGAAGTGGAAGAAGTGACTGAACCAAACGGTGTTCCTTCCCGGCTCTGTTCCGCTCAGGTCAGACACTGAAAGTGATTCCCCCACAGCACAGTCCCCACGCCCAGCTGAGCGTTCACACAGGCTGGGAGTTCAGCACCACGGGAGAGGCACTCCACGGCTAACCGGCGCTACAACTCCACCATCTTGGAGAAGCAATGAAAGAGCATTGCGTTCAGCAGCGATGGAAAGGCTGCGTAGTGTCTCTGCTTGCCCCCCCCATTCCCCAATCTCCCCCCCCCTCCCCAGAGAAACAGGGCTCCCCCGTTCTGTCATCCAGCCGGCCCAGTGCAATGGGGGACGGCTGCAGGAGCCACTCCAGCGGAGTCTCTGCTGACATAATTAGCTTCCCGCAACGTCAAGATGGGTGTCAAGATCTCTGGAGTCCGGGAGTTCTCCGAAGAGGGTAGTCTTCATGCCGAGAACAATAGGCATGTTTGTGTGTGTGTGTGTGTATGTTTGTGTGTGTCTGTGCGTGTGTGTGTGTATGTTTGTGTATGTCTGTGCATGTGTGCGTGTGTCTGTGCATGTGTGTGTGAGAGAGAGAATATGTGAGGGGGTGTGTGTGTGTGTGTGTGTGTGTGAGAGAGAGAATATGTGAGAGGGTGTGTGTGCCTGTATGTGTGTATGAGAATAAGTGAGAGGGTGTGTGTACGTGTGTGTGTGTGGGTGTGTGTGTGAACACAATCTGTGAGTCATGGATCTAACCCATTCACCGCACACTACCGGCATAACCTTGACCGTACTTCACTCAGAACATATCTCAAACACCAACTGCTCCAGTGAGTCACACAACACAGGCGCTGAGCGTTACCCTGGGAACCAACATGCACACAGTCCATCTCACACCCTGTGACCCAACACCGCGGATAGAGCCCCCACCCCCCCTCATATCACACCCCAAACCCTGTGACCCAACACCGCGGATAGAGCCACCCCATATCACACCCCAAACCCTGTGACCCAACACCGCGGATAGAGCCACCCCATATCACACCCCAAACCCTGTGACCCAACACCGCGGATAGAGCCACCCCATATCACACCCCAAACCCTGTGACCCAACACCGCGGATAGAGCCACCCCATACCACACCCCAAACCCTGTGACCCCCACATTGGGGAGAGAGTTCCATATCACACCCGAACCCTGTGACCCCACACCGGGGACAGAGCCCCCCGCCCCCCCCCCCCCCGTCATATCACACCCAAAACCCTGTGACCCCCACATTGGGGAGAGAGTTCCATATCACACCCGAACCCTGTGACCCCACACCAGGGACAGAGCCCCCCCCCCCCCCCCCCCCCCGTCATATCACACCCCAAACCCTGTGATCCAACACCGCGGATAAAGCCACCCCATATCACACCCCAAACCCTGTGACCCAAAACCGTGAATAGAGCCCCCCCCCCTCATATCACACCCCAAACCCTGTGACCCACACCGGGAACAGAGCCCCCCCCCCCATATAACACCCCAAACCCTGTGACCCCACACTGGGGACAGAGCCCCCCCCCCATATCACCCCCCAAACCCTGTGACCCCCACACCGGGGAGAGAGCCCCATATCACACCCCAAACCCTGTGACCCCCCACCAGAGACAGAGCCCCCCCCCCCCTCATATCACATCCCAAACCCTGTGACCCGCACACTGGGGAGAGAGCCCCCCCCCCATATCACACCCCAAACCCTGTGGCTCAGCAGGCTCAGAGTGCTGCTCTTTTTTAATGTCTCTGTTGTTTCTGCTGACCGGGCCAAAGCTACAGTCTAACAGGGTCCAGCATTCCTCTGAGTTTCAGCATAAATCACATCCTGCCTCACCCCAATACTTCCCTTCTACCTGTCCCCTCCCCATCTACCGCCTGAGAGGGGTAATTAGATGTATCCGAGGGCAGGGACCATACATTATAAATTCTGTCCTAGTAATAGCAGAGTGAGCATTCATATGCCCCAGAACAGGTGGAGCTACCTGTACCATGCACCTGTCAGTCACAGATAGGTTTGAACCAATGAAATTACTCCTCACTTCAGCAAAACAGTCTGATTGGTTAAATGAGTAAACCCACATCCATTCTGGGGTTGACTCTTCACCAGCACTGCTTTTTTAGCCGTTTCCATGGCACCCAAACCAAGGAGCGGGCGTGCCCTTGATCCCCTTAGATCTTTAACGTGATTGGCTGGAACGGAAGTCTCGCACAGCGGGCCTTTCCCCGTGAAGCAGCAGACAGGAAGTGAACGCGTCACGTGACCGGCCCAAGAGGAGGCGGAGCTAGCGTGTTCTAGCGCTTTCCTCCCAGACCTCGTGGTCAGAGGCACGAGGTCATCAACAAGCGCCCATCTTCCCAGGATACTGCGATGTGGAACACGATGGTGGACACTTCCCGCTTCGAAAATGCGCACTGCCCCCCCCCCCCCCCCCCCGGTGTGTGTGTGTGTGTGTGTGTGTGTGTGAGGCGTCAGCTTTACGGCCTTATAAACCGATTACTGACTCCCAACACTGAGGTTCCAGCACACAGGAAAATGACAAATGAAATCTCTCCTCCCTCAATCCATTTAGGCTAAGCAGCTTGACTAATCAGCAAACAATATCCCCAAAATGAGCGTTATAAGACTATGCGGTAAAAGTCACGTCCGTCATTAATGAAAGAGCAGCCGCCTAAACAAATGAACAGTCCACAGCCACAATAAATCAATGAGCCAATAAATAAATGAAGAATGGGCTCTGCAGGCCCAGTGAAAGCTCTCCCTCTCTCTCCCCCTCTCTCCCTCTCTCTCTCCCTCTCTTTGTGGGTGTAAACCGACAGTAATGGGACCCTTTTTCATTCAGGACAAATTTCCTGTTGAGAAATGGCCGAGCCGCTCTTATCAGATCCAATTTCCCCGCCGCCGCCGCGGCTCTCTTGTTGTGCACGCACGCGTGTGCCTGGGGGGGAGGGGGGGAAGGGGGAGGGGGGGCATTACCCTGTTAGCCGCCGACGCTCGATACAAAATGCCCGGCGGCTCGTCTTGTGAACCAGCAGCCGCCTCACCTGGGAGGCGCTGGCGAGGGGCCGCACGCCTCCGCACGCCGGGCACGGTTCAGACAGGCGCGCCTCACGAGGAACCGCGCGGCGGCGGGCGGGTCTAATTATGAGATTCCGACGCCGCGTGAATAACGCGCACGGTTAAAGGGTCGTCCGCGAAACGCCATTTCAGACAGGACGACAGAAAGAGAAACCGGAGAAACAGAATAAAAGCAGGGCAATGCAGAAAGAGTTGGGGCTTTCAGGGCTGGGGAGGGGGGGGGGGTGTTTTAGAGGCTGGGGGAGTCTCGTGGGTGCAGAGGTCGCAGAGGTGCGATTAACTGTACGTGAGGTCAGAGGTCACGGCGGACACTGTGGCTGCGGCCAGACGTCCGTCAAACGTTTTTAGCGACACGCATTCCAGCTACTGCAAGGTGAGGGATCACATTTGCTCATTTTGTCCTGCCAGTCCTTAAAAGATGCGTTGGATATAAACAAGGCTGCGTAGTCATTTATTGCCACTTATGAAAGTGAAATGGATGTTCTGGCGGGAGGGTCAGAGATGGCGGCGCGGTCGTCCCGTCGTCAGACGCGCGGGGAACCAGGCGGATAACGTCCTCCAGAGCTCGGAATCCAGCGGTCATTCCTCCTGCCATCCGCGGAAATGAAGGATAAATTCTCCCCGCGGATGAAGAGAGAGAGAAACAATGGGAGCGGTTTTTTTCTCTTCTTAATCTCCAAAGCGGCGGTGGTGAGGGATGACTGGGGCTGGCAGCGTGTAAACATGTATCATGGGAACGTTCCCCCGCCAGCCCGCTCCAATTCCCTGGGGGGGGGGGGGGGGGGGGTTGCCTCATATCCTGTTTGTGGGAGACATGTTTCAGGGCTCTTGTGCCTTGCATGCATCTCTCCAACACGGAATTCAAGCTCTGCTGAGGAATCGTCTAGGGCAGGGTGTGATCCAGTATGATCCATCTCTGAGTGTGATCTACTATGATCCATCTCTGTGTATGATCTATCTGTGTGTGATCTACTATGATCCATCTCTGTGTATGATCTATCTGTGTGTGATCTACTGTGATCCATCTCTGTGTATGATCTATCTGAGTGTGATCTACTATGATCCATCTCTGTGTATGATCTATCTGTGTGTGATCTACTGTGATCCATCTCTGTGTATGATCTATCTGTGTGTGATCTACTGTGATCCATCTCTGTGTATGATCTATGTGTGTGATCTACTGTGATCCATCTCTGTGTATGATCTATCTGTGTGTGATGTACTCTGATCCATCTGTGTGATCTACTGTGATCCATCTCTGTGTGTGATCTATCTGTGTGTGATGCACTCTGATCCATCTCTGTGTGTGATCTATCTGTGTGTGATGTACTCTGATCTATCTCTGTTTGTGATCAATCTGTGTGCGTGAACTCTCTATGTGTGAACTCTCCCTATGAGTGAACTATCTCTGAAGACTAACCCTAAACATCCCCAAGCCCCAAATCGCCTCGAGCACGTCTGCCTGCTCCTGACAGCAGACGTTTCTGCAGACAGCGGAGTGATTTGGGTCGTCCCGGCCCCCGCGGGCGAGGCTCCTCTCGCGGGGCGTCCCGGCTACTCTCAGCATTTCAAACGCCCTGGAGCCAGAGGCCCTGTCCCGTTTGCTTAAAATACAGGAAGTAAACAAACTGCCTGGAACTCCGTTTCCCGCCAAAGGCGAGGAGTGAAAAAGTGCCAAGCCATAGTGACAGCCCCCCCTCTCCCCCCCCCTGCTTATACCTACATATTTAATGAGCTCCCTCTCCTCTCCAAAGCCTATCAGCTCGGCAAAGAGGCCGTTTGCTGTCTCGCCAAAATGCTCCGTGCCGAGCGATAACCATGGGAACCAGGTGAAAATCTCCTCTGCCCCTTGTGATGGTAATTCCTGAGCCAGCTGCTCCCCTTGGCCTTATCTGCAGAGGGCACTCGGTCTCTGCGACGCTCCCGATGGGGGGGGCGGGGGGCAGGGCGGGGCGGGGCGTGATGTACGGCCAACGGGATTATCCCGCGTGTAATCTCACCCTCCTGAAAGATGAAAGTTAAGGGGACGGGGAGGGAGGGGGGTTGGTTGGTGTCGCGCCCCTCTGTTGCACAGAGATAAAGGGAGAGGAGCTCAGGTTAAATCCCCTTGTCTTCGGTCCTCAGGACATCCCGGGACGAGGAGGGGGGGGGGGGGGCTGTCCTTCATCATGTCTTACCCGACCCCACCCCTCCCCTCCGGTCCCCCCCTCCTCCTGCTCCCAAACCTCCACCCCCCTGACTCGACAAAAAAAAACACACAACAGAGGACCGTCCCCACTAGAGACCCTAAAGCTGCCCCGTTACACCCGTCAGGGCTGCACGGGCATCATCCCTGAGCTGATACATTCTCCAGATCAGCACAGCAGTACAGGGAGGATTAGTCACATGAGGAAGTGAAAACCTGCTCACTGCAGAGTGAGGGCTGATGGGAAGTCACTGGAGCACCAAACCGTGCAAGCTCAGAACTCCTCCTCCTGACCAGAAGGGTCAAGGGCACACACACACACGCGCACAGACACACACACACACACACAGACGCTTTCTCACACACACAGACACACACACACACAGACGCTTTCTCACACACACACACACACACACGCTTTCTCACACACACACCTCACACAGACTTTCTCTCTCTCATATACACTTACACATACACACACCTCTCACAAACACACGCAGAAGCACGTTAACAAGATCACACACACACGCACGCACGCATGCGCATGCACACACACACACACACAGTCCCCCACCAGACGCTCTCTCACAGACATTCTCTCTCTCATACACACTCACACACTTCACACAAACACACACACAGAAGCTAATACACACACACACACACACACACACTTTCTCGAACACACATTCACACAAATACACACTCACACACACACACCCACTTTCTCACACACAATCTCATTCAGACACACACACGCACACACACCCATTCCCTAACAAACACATTTACGCCTTCAAACATTAAACATTATGGGTCTTCACAGCACAATACGCCATTATTCGCATTAAAAACAGCTTTTCAAACAAACTCCCATTCCCCTCTGATAACAACAGGACGCATTTCCATATGAAGGGTGCGTTCTCCCCGCGGAAGCCGGGTTTCAGTCAAAGCATTAAGGCCGCATTAACACAGAGGCATGCGCTCGCCGACAGCTTTCGGGGTTAGATTAATGGACCGCGAACGCAACCCAGCGAGCGAGCAGAAATGAGTTATCGCGCCTGTTCGCCTTTTTTTTCTTTTCTTTCTCTCTCTTTTTCGGAGCCGCTGCCTTTGACGATCAAACGAGACGAGACGCCATGGCAACCGAGCGGAGGACCCCCCCCCCCCCCGGCCGCGAAGCGCGCTTTCCCGCGGAGACGGAAACCCGAGTCAAAGCGAGGACGCCGCGCCGCTTCTGGTGCATTGTGGGTACCCGGCTCTTTCCGTCAGAGTTTGGCGCCGGTTCCTGACGTGATTGGTCAGAGATCCACTCGCTTTCCGCCAAAACTCGCCGCAGCGCGCTCCTGAGGACGAGCGCGGAGAGGAAGAGCACGCTGAGCCGGGGGAAGTCTAGACCACGCGTTCCCTTTCCGTCTGGAAGAGGCGCTGGGACCGCGCGCACACATCAGACAGAATTCAAAGTGTCAGAAAAATCGCCAGAAAAACGTTAAATTTGAATCTGCCTCCGCGGTCCATCACACCCAGAGAGAGAATACGAGCTTCCGCTGATGTCATTTTCTGTTCGTCGTTCTTTTAGTCAAATTCATACACAAAATGGCGGGAGGATGAATGTGTCTCATTTAAGATATTTGCAGCAAAAAAAACAAAAAAAAATCAAACACAATAAATCCATCAAATGTAGTCTGAAGGATTGAAAAAAAGTCCCCAAAACGTTCAGAGGTCTAATGCTGGGTTATATGCTGGGTCCTGAAAGACTAATGCTGGGTTACATGCTGGGTCCTGAAAGACATCTTGATTGAGGAAATATAAGTGACAGAAACAGGGGGTTCCATTAGGAAATGTACCCCTCCTCCCACCCCCCACAAAAAAGAAATCAAAGAGCTTTGATGCAGCCACAGCGCAACTGATAGACTCCTAAGGGCGTGACACATGTCACCTGACAACCAATTATGTTAATGACTGTCACAGTGTATGAGAGACAGCTCCTTCATAGAGAGAGAGAGAGAGAGAGACAGAGAGAACAATGCTTCAGTATTACATCTCTGGCTATCAATATTTTACTGCCGGTATTACACACATTTTTGTCAGGTGAAGTCGGGTTATTGCGTGTGAAATTCGCGCCAGGAACGCCGCCTCGCCCCCCCGCCCCCCCCCGTCGCTATGGGTTTCAGCGGAGTCGCTTCGGAACTCGTTATCATTCCGAACGGAACCGCGACATCCGGCCCCGCCCGCTCGTGAATATTCATGAGCGGGGAGCGGTAAGGAGGAGCGGGCCTTTCGCCGGGAATCGCTCAGCGGCGGCGAAACTGTTAGCATCGGAGGCGGCGGAGGAGGAGGAAGGAGCGGAGAGCCGCCCCGCGGTCGTGCCGCCGATTACCCCGGCCATTGGCCCCCGCTCCTCCCGGGGCCCCGCGCTCCGAGCTCCGCCCCCCCAGCGCGAAACACGACGCGGACAAACCGGCCGTCCGCTCGGTGGCTAAACAAGATCGCGCATAAACGACTCCGCAATTACCGCTGCGCCCTTTTAGCACAGGCCATCGATTCTTCCGTTCTACGGCCCTTTTATTATCGCACACGCGCGCCGTATCGGTCGCTGCTGCTAACGCGCAGAAGCGTCCGCGGAACGGGGGCCCGCGGGAAAGAGGGGCGAAAGGTTCGGCTCCAAAGACCGGCTGAATAAAACATAAAAAGATTATCGACCATGAATAATTCCCACTGATGCCGCCGCCACAAACCAGGAAAAAAAAATACCGCAAAAAAAAAAATCCTTTCTATTTACCCGCCCCCCCCCCCAACCCCCAAAAAACGAAACTGAATTTTAGATGTTAAGGCACAGCATGCCGTCTTACTGTTTACAAGCTTATTACTGGAACCCTTTGGAACTGCAGACACCCTCCCCCAGCCCCCCTGTTCCCAGGGAGGGTCCTGAAATGACGTGCTTAACCAGCCCAAAAGCGCGTGGGACTGGGCTCGTCATGTCTGAGGGGATTTAGCGGACCCGAATGCCCCCCCCCCCCGCCCCCATGACGCTGGGGGAGGAGGAGGCGCAGTTAGAGATGTGATTGAACGCGGCAGGAGCAGAGTGCGGTAATCCAAGGCCACTCCGCTTTGATAATGTTGTAATTTCCCTCGTATTTCAATTTGCTGTGTCAGGAAAAGGCTCTGAAGAGGACCTCAGTTACTCAGGTTTCCACACACACATTATTATTATTATTGTGCTCCCGAAGCCAATTATGTCAAATACTCTGCTTTAGAGTCGAACCGCAATGTCCCACCTAGGATTCAAACCCGCAACACCCTGCCACCCTAAATCAGCTCTTTGGCTCTATTTAATATATGATGTACACAGTGATGGAGGACAGTGTGAGCGCTGCCAGGGTTATACCTCAGTCCGGCTCGCTCTCTCTCATACACGCCGAGAGGGACACACGCGTGACCTCATCTGTCTGAGAGCTGTCTGCTGGCGATGAGGTTTTCCTTCCAGGGAAGATGAGGGCGGGGGGAGGGGGGGGGGGGCTTGCAGGTGTGAAATAAAAAAAGCAGCTCAGATTGTATAAATCAGAGGGAAAGGGGAAATGACAGATGGGATGCCTGTACCCCCCCCCCCACACACACACACAGATCAGAGGAGACAGAGTGGTGTGAGGGAGGCTGTTGCTATGGCGACGCACAGCTGGGATGGTTAGGGGAGGGGCGACGGGGGGGCGGAGCGAACCCCCGGACAGCCGTGTGCGTCTCAGGCTGAGGGGGCGGGCTCGTGTTCGGGGAAATGGCGTCACATGGTCAGCTGGTCAGGCGTGGCTGCCCCTCCCTCAGGACACTGTCCCAGAGAGTCTCATCAAACCAGACCACCCTGGCAGCTGTCTGTCACAGCCGTGTTTCCCATGATGCCCTGGGAAAAAGGGGGCTTCTCTAAAGGGGGGTGGGTGGGGGTGAGGGGTGAGGAGTATGTTGTTGAGCTGCATTGTCTTCTCACAGCTAGAGAGGGCAGCGGGCACCACAGAGGGAGAGACAGAATTTTGGAAAGTCCCTCTTTGGAGAGACGTCATTCCCACTCAGGATCCAAAAAGTCCCGAGACTGACTGTGAGCTGGAGGGAGACTGGGGGGGGAGGGGATGGTCATGGGAAGGTGGTGGAAGGGGGGGGGGGGTGTAGTACAATGGTTAGGGAACTGGACTTGTAACCTCAAGGTTGCAGGGTCGATTCCCAGGCAGGACATTGCTATTGTACCCTTGAGGAAGGTACTTACCCCGCACTGCTTCAGTACGTACTCAGCAGCACAGCCGGGCTGTAATGTAACAGGGGTGAGAAGCTGAGTGTGAAATGCTGACGCGGTCGAGCTGAATCACACGTTTTAGGAGAGAGAACACAGGCGTCCGCCCCAGTGAATCCACTAAAGTCAGGGCCCAGCAGACCAGGGCAGCTCCGACTGGGCTGCTATCCCACAATACACTGGGGCGGAAAACTCCCCACGGGCCCCGCGCCACACCGGACCCCGAGCTCTCCCTCGCTACGTCAGCTGTGATCTGAGCTCACACACGCAGGTGTCAGCGCGGCCTCCACACCTATCAACGCTCCTCTCACACCCCAGGGAAGTCCTGGGGGGGGGGGCACAGTCCCGGGGGGGGATGGGTGACAGTTTGGGGTTTTACCGCAGTCGTCAAAACTGAGCCGCCCCGACAGGGAGAGAAACACCCCCCCCCCCCCCGCCCCCGCCCCTCACCCCCCACCCCCCAACAAAGTGAAGCAATGCGCCGAGACAGGCTTCACACAACACAGGGGCGCTAACCGCTGCTTAGCCTCGCGGACTGGCACAGCCGCGATGCCGTGGTGTCAGCGGGGGGGGGGGGGGGGGGGGCGTGCTGTTCATGTATTCAGCGTGTTAAATCCGCCATGTTCTACAGACGCCACAGGCGCACCAGACCAGAAATAGGGGCTGGGGTGGGGGGGGGGGGGGGATGGGGGTGGCACCAAGACCAAAGCAGAATAATACATGCTAACGAGCACCCAGACCCCCCCCCCCCCCCCCCGGCTCTGCGCTGGCATGAAGGCTGGGTGTCCGCAGACTCTGGGCTCATTATTCTCTCTTCACATGAAAGCAGCAGTCACGGGGTTTATGGCCATCACACGTCCCCTGGGGGGGGGGGGGGGCTACCTCACTGCTGCTCGCTCCAGAGGCGACAGGAGGGTGCAGATGAGAGATAATTTCATTCTGTGCAAATTTCGTATGTCAAACATCAAAATGTACGTCTGCCTCTTCATTTTTATCTCACAGTCTCAAAGGGAATCTGAGGTCCAGAAACACCCTGAGCCTCCTGCCGGCTGCGCTGTCCCCTGACCTATCACGCGTCTGCGTTCCACGCCCTCCGGCCAATCGCGCGCCTGCGCTCTGCACCCTCCGGCCAATCACGCGCCAGCGTGTGAGGGTGTCCTGCTGGGGCACACCGGCTGCGTGACCGTGAGCTGCAGAGGCAAACTGCGCAGAGGAAGCAGCTCAGCGCGATCGCTGTGAGAACAAGGGGACGAAATCACGGCAGGAAAAACTACAAACGATGCTAAAGACGGACTACAAACATGGAGCTCAGAAGCCGGCCTCAGCCAAACGGCTCAGAACTCCCACGAGTCTGTGCGTTCGCGGTCTAACGCGGACGTCGTTTCCGCACTGCCAGCCCAAGCGGGAGAGCGGCGGTGTGCTGAACGCGCGCCCCGCTGCACGCCCTGCGGAGTCCCCAGCGCTCGGTCCCTCCCCCGCCGTCTGGGAGCCAGGCCGCCGTCCGCCAAGCCGCCGCTGGCCTGCCGCCTGGGCTAAACCCGGAGAGAGAAGCGTCCGGAGAGCGGGCGGGGCCAACGCGCATCGCCACAGCAACGCCAGCCAGCTAACCCGCCCGCCTCCCGCCCCGATGCCGCAGTACCCTCTGGGGACCCGGCAGCGACTGTTGCCATGGCGCAGATCCTCCTTACGCAACCGGCCCTCACGGGCTCGGGGAAGGGCGTCTCGGCGCCAGCCGAGGGGGGCGTGGCCCGGCGTCTGGAGCTCTGCCGCGGAGGGAATTTTCGGGGTTTCGACCCCGCGCTCGCGGTTGCCATGACCACAGACCCAACAAAGGCTGCTGTCCGCGTTACGCGCGGCCAAGCGCCCGCCCACCCGCCCTCACAATGCCGCCAATGTCCACCGCCACAAACGCGCCAATGTCCGCCCTCACAATACCGCCAGTGTGCCTGCTGCTGCCCGCCAGAGAATCCCCCCCCCCGCCCCAAACCCTAACCCCCCCCCCCCCCCGCCCCAAAACCTAACCCTAACTCCCCCCCGTCCAAAACCCTAAACCCCACCCCCCCCGGCCCCAAACCCTAACCCCCCCCCCCGCTCCAAACCCTAACCCCCCTCGCCCTGTGGCTAGCTTTAGCCAACCCGCTGCATGCACAGGCTTTCTCCGAACACCCACCCCGAGGGAAGAGTGCGGGAAGCGCTTTCGCCCAATCACGGCCTTCACAGGCAGCGGTTCGACCGTAGACGTGAACCACTACCTAACATTGCACCATGGTCACATGCGACGATGGCCCCGCCCCTTTTTTCTAGCTGTCAAATCAGAGAGAAACCCAGACAACCACCCCCGCCCCACCCCGCCCCCTGCCCCACCCCATAGCTGAGCAGACTGGCCACCTCTTCACGTGAAACAAGCCCACGAATGTTTTCAGAATGGAACCCGCTCTCCCTAATGAGAGACCAGCGCAGTCCTGCCAGCAGCGGGACTGGCGGGACGGTTTAGTGTAGATGAGGTCATTTTTAAACGTGCTCCTCCTCCTCCTCCTCCTCCTCCTCCGGGGCCGCGGGTGCCAGGTCCGCTCAGACGAGACGAGCTGCAGACGGACCGGCTGTCAAAACATCGCCGCGGGCCCCGCGATCCCGGGATTCCCCCGCAGCTGAGCTCTGACATCACGGCCGAGTGCTAAATTCAGCCGTCTGCCCCGAGAGCCTCTGTGTAATGAGGCATTAATGTAGGACAACTATTAGCCTTTATTTAAAGAGGGTAGGTTGACTGAACACGCGTGCTCCTTTACAACAACAAAAAAACCTTAACTGTTAACACCCCCCCAGTTACCCTAACCTGCCTGTCTTTGGACTGTGGGAGGAAGTACCGGAGTACCCGGAGGAAACCCACGCGGACACGGGGAGAACATGCAGACTCCGCACAGGGTTTGATCCCAGGCCGGGATTCGAACCCAAGACCTTCTTGCTGTGAGATGACAGTACTATCCAATGCACCGCCGCGCCTCCCCAATCACAGTAATGTGCCTTCCCCCCTCAAAGCCCTGTACCTGCTAACAGCCTCACAGGTCACATGATCTCAGCGGGGAGAGCCCTAGCTAATAGAAAGAGCTGGGAGAGGATCGTCGGTCCCAGGGGCCCTCGCTGGGATGAGATGGGGGGGTGTGTTTGAGTGGGGAGGGGGGGGGGCTGTACATGCTACCCTAAAACAAATCCAGATGAAGATCGAAGGCGGCCTTTGGTGGGAGCCCAAGTTGCTCGTCCACTTGTCATTGACAAGGCCAACAGCCCACACTGTGGGGTGTGGGGGTTAGGGGGGGCAGCTCTATGTCTTCCTCAAGCCCAACACAACTGCCACAGGCTGCCAGCCTCCCTCCCTCCCTACCTACCTCTCACAAACTCTCCCTGCCTCCCATCCTCTATCTCTCTTTCCCTTCTTCCCTCAATCCCTTCCTTCCTCCCCCCTCCCTCTTGCCATCTCTCCCTCCTTCACTCCATCTCTCTTTCTACCGCCCTCTCTCTTTCTCCTTCCCTCCCTCTCCTATCCTCCATCTCTCTTCCTCCTCCCCTTCCTCTCTCCTTCCTCCATCTATGTTTCTTCCCCCCTACCTCCCACCATCTCTCTCTGCCTCCTATCCTCAATCTATTTCCCTCTCCCTCCCTTCATCTCTCTCTCCCTTTATCCCTCAATCTCTCTCTCTCTCTCCCCCCCTCCCTCCCTCCCTCCCTCCCTCCCTCTCTCTCTCTCTGATTGTACAGTATGTTCCAGTGTCGGTTAACGAGAGGTTTACAGAGCACCACGGCGGTTAAACAACCCAGCAGATCTGTACTGGTGAGAAAGAGCCACAGGCCCTGCACTCATGAAAGGCTGGGCGGGGGGGGGCACGGGGAGGGGGGGGGGGGGGCAGTAGCTACTGTGCTGCAGGGACAACAGCTCCCCGTTAAAGAGGAGAAGCAGGACTGGGGAGAGCTCTCCCGGCTGCAGGACAGCAAGCAGGAAGCGGTGTCCTGGACTGCAGTGGCCAGCAGCAGCAGCGGGCTGAACGGAGAGTAAAAACGCTGAATCACCGCCCCACACCCCCCCCCCCCCTACACCCCCGCCCCCCCGCACCTCCTGCAGCATTTCATTAACAAGAAAAAAGAGAGAAAAAGGATCTCAATGATCCGGCAGGAGCCCTGGAACCCGCGTTCTGCCCGCCGGCGACCTTTTAATAAAACGCATCCTCCGAAATGGATTTTTCTCTCTTTTTTTTAAAACTAGGAAAATCCATTAAGGTTCGAATTGTTGGGGGTTAGAGAGGGACGGGCCGGACCTGCCCGTCTTGCCTTAGCGCTGAACTTTGGCTTTCTCCAGCGCCCGGTAATCACATAAAAGCACTCGGAGAGAAGAGCTTCGTTTTTTAAAGTGCCTTTTTTCGAAGAGCGGCCATTGTTTGGGCAGTATTTCATGCAGGACGCGCGGGGCCTTTGTGCGAGAGAACGCAGAGCTTCATGCATCGATCACAGACCCTGACACACGCGCACCCGTTTGTCAGGGGAAAATGGAGCTTCTATACATGCGCAAAAATAAAAAGAAAAAAAACAAAACGTAAAATTCCGCAAGCTGAAGAAAGCTGAGAAGGCTGAAACCCTTAAGCTGCCCGTTCGGCGAAGTGCGGCTCAGAGACGGCATCGCGGTGCAGTCAGACCGAATGGCGGCTGATGGCGGTTTAACTCTCTCAGTGTGTTCAGGCTCGATGGCGGTTTAACTCTCTCAGTGTGTTCAGGCTCGATGGCGGTTTAACTCTCTGTGCGTTCAGGCTTGATGGCGGTTTAACTCTCTCAGTGCGTTCAGGCTCGATGGCGGTTTAACTCTCTCAGTGCGTTCAGGCTCGATGGCGGTTTAACTCTCTCTCAGTGCGTTCAGGCTCGATGGCGGTTTAACTCTCTCAGTGCGTTCAGGCTCAATGGCGGTTTATCTCTCTCAGTGTGTTCAGGCTCGATGGCGGTTTATCTCTCTCAGTGTGTTCAGGCTCGATGGCGGTTTAACTCTCTCAGGGCGTTCAGGCTCGATGGCGGTTTAACTCTCTCACTGTGTTCAGGCTCGATGGCAGTTTAACTCTCTCTCAGCGTGTTCAGGCTCGATGGCGGTTTAACTCTCTCTCAGTGCGTTCAGGCTCGATGGCGGTTTAACTCTCTCAGTGCGTTCAGGCTCAATGGCGGTTTAACTCTCTCAGTGCGTTCAGGCTCGATGGCGGTTTATCTCTCTCAGTGTGTTCAGGCTCGATGGCGGTTTAACTCTCTCAGGGCGTTCAGGCTCGATGGCGGTTTAACTCTCTCACTGTGTTCAGGCTCGATGGCAGTTTAACTCTCTCTCAGCGTGTTCAGGCTTGATGGCGGTTTAACTCTCTCTCACTGTGTTCAGGCTCGACGGCGGTTTAACTCTCTCTCAGTGCGTTCAGGCTCGATGGCGGTTTAACTCTCTCAGTGCGTTCAGGCTCGACGGCGGTTTAACTCTCTCAGTGTGTTCAGGCTCGATGGCGGTTTAACTCTATCAGTGTGTTCAGGCTCGATGGCGGTTTAACTCTCTCTCAGAGCGTTCAGGCTCGACGGCGGTTTATCTCTCTCTCAGCGCGTTCAGGCTCGACGGCGGTTTAACTCTCTCAGTGCGTTCAGGCTCGATGGCGGTTTAACTCTCTCAGTGCGTTCAGGCTCGATGGCGGTTTAACTCTCTCAGTGCGTTCAGGCTCGATGGCGGTTTAACTCTCTCAGTGCGTTCAGGCTCGATGGCGGTTTATCTCTCTCAGTGCGTTCAGGCACGATGGCGGTTTAACTCTCTCAGTGCGTTCAGGCTCGATGGCGGTTTAACTCTCTCTCAGTGCGTTCAGGCTCGATGGCGGTTTAACTCTCTCTCAGTGCGTTCAGGCTCGATGGCGGTTTAACTCTCTCAGTGCGTTCAGGCTCGATGGCGGTTTATCTCTCTCAGTGTGTTCAGGCTCGATGGCGGTTGATGAAGGTTTAACTCTCTCTTAAGACTCCTGGCTTTTCCTCAGAAGCAGACAGTGGAAATGTAGGCTCATGACGCTCCTGAGGGAGGCAGGGTATCAACTCCATGGCCGCAGTTGGGACCCCTGTCATGTGACACACAGGTGAATCTCCTGAGAAAGCACTTCAGTGAGTCGGGCACCATTAATATCCAGCTGACCACAGCGTTCCTCCCGGTGGCCTGTCCATCACACCGATGGGACCGAAATCACAGCAGCAGTTCACAGGCACACGGCCCAGGTGACACCCCGTGCTCTAAAGGTGCAGGCAGCAGGTCAAAATCACCCTCCTTCTTTCAGAGCGGATCTGTGTTTGACAGCCGCACTTTCTATCACAGAAGACGTCAAAACCAGACGATGCCTCCTGGGAGCCCCTTATCAGATCTTTTACAACAAGACTGTGCTTTCAAAGAGAGCTGAAGAGGTATTATAGACTCATACACTCATATGGTGGGGGTGGGGGGGGGGTCATAGGGGAGGGGTTCTTTTGTTCCCCGCTTTCAGTTTGGAGACAGAACAGCCATCCTCAAACCCCCGCCCCCACCAGCACTGCACGAACACAAACCAACCTCCAGCCCACCCCCACCAGTTAAGCATCTTGGATCGCGGTAGCTGTGATGTCACTGTACTGGGGCAAATGAGGTCAGATGATAAAGCCGTGTCATTAATGCAAAACGCGGGCCGCCGTGACTCATTCTGGCGGGAATGAACACCATCACTGGGGGGGGGGGGGGTCTGCATGCTACATTACGCTCTGTCTTCAGCTGTCACTCACGGGCTTATCAAGAAGTGCAGCTAAAATGTCAGATGGTGTAAAGTTAGGGCTAATTAAAGGTCAGAATTTGGGATGAGAAACCATAAGAAACAGATACGGCCCTACTCTGTCAAAAAGGAAGGCTGGAATACCATCCAGCAGGGGGCAGCACTGTCACAGCTCACATTATACACACTCTACCACAGTGATGCCCAATCATGGGCCACAGAGGGCCAAGAGTATGCAGGTTCTCATTCCAACCAATCACTTCACCTGTTGATTTCACTAATTGGTTTCCTCCTCTCTGGTTGCAGGTGTGTTAATTAGTGGTGTGTTAATTAGTAATCAGTGGGTGAAGTGATTTGGTTGGAATGAAAACCACGGCACGTGATTGGCCAGCACTGCTCTTCACGATGAGGGTCCCCATTAGGGAAAATGACTCCCTCCCTTTTGGGGAGCTGGTGCATCCCAGTATCCTGTACGGTTACCCCATTCCTGGAGCTCCACTTTGGGAAGGGGGTTTGGGGTTTGGGGTTTGGGATCTGGGATAAGGAAACAGGCGAGGATGTAAACGCAGCGGGTGGGTGAGCAGAAGCTACAACTGGACTATTGGAGATGCATGGACCCAAGACCCAGCCCAACCAATCCAGTGTTTCAGAACTGGACCCAAAACCCATCCCAACCAATCCACAGTTTCAGAACTGAACCCAAAACCCAACCCAACCAATCCAGCGTTTCAGAATTGAACCCAAAACCCAACCCAACCAATCCACAGTTTCAGAATTGAACCCAAAACCCAACCCAACCAATCCACAGTTTCAGAACTGAACCCAAAACCCAACCCAACCAATCCAGCGTTTCAGAATTGAACCAAAGACCTATCCCAACCAATCCAGTGTTTCAGAACTGAACCCAAAACCCAACCCAACCAATCCGGCGTTTCAGAATTGAACCAAAGACCTATCCCAACCAATCCAGCGTTTCAGAACTGAACCCAAAACCCAACACAACCAATTCAGAGATTCAGAACTGAACCCAAGACCCATCCCAACCAATCCAGGGTTTTAGAACTGAACCCAAAACCCAACCCAACCCAACCCAACCAATCCAGCGTTTCAGAACTGAACCAAAAAGCCAACCCAACTAATCCAGCATTTCAAAACTGAACAAAAGACCCAGCCCAACCAATCCAGTGCTTCAGACTTGGACCCAAAACCCAACCCAGCCAATCCAGAATTTCAAAACTGAACAAAAGACCCAGCCAAAGCAACCCTGAATTTCAGAACTGGACCCAAAACCGAGCCCAACCAATCCAGTGCTTCAGACCTGAATCCAAATCCCATTCCAACCAAACCACAGTTTCAGGCCTGGCGTTCCACCTCACACAGGTCTGCAAACGGAGACCGTACTGTGAGCCGACTGCTCTCCTTCCACAGACGGTAAAAATGATTTCCCAAAGCACACGGGGCCTGATTCACAGAAGACTGATAGAGAGGAGGTTTTAATGGATAAACACACCTGCAGGCGGCTCCATTAGAAAACCAGAGCGCCCAATCCCGTTGATAGCGGCGGTACTGAGCTCAGCATGACTCAGAAACGAGGTTTCAGACGATTCGTTCATCCAGTAACAACAGCTGAGGCTCTAAAGCAGCGGGGGGGGGGATCTAACCCCACTGGATGAGCAGGTGCCTCCTTCCTAATCACAGGTGAGACCTGGTGCACTAATGCAGGAGAGAAAGCCACCGATCTGTACTCACGGTGTCTGAGGCAGCAGTGTACAGCAGCCAATGGAGTGCGCGAGTCGCCACTGATGTGGGCGCATGCAAGCATACTGAGAGAACAGGTCTATCCTTCCCGGCTGCAGAAAGGTCTCCCGTCTGGACCTTTGAACTCTGACCCCTGACCTCTGGGCATCCTTCGGCTGGCCAGGGCTGTGGAATAGAGGGGTACATCCCTCGCCAGCGCCCCAGAATGTTGGGTTTCCACACTTACTGTGCCCCAGGGGCACGTGAAGGGTAACCACGGCGACAGGGAAATGGGGGGGGAACCCTGTCGACCGCAGCATTTATGAGGGTGACGCAAACGGGTCTGGGCACAGAGACCCAGGACAGTGGGCCCAAACCACAGCTCAGAAAGGCACAGAGACCCAGGACAGTGGGCCCAAACCACAGCTCAGAAAGGCACAGAGACCCAGGACAGTGGGCCCAAACCACAGCTCAGAAAGGCACAGGGCGGAGGGGGGGGAGGTAAGGGCAGCAGCCTGGATTGAGGGGGGGGCAGGGGGCTGGAGTGTGGAAATTACGTCAGCCACGATGGGGGGGGGGCTACAGAAGAGTGAATGAGAGCTGTGTTTGTGATGACTTTCCCAGGCTTAAATCACCAACCCTTCCCCCTCTATTTTTCCAGATCTGTGACCTAACCCCCAAATAAGTGCTTCTCAGTAGCAGGGCTAACACAGGTTTAAGCATCATGGACAGCAGGTCTCTCTGAATCATGGCTCCAGACAGCAGGTCTCTCTGAATCAGGGCTCTGGACAGCAGGTCTCCCTGATTCAGGGCTCTGGACAGCAGGTCTCTCTGAATCAGGGCTCTGGACAGCAGGTCTCTCTGATTCAGGGTTCTAGACAGCAGGTCTCTCTGATTCAGGGTTCTAGACAGCAGGTCTCCCTGATTCAGGGCTCCGGATAGCAGGTCTCTCTGATTCAGGGCTCTGGACAGCAGGTCTCTCTGATTCAGGGCTCTGGACAGCAGGTCTCTCTGATTCAGGGCTCCGGACAGCAGGTCTCTCTGATTCAGGGCTACAGAGCAACATGCTGGCTCTGTAGCTAAATCACAGGAAAACCTCTGATCACAGGGTGTCTGCTGGCCATAGCAGCGATCCTCTGATTTTGAGCTGCCTCTAGGCTGTAGCAACGATTCTCTAATTTGGGGCCGTCTCTGGGCGGTAGCAGTGATCCTCTAAACCCTGGGCTGTACCAGAACCCCTCTGATCTCGCACTCTCTATTGGGTCCCTGATGGATGCGTTGGAATCCTCCATCTTTTCTTTCTGACACCGCCATTCCATCCCCGAAGCTCCGCCCCCCATTCCAGGGGAACCATTCATAAAAAAGCCTGAGAGGCGTGAGGTGTGAGTCTAGCAGCTCGGTCACAAACAGCCCCCCCCCGCCCTTCCATTAAATCAGCGCATCCACAGCTGCTCATGGCTCAGCACATTCCACACACCACCAGCCCCTGGCACGACGGGACACTTTGGGTCGCACATGACTGCAATACTAACGGCCAGGACGTGATGCACCCACCCCTCTGCCACCCACCGTCCCATACGCTCTCAAAGCCACCAATCAGCCTTCAGCCTCCACTGATACTAAGGCCCTTTAGTGTGGTGTCAGAATCAGGTGATGCGGCGTCGGCCAATCACAAAACCCTTGAGCTAAGGGCAGGCGTACTGTGGTAACTCCGAAACCCCGCCCTGCATACATCATTTCATGGCACATTAATCAAAGTGTACAGAAATGACAGAATACTAAGAGAGAGAGATAGAGAGGGGGAGGTAGAGGGAGTGGGAAGGAGAGAGAGAGGCAGAGAGAGAAACAGAGAGGGAGAGAGGGTGCGAGATGTAAGGAAGGAGAGAGGGAGAGATGGAGAGAGGGAAGGAGAGAGGAAAAGGGTGTTAGAGAGGTAGACAGGAAGAGAATGTGAATAGGAAGGAGGGAGATAGGGTGATAAGGAGGGAGAGAGAGGGATAAGGAGGCAGAGAGAGAGAGAGAGAGAGAGAGCGATAGAAAGAGAAAAACACCAGAGGGGGAGACAGAGAGATAGTAAGTGCTGTCATAGGAGAAGCAGCAGATGGGCCCGAGCATAAGAGCATTATTACACAGTTTCCAGATCAATGACCTCCATGTTGGCTGAATTACTTTTTCTTCCCCATTTTTTATATTTATTTTAAAGCGTGGAGGGAAATAAGGCGGCGGACGCTGGCGTCTCCTATCTCTGGAAATGGAAGTGCGATACCCTGCCCGGCAGTAACCCGCTGGAGGAAATGGGATTCATCAGACGGGGCGCTGCACGCGACCCCGCCGGGGGGGGAGATATGCGGCCGCACGTCGTCTATCTTCTTTAGCCGCTGGAGCCGCGCTGCTCTGTGCCCGCCCGGCCCCGCCCCCACCCCAGCCCCGCCCCCGCCGCTGAGTCCCGCCGTTCCCGTGGCCACGCTCTGATCAGCGGAGGCGCAGAGCGCTCGGCTTTAGGGCTCTGAGTTAGCGATGAGCTAACGCTCCTCTGGGCTACGGAGTGAGGGCTGATCACATGATCAGCCATATGCTCCTGAGCTGGGACTGACTCACTCACCTTTACAGTTTAGCATGTGAGCTCACACAATGCATGCACACACACACGCGCACACACACACGCGCACACACACACACACACACACACACACACACACACACACACACACACACGCACGCACACACACAAACACGCACTCACACACACACACACACACACACGCACGCACACACGCACACACACACGCACACACGCACACACACACACACACACACACACACGCACGCACGCACACACACACACACACACACACACACACGCACACACGCACACACACACACACACACACACACACACACACACACACACACACTCGCATGAACACATACACACATGCACTGTCACACACACTCATACACTCACTCACGCACACACGCGCACACATGTACACATACACACACACACACACACACACACACACCCAAATACACACTCACACACACACATACACACATACACTCTCACACACACACACACACACACACGCACACACGTACACATACACACACACACGGGCACACACGCAAGCACCCACACATACGCACACGTGCAAACAGGCGCACGCACACTCACGCGCGCACACACACACACACAAACACACTCTTGTGCACGCACGCACTCACACACACACACACACACACACACACACTCACACTCAGCGCTGGATAATAAAAGAGGAGTCCAGGGCAGAGTGGGGTAATCTGGGGTTTATGGGATATTCGCAGAGCAGTTGTTTCAAATTTAAGCAGCACGACTTAGTTGCCAGGATCCCTACTGTTTTGTTACCATGGCAACAGGGAGAGGAGCCCTACCTTCCCTTCAAGTTCATAAAAAATAATTGCTGGAGCCCCAGATAAAGAAATAAACAGGACCGGACCGGCTCTGCTGCGCTGGTGCTGCGTCTCCCCCTCAGCGTTTTAACACACCCCAGCTTTGCGCTTATTTGATCCCAGCTGACCCGCTCTGGCGCTGACCCGCTCTGGCGCTGGGCTTCCTGTTCCCGCCAAGTCCGCCCGCCGCTCGCTTCGGGGCGGCCCGACGCCGCCCGCGCCTACCACCGGCTCCCAGGCGCCTCGTGAGGGGGGCGGGGGGGGGGCATCCGTGAGCAGTTCGCCAAAACGGTTTCCACAGAGACGGATTTCGCCGATCCGGCGCGCTCTCTGAAAAGGGTCAGACCTGGGCTTTTACTGAAAGCTCGGACGCGCAGCATCGCCGGGCCGGGCTCGCCGCGCCTCTGTCCGTCAGGGGATTACACGCGCGCGGACGGAATCCGATCACGCGCGTGGGGGGAACGGGCTCGCGGCGCGGAGCTCGACACGAGGGCTTCGCCGCGGAGGCGAAACTCCGCCCCCCTCCGCCGCGGAGTCGACCTCCTCCCGCGCGCTAATTTATTCATGAGCCAATCTGCCTTCAAACGCTCCGATTACTTTATTAAGGCCGCGGCGCGGGGCCCCTCCGCGCGGGGGGCGGGCCGGGCGGATCTCATTAAGGCGCGTTCGGAACGCGGTTAATGGGGCGCGGAGCCCGTGACCGTCGGGTTTTGGGACCGCGAGCCCCGGCGCGCGCGGATGTGGTTCGCGGCGCAGTAACGGAATCGAGCGCCCAGCGTTCCTTTCCCCGCTCGTCATGACCTTCGCCGCGCGGAGGCTCCAGAGACGAGGGGCCGTCGGTGGGATGGGAACGGGGGTCGGCGTGCCCGCCCAGTGCCCTCTCACCAATCAGATAAGGGACAGGAAGAGGAAGGGAACGGATGGGGGGTGGGGTTTGGGATTTGGGGAGTGATGAACAGCAGCACACAGCAGGAGGTACCCTGGGGCATCCCGGTTTAGGGGGGGGTATATGAGTGTCGCTGTGGGGGGGGGGTCCCCAGGTGTCACAGCTGGGGTTCTCTTTACAAGCAGAGCAGGGGATCATGGGAAATCCTCCAGATATGTGCACCTGTGATTTGGGCTTAAATAAAGCTCATCTCAGCCTCTTTAACGCGGATGTGCACTGAGGATGAAGCACAGTGAATTAGCACCCTGCATATCACACCAGAGTGTGGGTTTTAATCGCAGGTAACACTCCTAGTCTCTTGCTCAGAGGCTAATGTGCATTCTGCCTGTTCTGCCATCCCACCTGGGACACCTGACAGCATTAGTGTTCAGTACAAAGATGTTGTGCAGTACAGTGATGGTGTTCAGAACAACGATGTTGTGCAGTACAATGATGGTGTTCAGTCCAGCGGTGGTGTTTAGTATAGCGATGGTGTTCATTACGGAGATGGTGTTCAGTGCAGAGATGGTGTGCAGTGCAGAGATGGCATTCGGTATGACAATGATGTTCAGTACAGAGATGATGTTCAGTCCAGTGGTGGTATTCAGTACAGTGATGGCGGTCAGTACAGCAATGGTGTTCAGTACAGTGATGGCATTCAGTACAGTGATGGCGCTCAGCACAGCACTGCTGTTCAGTACAGAGATGGTGTGCAGCGCATTGATGCTGGTGGTCAGTAAAGCCCTGCCTCCCCACTCTCACTTCCCCCAGGTGGAGCCTGTTAGCGACAGCAGCCCCGTGCTCAGGCGCGGTTAGCCTGCAGGGCCCTGCGGTTAGTCTGGGGGGCCCTGCGGTTAGTCTGGGGGGCCCTGTGGTCAGCCTGCGGGGCCCTGCGGCTAGTCTGGGGGGCCCTGCGGTTAGCCTGCGGGGCTCTGCGGTTAGCCTGCGTTCAGGTGCGGTTAGCCTGGGGGCCCCTGCGGTTAGCCTGTGGGGCTCTGCGGTTAGCCTGCCGGGCGCGCGGTTAGCCTGCGTTCAGGCGCGGTTAGCCTGGGGGGCCCTGCGGTTAGCCTGTGTTCAGGCACGGTTAGCCTGGGGGGCCCTGCGGTTCGCCTGCGGGGCGCGCGGTTAGCCTGGGGGGCTCTGCGGTTAACCTGGGGGGCCCTGCGGTTAGCCTGTGTTCAGGCACGGTTAGCCTGGGGGGCCCTGCGGTTAGCCTGGGGGGCCCTGCGGTTAGCCTGTGTTCAGGCACGGTTAGCCTGGGGGGCTCTGCGGTTAGCCTGGGGGGCCCTGCGGTTAGCCTGTGTTCAGGCACGGTTAGCCTGGGGGGCTCTGCGGTTAGCCTGGGGGGCCCTGCGGTTAGCCTGTGTTCAGGCACGGTTAGCCTGGGGGGCTCTGCGGTTAGCCTGGGGGGTCCTGCGGTTAACCTGCAGGGCGTGCGGTTAGCCTGGGGGGCGTGCGGTTAGCCTGCGGAGCGTGCGGTTAGCCTGCGGGGCGTGTGGCCGGGCGAGCAGCGGGACGGCGCGTGTGGGTGCATCCCAGCAGACCCGTTAAATATAAATGGAAAGCACACGGAGGCGCCTCGGCGGGGGCGCGAGCGGCGCACACAAAGGAAGCCGCGCTCTGTTTGAACAAATCAGCGGATCAAACATCTCCCTGGAGCCGCCCGGCAAATTGGACTTCTCTTAAATGGCCCGACCCCTGGGCCCGCCTGCCAGCCCTGCTGATGGATTCCACGCAGGGAGCAGAGGAGTCTCAGGCACCGTGAGCCCACCCAGCCCTGCCCTCACTGTGCCTGCCACACCCAAACCGAGCAGCCCACACTGGCCACACCCACCGGGACCACACCCACACTGGCCACACCCACAGCAGCCCCCCGCCCCCACACACACACTATAGTAATGTCACTCTAGACTCTTATCCAATAACACCAGGCACAGTTATTTGCAAATGGCATGGACAATTGCACAGCAGGCAAAATTGTGTGCGACGGACAATGCTACATAATTTAGCTCTTGTTGTGAATGTTTTAGCTCTGATAGTGAATGTTTGAGCTCTGAGAGTGAATGTTTTAGCTCCGAGAGTGAATGTTTTACCTCAGTAAGTCGGTGTTTTAGCTCTGATAGTGAATGTTTTAGCTCTGACAGTGAATGTTTTAGCTCTGAGAGTGAATGTTTTAGCTCTGAGAGTGAATGTTTTGGCTCAGTGAGTGGATCTTTTAGCTGTGATAGTGAGTGCTGTAGTTACAGCCCCATAAAAATGACTTTCAAAGCAATAAAGCCTTCAGAGTGCTATTGAACGGACAATGCCGTCAACCTCAGTGTCTTTATCTCTCTCTCTCCCTCTCTCGGTCACTCTCTCATTCTCTGCAGCAGTCTCTTTCTCTCTCCTCCTCTCTCTCCCTTTCTCTCTCCCTCTCTTCTCTATCTCTCCCTCTGCCTCTCTTCCTCTCTCCTTTATCTCCCTCCCTCTCTCTCTTTTACTCTCCCTCATCTCTCTCTCTCTCCCTTTTTCTCTCTCCCTCCCTCACTTCCTCTCTCTGTCACTCTCTCCCTCTCAGCTTCAGGTCTCTCTTCCTCTCTCTCTCTGTCGTCTGTTGCGTGTACAGTTAGCGCAGTAGCGGTGCGTTCCCGGGAGAGTGTTGACACTCCAGCCCCCTGATGTAGGTAATGGATGCGGTGACTGGAAGAGGGAGCTTTCCTCTGTTTGCCCAGATCGTTTGCCTTGTCTGCTGAGATATTAAGGCTGTGTTTGATCTGCCTAAGCAGCTAATCTGCAGGGGAAGCAGGACTGTTTGAGCAGGAAGTGCGGGTGGTTGGGACCGCAAACGCCGTCCGACCCGCCTCAGATGGGGTGGGGGGGTGGGGGGGGCTAAGCCTTATGTGCTTCAGTGAGCCTTGTACCAGGTGGGCTGGTGCACCTGGAGGGGTGTGTGCATTTCCCCGTGGAACAATTCTTTTGAAGAATCTCCACAAAGATAATGAAACTGAAGAGCTTCAGTAAATGTTTAAAAAAAAAGAAAAACACCAGTGTGTTAATGAGACTGAGTGTGTGTGTGTGTGCGTGTGCATGTGTGTGCGTGTGTGTGTGCATGCATGAGTATGTGTTGGTGTGTGGGTGTGTGTATGTGCGGTGTGTCTATGTGTGTGTCTGTGTGTGTGTGCGTGAGAGACAGTGTGAGAGCGTGATCTGATCAGCAGAAAAACAAAGGATGGATCTTCACCAGCACAGCAGTACTGTCTGTCACTCAGAGTGACCCCCCCCTCCCAGCCTCCCCCTGCCCCCCCAGCACAGCGCATGCTGATGAGTCCCCCAGCTCCCCCGGCTCCCCCGGCTCCCCCGGCTCCCCCGGCTCCCCCGGCTCTCCGCTGATGCTGGCGGCGATACACACGCCTGAACCTCCAGGTGCGCTATCTCCCGGCGAGCGAGTGACTGACAGGATCAGAATCACAAACAGGCGGCACTCTGGCGGTGTTCCGGCGGGGTGACGGCGGAGGGGACGGGCGAGCCGGGCGCTCACGCGCAACCCCGTGAGAGAGGGGAACATCGTCAGCGAAATTCGGTTATTCGCAGAGAGCAGGAACACATCACCGGCTCGTCTGTCTGTGGTCTCTGCCTCCCCGTCCCCAGCTACCCGCTGCCCTCACCGTCCTCAGAGAGCTCTTTACACTCTCCTCATTCAGCAGTGACATCACTCTCAACTGTGACATCACTAAAACAGTCCCTTTGTGCTCACAGAACTTACACAGGCAGACACTCCAGTATCTTGTATTGGCAAAAGCTCAGGAATAAAAGAGGATTTTGAGTAGGCTGCTGGAGTGGGCAGACTCACGCTACAAGAAATTATTTGGTGGCTTCGACCAAATCTGAGGTGAACTGCAGGCGTGACAAGCTCAAGTTTACTGCATTCTGTCCTTTCAGAGTCCTTTCAGATTTAAATGGACTGGTGGAGCCCTCTGTTTCCAACACATCCACACGACTGGCTACAGCTAACTAACTAAAAACAAAAGAACAAATTGGATTTATCCTGGAGGCTTTAATTTGACTTGTTCTGTGTAGCGTAAAAATCCCATTAGAGCGCATAAATCCATAAAAAGCTGGGTTTTAGAGGGGCAACTGGGGTTAGGCAGCTTTCCCTCTGAACAAAACTGCAGAGTGTGTGTGTGTGTGTGTGTGTGTGTGTGTGCGTATGTGTGTGTGTGTGCGTTCCCTCTCATCCTAACCCAAAACCCTCAGACTTCTCACAGCCTGTAGTCCCGCCCCCTGCCCCACCCCGCCCCACCCCACCCCACCCCACCCCATTCCGTCTGTCAATTTACAGGCTGTATCTCAGGCCATTTACATCACCATTTATGTCCCGACAGGTTTAAAACTGCGTGATGAGACGATTTTCACATTCAGATTTCACCAGAGCAGCAGGACCTCTAACCAATAGGAGCTGTGCATCGTCAGAGCACAGAATACTATGAGTAGCTACATCGCCCAGCATTACGTGCGCTGTGTTTCCACGGCGATTTCACAGTCAGGCCCCATGTGCCACAAACACACCAGAGCTTCAAACACGAAGACAAATACACAACCAATAACAAAAGGAACCATTTTAAATCATATGTTACCACAAGACGCGAAACACACATTAAAGATACGTTTCAACAGTCCATCTCAGACTATGCATGTACTATAAGATACCACCGTTACTCTACATAAAAGCAAAAGCCCATGTCATAACACTTTTACATATAATGTGTTCAGACGCAAAAACAATTTTTTTCCCCCCAAATCTCCGGTTCTAAAATGTAATATGCTCCCTTTCCATAAAGGGTTCTTGCACAGAATGGTTCTGGTTTTCCCACCAGCTCACTCACAAAATTTACAGAACATGTGTTCGTTATCTTCAGGGGTTTTACAGCTACGTTTAAAACGCCGCCTGGTTTTGGCAGTTGGCATTTTAAGCGCAAAGCCAGCTCCCCACAGTTTAGAAAAAAAGAAAAGAAAAATCAGAACCCAGTTCGAGAGGGACGCCTCGGTTTGAGCTGGCGAGTGGGTCGCAGGGAGCGAGCGTTTGAGTACCCATGATCCCCCGCTTCGCGCCCCGACGGAGGCGAGCTTGTCGCGCCGAATCTTCTGGCATTTCCCTGACGTGGCCTTTTAGTGGCGAAATTCATAAAACGCACACTCTTTCCCTCAACTGTGAGACGGGTCGGAGGCGTGGCCTGCCCTGCCCTGTCAGTCATCCGCTGTAGCAGTTTAAACAAACTCCAGCCCGCCCAATCAGAGACTCGGCGTAACAAATGAGCGTTTCTGTCGCGTCGCGGACGGAGAGATCGCATCCAACCGCTCCGGTTCCAGCCGAGCTTCTGGCTCCCCGCCGCGCAGCAGAGGAGTTAAATTAAATTATTTTCCCTAATTAGTTCAAGGTTAATCTTCCATTTTTGGACAGCAGACAAAGCCAAGCGTAATTTAGATTGATTAGCCCGGGCGGGCCAGGTTTTTACTCCACAGCCTGGGGTTCTCTCAATCTGCTCCCCCCACCACCGATCCCAATGTTTACACGTCCGCGCAAAGCAAACGGCGAGGCCCACAGGCACGGGG
>CM077297.1:35261995-35316995 GCA_039654925.1 Anguilla pacifica
TGAGATCTGCTGCAAAGGTGCATGAGATCTGCTGCAAAGGTGGATGCGATCTGCAGCAAAGGTGCATGAGATCTGCTGCAAAGGTGCTTGAGATCTGCTGCAAAGGTGCTTACGATCTGTTGCAAATGTGCATGCGATCTGCTGCAATGGTGCATGCGATCTGCTGCATAGGTGCATACGATCTTTTGCAAATGTGCATGCAATCTTCTGCAAAGGTGCATGAGGTCTGCTGCAAAGGTGTATTAAATCTCCTGCAAAGGTGCTTGCAATTGGCAGCAAGACTGTGGGAGGAGTCATTTAGTGAGTTAAAAACAACAGCAGCAAAATCATATGCCAAGCCGTTGCCTACTAAGTGAAATATCCCTTCATTATAAATTACAGCTGAGTTAGTGGTGTGAGCCGATAGGAGGACAAGGACTGATATAAATCTTTAAATGCTTTCCACTGCAGAGTGGATTCAGCCCACAGTGATTACCTGAAGTCCTCTTCTAATCTCACATTCTCTTTCTCTCTCCCTCCCTCCCTCACGCTCTCTCTCTCCGTCCCTCTATCTCTCCCTCCCTCCCGCTCTCTCTCTCTCTCTCCGTCCCTCTCTCCCTCCCGCTCTCTCCCTCTCTCTCCGTCCCTCTCTCCCTCCCGCTCTCAATCTCTCCGTCCCTCTCTCCCTCCCGCTCTCTCCCTCTCTCTCCGTCCCTCTCTCCCTCCCGCTCTCAATCTCTCCGTCCCTCTCTCCCTCCCGCTCTCTCCCTCTCTCTCCGTCCCTCTCTCCCTCCCGCTCTCAATCTCTCCGTCCCTCTCTCCCTCCCTCCCGCTCTCTCTCCCTCTAATTTATTTATAATGAGCAGATAATGAGAGCGGTGTTTACCGGAGCAGTCCAGCCGTGGCCTGAACCTTAACAAGGGGCTTTGTCACAATCAGCACCGACCCGCTCATTCTACAGGGCCAGGGCACTGCAGAGCGCAGGGGTCACTCCAAACACTACTATAGAGAGGGGAAAAAACCGTTAACAAGCCAGCGGTTACATAATTAGCTCAGATCACGCAGAAGAAGAAGAAGAAGAAGGAATGGGAGAGGAAGAAGCAGGAGAAATAGGAGAAGAAAAAGAATAACAATGATATGTTCCACTGACCAAAATGGCCGCATTCTTTTTTGTTTCATTTATTCTGCTCCTTTCATTTGTCCAACGTGATTATCAATATGTGACACACAAAGCACTATTTTCGAATAGACGTTTGATTTTCGCATTGATTGGATGCGTTCTTTCTCAGGCGCATTCATTGTGAGAGCTCTTCAGGTCTACCCTTCAGCAGTGATATACCAATAAAAATAAATTCAGACAATGCATCGAGGTGGCGGTGCCATTTTGTATCATATCATCATATAAATCTGATTTTCAGTTTAGAAACCCTGGGCACTAGATTACCTCTCACACTGTCAGGCAGTAATAATCTATCCCAGACATTAAATACAGTCCCTTGAGGCTAAAGAGCCAAGTAAGGAACTGAGGATGTTTATATCTGGCAGCGTAGTGCTGGCTTGAGAACAGCGGTTCTTTTGGTTAACACACAGCTGAATGAATGAGATGGCGGGTTTTCTGGTTAATGCACAGCTGGATGAATGAGATGGCGGGTTTTAAGGTTAAAACGCAGCTGAATGAATGAGATGGCGGGTTTTCTGGTTAATGCACAGCTGGATGAATGAGATGGCGGGTTTTAAGGTTAAAACGCAGCTGAATGAATGAGATGGCGGGTTTTCTGGTTAATGCACAGCTGGATGAATGAGATGGCGGGTATTAAGGTTAATGCACAGCTGAATGAATGAGATGGCGGGTTTTAAGGTTAAAACGCAGCTGAATGAATGAGATGGCGGGTTTTCTGGTTAATGCACAGCTGGATGAATGAGATGGCGGGTTTTAAGGTTAAAACGCAGCTGAATGAATGAGATGGCGGGTTTGTTATGGAAGTGTGTCTGTGCCCAGCTGCTGGAGAATGAAGATAATCAGATTAGTGCACTGTCATTTGCCTCCCCTCCCTTTCCTGCCTCTTTCCAGTGGTGGTGAATGGAGTGGTGGGTGGGGGGGTTAGGGGCTGGGGGGGGGGCGCTCTCAACATAAGCACATTATTTGGCAGCAGCTGTTTGGCTTCATATTTTCCTCTCAAGCAGTGACCTCTGACCTCCCGCTACATCCCTCATCAAAGTGCAGCAGCACCATGAACCCAGTGTTTGGTCACCACGGTAACCAGCAAAAAAAAAAAAAAAAACAGCAGGAGGCTGTACTTCGACCCTCCCACCCCCCCCCTACAGGAGCGAGACGGACAGGGGGGAAGATCACCCATAATGCACTTGTGGCCTTTCTGAACACCCAATCACGGTGAGGGCAGTAAGCAGCCCCGAGGCTCCACCAGCGAGCGGCTGAGTCCCGCTGGACTGGGATTGGCCTACGAGCACCCAGGGCACGCGATGATGATGATGAAGATAATGATGCAGGAGTTCTCTCCTGAGCAGGGCGGGGGGAGGGGCTGTAAAAGCGCGGGTGGGTTGGCGGGCGGGTTGGCGGGCGGGAGGGATCACAGCGCTATCGCCCCCGTGTGGAATTTCAGGGTTTGCAGGTTTGCGTCCCCATCGAGTGGCTGCTGCTCAGCTCTTTTTAAAACAGGCACTTAACCCGAACGCCCTCTCTGAAACAACACGACAACACGCAGCGGCCAAAAAGGATCAGACTCCCCCCCCCCGCCCCCCGGGGGAAACGGGCTGCGTGGGACAGAACAGGCCTGCTGCTTCAGCCAATGAGCCGCAGCGTCACAGCGAGCGCAGCAGCGCTCCTTTCTGACCCCTCTGCATGGGCGTGGCCCTCGGGGCCCCGTCGCTGACGCCCTGCAGTGGCTGCTGGGTAATGGCATCACGGAGCCTGCGGTGGAATAATCCGAGCGGATGGGATTAGCCCCCTCCTGATCCCGCTCGCCCTGGAGGAGCTGTTAAAAGTGGGCGGCGGCCACCCCGGGCTTGCTCTCCCTCCGCCTCGTCAGCAGGAAGTGACCTCATAATCAGCCCACCGCTGTTTAATCCTCACACTTACCTGTGAAGGGGGATCTTGAGGTTATAGTCATCATATCATGAGAGCTTACAGCTTTGATTCAGTTACTGTATGGCTCATATATAATCACATCTGCTCATATCTACCTGCAGTGAGCATTTAATATCGTTATATTTATAGCAGTCCATAAAGTAGAATGTACCCCGTATAAGAAAGGAATCATTCTGGACTGCGCGCGTGTTTTCAATTTGTTATTTCCAAAGTGAATCACTCAGATCTTTATAATGGCTCAACTGTTTCCTGAACTTCAGTCTGAACCCCCTCCACGGATCTGCGACCTCCCTGGGAAACAGACCCCCCCAACCCCGCCTCTGAATTCCTGTGGGCAGCAATCTTTCCCGAATCCGACACCCCTAAACGGAATCTCTAAATGCGGCCGTAAAGCAGCCGCTGGCCGGCATGAATAACGAAGGAGGAGAATAACAGAGGGACAGCGACCCGCCGGGGAGGGCGGGCTCAACACCGCCCGCCCCGCGCTTAACACCTCCACCTTTCCCGCGCGCGCTCGCTACAGGAAGCCATTACCGCCGGCGTGAGCGGCGTAGCAACGCAGCTAATCTCAGCCTGAGAAGCCGCAGGTGGAAACGCATTACACTTTAAACAGGGACCTGCTGAGCCTTGGTCCTGACGGCCCATGTTCCAGCGAGGCCTGAACACCACTGCTCACCTTCATCATTAACTCCATTCATCACCACGGCCTACAGACCAAAGAGAACACACACAGCCTACAGACCATAAGAGAACACATACAGACTACAGACCATAAGAGAACACACAGCCTACAGACCGTAAGAGAACACACAGCCTACAGACCGTAAGAGAACACACAGCCTACAGACCGTAAGAGAATGCACACAGCCTACAGACCATAAGAGAACGCAGACGGACTACAGACCGTAAGAGAACGCACACAGCCTACAGACCGAAAGAGAACACATACAGACTACAGACCAAAAGAGAACGCAGACGGACTACAGACCGTAAGAGAACGCACACAGCCTACAGACCGTAAGAGAACACATACAGCCTACAGACCGAAAGAGAACACACACAGCCTACAGACCGTAAGAGAACACACACAACCTACAGACCGTAAGAGAATGCACACAGCCTACAGACCGTAAGAGAATGCAGAAAGCCTACAGACCAAAAGAGAACACACAACAGCCTACGGACCGTAAGAGAATGCACACAGCCTACAGACCGTAAGAGAACACAGACGGACTACAGACCGTAAGAGAACACACAGCCTACAGACCGTAAGAGAACACAGACGGACTACAGACCGTAAGAGAACGCACACAGCCTACAGACCGTAAGAGAACACACAGCCTACAGACCGTAAGAGAACACACACAGCCTACATACCAAAAGAGAACACACACAGCCTACAGACCGTAAGAGAATGCACACAGCCTACATACCAAAAGAGAATGCACAGGCCCAGATGGTTAATGGATGCCATTGCTGGCCTACTGAGCGTTCTCTCCACACAGAGAGCGGTACTAAGAGGAGGGGAGTGTTGGCAAAACGAGTTCCCAGAAGGCCCGCTGCTCACAGCACGTTTCCACCGATGCGAGCGCCATCGGCGACGATAAATTAGCATCCTGAGCGGGATCCAGAGAGAGAGAGGCCTCCCAGAGACTCCAGCCCTGGGCACACCGCCACGGCTCCACCATCCCATCTCTCCTGATGAACGACTTTAATGACCAGCCTGGACCTTTTACAGCTCATCGGAAAGCCCTCCGATGCTACAGGGGTCCCCTTCGCTCCGTATTATGTAACTGACTCGCCAGCACCACTAAATGAAACCGAACTGTTGTTCCCAAGCGGTCTACGATCCAACAACCAATCAATTCCCTGCCTCCGGTCCCACTTAGCTTGCAAAAGCATCTCAGGGGTGGTACGGCGGCAGGCAATTACAATGATAGGAGCCAGATCTTTCCATGAGTAATTTGTCTTGATAAAGGCACCTGTTTCCCAAAGCCTTACAGGTAGTGCCAAAGTGCAGCAAACTGCAAGCAGCACAAGAACGACTCTCGGGGAAGGTGACCTTTAAAAAAATAAAAAAAAGAATAAAGCACAGCCATAAACTGCCCAACTCTCCACTGAGTTTTAGTATAAAAAAGTTTCTTTTAATTAAAAAAAATTGATGATTTTTAAATGGACTTGCAAGGAGATGTGCAGTTAGTCACAGCGCCACCCTGTGGCTGGGGGTCTCATGGGGAGATGTGCAGTTAGCCACAGCGCCACCCTGTGGCTGGAGGTCTCATGGGGGTGATGTGCAGTTAGCCACAGCGCCACCCTGTGGCTGGGAGTCTCCCGGGATGATGTGCAGCCACATCGTTGGTCTTGCCTGTGCCAGTATTTCGCCAACATTGTAAAACACAAATTATCCGAATGAAAAGAAACACCCTTTTAAAAAGATTGAAATATCACACAAGTTCAAATAAATTGCTGATGAAGAAAATCATCAGTCGAGCACGGGGAGGGAGAACAGCCCCCCTATAGAGCAATTACCGCCACAGCTGGTTTTCGCGCCGGGTTTGAAAAGCACGGGCGCGCTTACGCGTTTCGACCGCAGCCCCCGCCCCGAACGTGTCGGGGGGGGGACGGGTCGACCCCAGCGGGAGATCATCGAATGTAACAGGGGGTCATCTTCCCGCTCTCATCCGCGGCACCGACGGCCAGGGGAGCCTCCCCCGCGTTCCCTTCAGACAGGAAATCAAGACAATCGCGCCCCCGCCGCGAAGTCATTAGCGCCTCATTAAAGTTGAAAGGCCCGCGCCAGTCTGACAATTATAACAAGTCGCGGAGCAGAATCAATTATCTGGTTTTCTGAATGAGAGCGAGAGGGGGGGCATTATACTGCACATATAATAAATAAACATGAAAATGAATGCTGTTCCCTCAGCGATTCTCTGTCAGGGCTTTGGGGTTGGGGGGTTGGGGGGTGGGGGGCAAGGTCGATATCTCGTACGGCCAGTGCGAATGTGCGTTTCCGCAGCTCCGGACGAACGCGAGGGCGCTGAGTGAAATCGGCGCTTTTAATGCGTCCCGGGGCCGCGGGAAAATTGGGACGCATCGATTTACATGAATGTTTAAAACATCCCGGTCCCCCGCTGAGCGGGGATCGAACCCTCCTGTCTTCGCACAGCCAAGCAGATCAATGCGTCTATCAGAACATGAGGAAACACTGCCGGGTGGGGGGGGGGGGGGGGGGGGGGGTGAGAGAGGGGAGAGATGTATACACACGCGAGGGCCTCGGTGAGGAGACGCGAGGCTCCACGTTCAGCGCTCCCGCTCGCGGACAAGGACGACGACGCCATTTAGCTCCCGCTAACTCCCGCTAACCTGCGGCTACACCTGTAGGCAAAATGAGCCCCCTCCTATCAAATCCAAAATTCCTATGACTAACATTCCCATACACAGAAACACATACAAACATTCGACTCACCATTGTAAAAAAACATTCTATTTTCTCTTACATTCACACAGACAAGCACACACACAAGCATAAGCACACACACACACACACGCGCACACACGCACACACAGACACACACACACACACACACAGACACACACGCAGGTTTTTAATCAACACGAAGACGCTGAAACGTACACACTTTTTATGGTTCTGAGGACCGTCGCAGAGCACAGAGAGACCAGACAATGGGGTCAGGGAGTCAAGAGAAGCCGGCTTTCTGGCCTCGTCCTCCTCCTCCTCCTCTTCGTCAATCACTCAGGTTTATTGTGCACCTGACAAGAGGGGGCTGTCACAGGGCACTTTCACAGAGTGGATTACACACACACACACACACACACACTGAAAGAGGGAGCAATTACACACTGACAGGGGGACAGCGGTGAACGAATCAGCCAAAGTGCAGCTTTACAAACAACAAGACGCTGACTACAGAAAAAAGAATACAACCCTCAAATTAATTTGCAACTCAAAGGACAAATGTTGACTAGGTCTGGGCCTTAGGAGCCTCACCGCCATTTTCTAACAGACAGGGGTACACCCTGGCAAAATACCCACAGCGAACACTGACAACGTGACATTGGCAATGTCACTTTCTACACTCCATTAGCAAAGCTCTGTGGCGACCACTCGGATACGTATGGATTATTCTGCAAGGACTGACTTTCACACAACACTGCAGGGCTGCTGTGGGGACCGTGTGGCTTTCACACACCATTACGGGGACACTGGCTGTTCTGTGCGTAAAGGCTATTTTACTGCGCCGGTGTTTAATGTCCTTGTGGGGACACTGTCTGCCGTGTGCAGAGGGATGACTTTCCTGAGAAGCGTGTCAGACTTTTCACACCGTTATGGGGACACTTATTTGTTGTGTGTATAAGGGTTATTTTACAGTGTACTGTGTCAGTGTTTAATGCCCTTGTGGGGACACTGTCTGCCGTGTGCAGAGGGATGACTTTCCTGAGAACTGTGTCAGACTTTTCACACCGTTATGGGGACACTTATTTGTTGTGTGTATAAGGGTTATTTTACAGTGTACTGTGTCAGTGTTTAATGCCCTTGTGGGGACACTGTCTGCTGTGTGCAGAGGGATGACTTTCCTGAGAAGCGTGTCAGACTTTTCACACCGTTATGGGGACACATTTGTTGTGTGTATAAGGGTTATTTTACTGGTGTACTCAGTCAGTGTTTAATGCCCTTGTGGGGACACTGTCTGCTGTGTGTTTCCTGTCTTAGCCTTGCCAAGTGTCAGACCAATGTCAGACGGGGCCCGGGGCCTGGGGCCTGGGGCCTGGGGCCTGGGGCCTGCCATAGTGAGTCTGGGACTGAGGAAACTCTGGGCCCCACCCACACTCCTCTACACTCTCCCTCTCTTCCTCCCTGGGGGTAAACAAGGACGTTTGGAGGTCGCCACTTGACCAACCGCATCGGAGACAATAACCCAGAAAGACCCCTGCGAAGGTCCGTAATTACTGTCACTTAATTAATTTGCTTAATCACTGCCCTTACTGCAATTACGTGTGGGGGTCGGACATGAGGTCCCGTAGAATAGAAAGCGGCAGTTGATCCTTCCGGAAGCTTCTATTAACCCGGGCTACTGAGCGCCGTCCTGGAGCAAGGACGCTGTTCATCCACGCCGAGCGCCGAATCACCCCCAGCCCTTCCGGGACGGAAGCAACGACGCTGGGTAAGTATTGATTAACGGCATCCGACCTCCGCATTCAATTAGGCTTTTCTGGTTGGGAGGGGTTCCCTCTCCACTCCGCCCCTTCACAGACACTCCCAAACCCCACCCCCTCCGCCGCCTTCCCCACTCTCATCTAATCAGTCTCTTTCTGTACGACAGTAAAAACGGAGTCCGTTAAACCAGCCCAATCGCTGCACTGATCGCGGCACATACGGTCTCCTCCAATGCTGCCAGGCCATCAACTTGACATCTCAAAAGCTGCAGTGAATCGGTATGGAGGAAATCAACAGCGGGCTGTACTTCCTGTGAGCACGCGCTCCCCTACAGTCGGGCAGGAAGACAGGCGGACGCCACTCTCGGCGAAGACGGCTGTTCTCAAAAGGAGCCGCCACGTTACCCAAGCCGTAATTCCAGCCGTCTGGCAGGAAAGCAAGCAGGCTCTCGTTAATCGTTCTGCTAAAGAAGCTTAATTAGTCAGGGGCTTAACGGTAATCCCCGCTCATCAAACAGGGTCCAGACACCGGTGACAAACGGAACGCGCGCAGGACCACAGCCAGACGAGACCTGAAACCGAAATTACAGGCGGGAGATAGACGACCCCCCCCCCTTTCACCGGGGAGAAGGACCCCGCGGACACGGACTGATGATGTCAGCTGAACGACATTCATCTACAGACCAGACAGGTAGTAATATCAACTGTCCCCGATTCTGTAGGTTCCAGGTTATTTGATACCCCTTCAAATAGTATTCACATATATTGTTTATCATTCACTGGAATGCATAAGGACATGAAAATATTTATATATTTTTAATAATTAGAAAACTTAAAAAAACATTTTTTTTTTTAAACTTTTGGATCATGATCAAGCCATAGTTTAGTGATCTCCTGACAGAGTTTCTGAAGAAACTGAGTATCTGGTTCCCCCTGCTGCACACCCAAGCCCCTCACACAGGCGTATGTCACACAGGTGTGTGTCACAGGTGTGTGTCACATGGGCGTGTCACATGGGCAGTCACATGGGCGTGTCACACGGGCGTGTCACACACAGGTGTGTCACACGGGGGTGCGAGCGCGCTGAGCGGCGATCAGACACGCTAACATTAGCGTGTGAAACACACTGTGCCGGGAGGAGAGGCCTTTCAGAGAGGAGACACAGATCCCCATCTCAGTGATTCATGAGGAATTTTAATGGGGGGGTGGAGGCGTGGGGGGGGGGGGGTCATTATCAGACGCCCCGCGGCAGCAGCTCGGCTCTGTCAGGCGGGGGCCGTGGTGGGCGCTGATGTAAAAGAGATCCAAACCGCTGTAGGGAAGGGGACAGATGACGGGACAGATAGCCGAAAAGCGGCACCTCTCCACAGTACCCCCCCCACCCCCCAGAGCACGATGGCAGGACAAAGGGGCTCTTCTGACTCTCTGACAGGCACGCCATATCAATCCCCCTGTTCCCCGTGCAGTGAGGTATTCTACTCATGTGTCACCTGGGGAGGTTCAGAGCAGAGAGTTTCAAAATAAGAGCGTGACCGCACACCCTTCGCCCCCCAGGGGGGCGGGGCCAAAGCTCCGCACCGCACGCCACGTGTCCGTACGGGCGTTCCAGCCTGTCGACGGAGCCGTCGAAACTCGAGGCGAGCGAGCGTTTTCGGAGTTCTGTCCCGCGCAGGTGTCAGCCGGGCGGTGACGCGCCGCAGCCCGTTCCCCGGGGGAAGGCGCTGCCGCGGTGACGCCGGGATCGACCGCTCCGCTCGTTCAGCTCGCGGCGCGGTCGGGTCGATGGCTGCGCATATTTACTCCGCGCCGCGCCGCGGAGGGGCCCGTATCGATTTCCGCTTGATGATGCTACTCTGGATCGTCTGTCCTCTCCGGAAAGCAAATACGCCGTGTGTATAGAGCACAGGTGACTGCGCCCATCCAGCCTCCCGTCCCCCGCCCGCCGACCCTGCGGGGCCTCGTCCAATCAGCTGCCACATTACAGTGAATAAAACACCTGCGGCACACAAAGGTTATGGACTCGGCTTCCAATAAAAAACAGGGGACATTAAAGAGAATGAATACAGGAAGGCTGTCGTGCACAGCTGACTACACTAGAGCAAAATCTAGCATTAACAAGGACTAAATATAGTATGAACAAGGACTAAATCTAGCATTAACAAGGATTAAATCCAGCATGAACTAGGACTAAATCGAGCATTAACTAGGTCTAAATATAGTAAGAACAAGGACTAAATCTAGCATTAACAAGGATTAAATCTAGCATGAACTAGAACTAAATCTAGCATTAACTAGGTCAAAATATAGTATGAACAAGGACTAAATCTAGCATTAACAAGGATTAAATCTAGCATGAACTAGGACTAAATCTAGCATTAACTAGGTCAAAATATAGTATGAACAAGGACTAAATCTAGCATTAATGAGGACTAAATCTAGTATAAACAAGGACTAAATTTAGCATTAACGAGGACAAAATCTAGTACAAACTAGGACTAAATCTTGCATTACTGAGGACTAAATCTAGTATTAATTAGACCATCTCCTATTTCAGCCAAGAAAGGTATTTCTCTATAAAGTTCTTCGGCAAATAACCAAATCAAAATTGGGTTTTTATATAATTACTGTATCCATGTAATTAAAATGCTTACATAAAGCACATTACCACCTCACCCCCCAGGTTACAACGGTCACAGCCAGGCTGAGCAAGATCACACGCAGCCACCAAACACAAAAATGCACCAGAGCAAGAAAGCAGGTCACGCGGGAGTTTCCACGACTCGGACTGCTGACATAGGACGACAGCTCCAAAATAACAAAAGGCTGGATAAACTAGACCCCCCTCCCCCTCTAGCAACACAACAAACCACACATTCAGAGGAACCGGGTAGATAAATTAGGTAGAAATCAGGTACCAAAACCCTTAAAAAAAATAAAAAAATTAATGGCTAAATTTTTTAAAGAAAATACATGTCCAAATATCCCTGTTAGGGAAAGTTAATTTGACTGATCCGGGTGCAGGAGGGCCCCAGTCTCATTGGCCAGGGAAAAACACACACGCGGACCCCACGCCAGCGCGTTTCTGTGCCGCCATCTTGCTGAGCTCGGTGCCGGGCGCTCGCGCCGTCTGGAGCGGTAATCATGTGAATATTTGATTTGCTTTTCTGGCGTCTGGCAGGACGGGCGAGCGGAGGGCGGGCGGAGGGCCTAACGGGACTCCGGGCGCCCGCGTGCGCCCCGAACGCCTGCCTGCCGTCCCGCGCAGCTGCTCCGGGCTCCCGCGACCCTTTGATGCCCCGCCTCCTCCGGATAATTCCGGATTTTTCTCTGCACTTGAAGTAACGAGGTCAGCGCCGCCGCCTCGCTGCAGTTTGACACCGTCTGCTAGTCCTGTGATTTTTGGCCGAGGGCTCTGTTCTGCAATGACCCCCCCCCTCCCTCCTCCTCCTCCCCCCACACCCCATCCAAATCTGTACAGGGGGCTTTGAAGTGTTGTGGTCGGGGGGTTGGGGGGGTGGGGCTGGTGTGACAGGAGCTTTCAACACCCTGATGCTCAGTTTCTGGGGGCTGCATGGCGAGGTGGTGAGGTTTGGGGCGGGGGGGGGGTGTCTGGGGGCTCTTCCCGCTAATCTGGGCGAGACGGATGAGCTTAGCGGGGCGCGGGACGGGCGCGGGGCTGGGGAGGGACCCTCTCCTGGGCCGCCTCAGATTCGGAAAGGGATAAAACTCTACACTGGGACCGGAGGGCAATAACAGATCCAGTTAATGGCAGGTTGGGGTGGTTCAGTTGAGCTGTTTAATCTGTTGTGACAGAATTTGGTGCTGGACTGCAGGGAGGGAGGGAGTGGGAGAGAGAGAGAGGGAGGTAGGGAGAGAGGGAGGGAGGGAGAGGGTAAGAGAGAGAGAGCGAGAGAGAGAGGGAAGTAGAGGGCATGAGAGAGAGGGAGTGGGAGAGAGAGAGTTAGAGAGAGAGAGACAGACAGAGACAGACAGAGAGAGAGGGAGAGAATCGCTTGCTCTGCTGGTTTTGGTAGAGACATGCCGTTGAGGCTGTGGAAGTTCTCTACACCGCTGAGCCCCAATACTGAAGGCTGGTTTTTAGTCTAATGAGAGCAGGGCACTCCCCTGGCCCGAGGTGGAGGCTGCTCTCTCTGGGCTGAGTGGAGGCTGCTCTCTCTGGCCTGGTTGAAGGCTGCTCTCTCTGGGCTGAGTGGAGGCTGCTCTCTCTGGCCTGGGTTGAGGCTGCTCTCTCTGGGCTGAGTGGAGGCTGCTCTCTCTGGGCTGAGTGGAGGCTGCTCTCTCTGGGCTGGGTGGAGGCTGCTCTCTCTGGGCTGAGTGGAGGCTGCTCGCTCTGGGCTGAGTGGAGGCTGCTCTCTCTGGGCTGGGTGGAGGCTGCTCTCTCTGGGCCGGGTGGAGGCTCCTCTCTCTGGGTCAGGTGGAGGCTGCTCTCTCTGGGCTGGGTGGAGGCTGCTCTCTCTGGGCTGAGTGGAGGCTGCCCTCTCTGGCCCAGGTGGAGGCTGCTCTCTCTGGGCCGGGTGGAGGCTCCTCTCTCTGGGTCAGGTGGAGGCTGCTCTCTCTGGGCTGGGTGGAGGCTCCTCTCTCTGGGCCGGGTGGAGGCTGCTCTCTCTGGGCCGGGTGGAGGCTCCTCTCTCTGGGTCAGGTGGAGGCTCCTCTCTCTGGGTCAGGTGGAGGCTGCTCTCTCTGGGCTGGGTGGAGGCTGCTCTCTCTGGGCTGGGTGGAGGCTGCTCTCTCTGGGCCGGGTGGAGGCTCCTCTCTCTGGGTCAGGTGGAGGCTGCTCTCTCTGGGCTGGGTGGATGCTGCTCTCTCTGGGCTGGGTGGAGGCTCTGCTGATGCCAGGCTAGTGAGATCATTAGCCACCGCTCTCCCAGTACACAGGGAGATCAGTTCTGGAGATGCTCTCCTTACTCCCCATAACCACAGAGCTAATTACTACATTACCCAGAATTCAGGCCCTCAAAGCCAAAAGGATTTCAGGCTGAAGGCCCCCGTTACAGCGAGTGAAAAAAAGAAGAAATCCTCCACCTCTTCTTTTCTTTTTTTTTGTAAAGAGGGGCATAACGACAGCACGTAAAGCGACATCGTAAATCCCCACCCCGCGATTAAAGCGACGCGCGTAAACTGCAGGTCTGGGGGATTATGCGCTTTAATTAGCCACGCCGCGAACGCGAGAGGGCTCAGAGAGGGAGGGGTTTCACATGGGGGGGGGGGGCAGAGTCGGTGCTGCTGGCAGGTTGCGGTTCAGATGGAAGCGACAAAACGCTGCCTACAAACGAGCCTCCGACCGGCTCAGCGTTCACAACAAACCGGCTCACATCTGCTACTGGAGAACACGGAGGGAACCGGCCCCTGAGGAACGCCCCTGGGGAACCGCACAGTCAGCATTCCTACATCTCTGTCTGCTGGGAGCTCAGAATACTTTGCAATAAAATATGCGACAATAACACCAATAACAACAGGTCGAATTTATGCAACACCTTTCGTCTAGTGATCGCAAAATACTTCACAGAGAAAGGGGGGAAACTCACCTCACCCGTTTGAAAATAATCTCTCTTTAAATGATTTGATTTGGAATTAGAAAAATACAATGGAGATTAGAACAGGCTCATTTTTAAATGTTTGGTATTTTGTGCAAAACATCTCCCCTGTCCACAGAAACACCCTTTTCTCAGAAGAAGACCCACCAATCAATAATCAATATAAGCACATATCTACACTTCCAGACTTAGGTGTCGCCCTCCTGCTCATAGCAGACATCGAGTCCCCAGCCCCTCCAGCCCTAAAGCCCCAGATGGCTCAAAATGCTAACCCCTACTCTGAAGGCCCCCTCCGCACAGGGAGGGGGCAGTTCCCTAATAAATATTATGATTGACAACAGCCGTATAATAATAGCGTATTAATAACCGATGTATTACTGCGGAATCAGATCGCGTTTATTATGTTATTACACGTCATTGCGTTAAGGTGAAACGAGCGAAGCGGCGTGATGGAGGAGCGGGTGGTGCCGATAGCTCAGGGGCTGCCAGCTCAAGGCCGCGATCGATTGGCTCGCTATCTGGAACATCAGCATATTCACGCGCGAGCGGGAGGTGTCGCGTATTGACAGATGACACGCGCTGGGACGCCCTGTCAGCAGGACCCCGCCCGCTGAGGATTAACCTGCGCACCCCGCCTGCCCAACGCCACAGATAAGAGCCTGTCTCAGCCTGACGCCTTAACACCCCCAACAGTGCTGGCAGTCAAGCGTCTGACCAATGAAAACATCTCATTCTGAGCAAGCTTGGACCGTCAAGATGAAAACCCTGTCACCATTAGCTGGAACCATGATCATAGTCACATGTTTATGGGGCGACATGGCTCAGGAGGTAAGAGCAGTTGTCTGGCAGTCGGAGGGTTGCCGGTTCGAGCCCTGCCCTGGGTGTGTCGAAGTGTCCCTGAGCAAGACACTTAACCCCTAAAAGCTCTGGCGAATGAGATGCATCAATTGTAAAGTGTTTTGGATAAAAGCACTATATGAATGCAGTCCATTTACCATTTACCATAATACAAATGGCAAAATACAGAATATCAGTATGTGCATGACCACGCATACAGTTACAACCCTACATACACACACCCAGACATGCAGCACACATGCTTTTCATTCATAAACACTGCTGCCATAGACATATATATCATGTCCCCTACCATAGAAAGATATCACATCCCCTACCAAAGAGATATACGACACCCCATACCATAGAAATGTATCACATCCTGTACCATAGAGATACATCCCATCCAATACCATAGAGATACATGACATCCCATATCACAGAGATATATCACATCCCCTACCATAGATATACATCACATCCTGCACCATAGAGATATATCACATACCATACTATAGAGATATATCAAATCCCACATCACATCCCGTACCATAGAAATATATCACATCCCCTACCATAGAAATGTATCACATCCTGTACCATAGAGATACATCCCATCCAATACCATAGAGATAAATGACATCCCATATCACAGAGATATATCACATCCCCTACCATAGATATACATCACATCCTGCACCATAGAGATATATCACATACCATACTATAGAGATATATCAAATCCCACATCACATCCCGTACCATAGAAATATATCACATCCCCTACCATAGAAATGTATCACATCCCCTACCATAGAGATATATCACATGTCCTACCATAGAGATATATCACGTCTGAGAGCCCCAGGTTTCCGTGGCTCGTTGCAGGTTACCCATCCTGCCCCGTGCTCCGGAGCGGTTTGGGGTGGAAGCACTCATCTCCGTCTCCGTCCCCGCAGCGAATTAACACCTAATCTTCCCAAACGTCACTCACCGCTCGGCAACGAGATACGGATGGAAATGCAGCCCGGCATCGAGGGCCCGCTTTTGGGAAAGAATTCCGTCTTATCGCTCTTCCTCCCCCCTCTTTACACTAACCCCCACACCCCCACACTCCCCCCCAACCCCCCCTCCCCATTTTATCCCTGCTCCCCAAAACCCTGGCATTCAAAACCAGAGAATATCTCCTCGACGATACGTGACACAAATGAATTCGAGGGAACGCAACTCCGCCGAGTTTTGGGGAAGGGGGACGTGGGGTGTGAAGATAACGCTGAACGTGGAGGCTTTTCCCTCCCTGACAGAGCCTCGCTTTTGGACTCCATCTCTGTTGCTTTTTCCTTTCTGAAAAAAAAACACTCTACCCTGTCATTGTTGTAAATTCTACAGCGCGCCTCTTTTATTTTTTTTCTTCTGGAAATAACTCGAACTGAGCCCCAGGGCTTTTTTTCTCCCCTTCTTGCTTTTTTATCTTTTTCTCTTTTAAAAAAAGAGAAAATCTGTCACTTTCATCATCCCTCCATACCATCCACCCCTCCCTCCTCCCCTCTGATCTCCTCCGGGTTCACTGTAAGGCGAAGACTTTACCAACGTCAAAAAATACTATGCTGAAGTATACTATCATATAGTATCATCTGCTTAAAAGTACTTGAAGGATAATTCAAGCTTATATGAAGTATGCTTACTATTCTATTTTATACTTACTGTAAGAATACTTGCAGTATAATTCAAGCTTAGACAAAGTACAGTATGCATAGGACTATTTTATACTTAAAATACTATGTATAATTAAAGCGTATATAAAATATGGTTAGTATACTATTTTATATTTAAGAATACATGAAGTATAAAGAGAGGTTACATGAATTATGCTTAGTATACTATTTCATACTTAAGAATACTTGATGTATAATTCAAGCTTATAAGAAGTATGCATAGTATACTATTTTTGCACATGGGTAATGCCAGGCGTCGAGTGTTCTTCTTCTGGCGCAGTGGAGGAGGAAGTGGAGAGCGGTCACGGCGAGCACGGTGGTCACGTGGTCACGCGGCGGTTCGGGAAAGGTGACCGCGCGAGAAATGGTCGGAAGGAGACCCGGCTGAAACCACAGCGAGCGCGGCGCGTCCTCTGTCCAGGGGCGGGACGGCTAGGCGACCCCCCCCCCTCCCCCCACACAACCCCACCGCCCGATAAACAGCGTCGCCTGGTCGCAGGCCAAGCCAAACGATATCTTTACGAGCTTGATTACCACGCCTGACGTTCACCCTCCTCTCCCCAATTTAAACTAATCTGTGCGAAACGGGGGCTCCCGGCCCTCCGGGGCGATGGATTAACCCCCCCCCCCCCCCACCCCCCCGAAACGGCCCCCGTAAATTGGGGCTCTGATGGCGGTGCCGAACCGGCCTTCGCCCAGATAAAGAGATTTAATGGAGATGTTAGCCGCGCGATCGTTTATCAGATGCCGACAGGCGGCGGGGTCCCTACCCGCGGGGGGGGGGGGGGGGGGTCCTCGTCGCTCAGTGAAGGCGGGAGGGGAGCGTATCTGCTCCCGGCAGGAGGAGCCGGGCCGCGCGGACGAGGCGCTATTAAAGTGGGGCTTACGTGGAACTGCGAGGGATCGGATTTTCAGGCTTTCTGAATAATGACAAATCAATTTGCGCCCCCCCCCCCCCCTAATCCCCGGGGAGATTTGATGATGTCACTTTCCGGCGTTACCCGCCCTTACACTGCAGGAGGCCTGTTCAAAGCTTTATTCCCGTTTATGATGAGTACACCCTGCGTGGGGTTTGGGGGGGGGTGGGGGGGTAGGGGGGGTCGGGTACAGAAAGTTTCGCCTAACATCCGGTTAACAGCGTTCACGTTTCAGACCCGTGCTGACCCCCTCCGCCCAGGACAAACGGCTCAGACTCGGGGATTCACCGCTCAGCACAGAGGGGAAATGAGGTCCTGCTGTAGCTCTGAGTAAAAAAAACACCACATTTAAGACCCCGGCACCCCAAGGAAAGACACACAAACATCCTAAAGCCCCAGAGAGAGAGTCAGATCTGATGAGCCAGCCGAGCCTTCGTCACTGCTACAGAATGACAGAATGAGGGAGGGAGGGAGGGAGGGAGGGAGAGAGAGAGAGAGAGATAGAGAGAGACGAAGAGAGAGAAATAGAGAGAGACGAAGAGAGAGAAATAGAGGGGGGAAATGTGCTGATTGGATTATGTCCCCGCTGCACAGAGAAGGCTATTAAGGTCAAAGCCGCTGGGAGAGAGTGACAGAAAGAGAGGCAGCGACGGAAAGAGAAAGAGTGACGGAGGGAGAGAGTTCTAATGAGCCAGCCCTGGAACTGTGCAGAGTGGGGTGTCTCACATTCGGCTGTGCAGATAGTGGGGTGTCACACAGATAGTGGGGTGTCACACAGACGGCTGTGCAGATAGTGGGGTGTCTCACATTCAGCTGTGCAGATAGTGGGGTGTCTCACAGATAGTGGGGTGTCACACATTCGGCTGTGCAGATAGTGGGGTGTTACACAGATGGCTGTGCAGATAGTGGGGTGTCACACAGACGGCTGTGCAGATAGTGGGGTGTCACACAGATGGCTGTGCAGATAGTGGGGTGTCACACAGACGGCTGTGCAGATAGTGGGGTGTCACACAGATAGTGGGGTGTCACACAGATGGCTGTGCAGATAGTGGGGTGTCACACAGTCGGCTGTGCAGATAGTGGGGTGTCACACAGATGGCTGTGCAGAGTGGGGTGTCACACAGTGGGCTGTGCAGATAGTGGGGTGTCACACAGTCGGCTGTGCAGAGTGGGGTGTCACACAGTGGGCTGTGCAGATAGTGGGGGTGTCACACAGTCGGCTGTGCAGATAGTGGGGTGTCACACAGATGGCTGTGCAGAGTGGGGTGTCACACAGTTGGCTGTGCAGATAGTGGGGTGTCACACAGTCGGCTGTGCAGTTAGTGGGGTGTCACACAGATGGCTGTGCAGATAGTGGGGGTGTCACACAGACCAAAGTTAAATTCTGTATCAGTGCGATGTGCTGGGAAAAAAGAAAATCATCCGGTTTTTCCAGAAAAATGTTGACCTGCGTGTACTCTGCTAAGCACACATCACACAACGGGCTCTAAACAGACATATTTAATGTGGCTAAACGTGTCTGGCCGAATACATTCACAGGGTCTGTGTTTCCATAGAGATGATCGAGGTGCTCTTTATATTTATGGTGCCATTTTAGAAAAACAAACAAGCCTTCGGGAATGACACAAACAACAAATGCCAGATGGACAAAGGGCCAGCGGCTGGCTTTTCCCTGAAATGTGAAGCAGAACGTTTTTCATTCACAAAGAAATTCAGGTCAGAAGGACATCGAGATATAATACAATCAGCACAACGATCTCTCTCTCTCTCTGCCTGTCTGTCTGTCTGTCTGTCTGTCCCTGTCCTGGAGACACTGAATATCAAGCCTCCCTTTTTTTCCTTCCTCTCTCCTTCCTTCTCTCTCTCTTTCACAGATCACAGAAGTGTCAAAATGAATATCTGATCACTGACAAAGCATTGAGAAACCTTCAACCCCAGAACAGAATGGCAAACTGCTTTTGTTCGTGGAAGGTAAGATACACTGTAAGATTTATAACAGGACAAATACATGGTAGTATATGCTGTGCACATATTCTACACTAAACGTGAATTGTATGGTTATGGCATTTTATATGGGTTATTTGGATAGGTATGGCTTAATATTGAGAGGGTTAAAAGCATGTAGCATGTAGCAGAAAAAATTAATGGCCTGACTCACATTAAATGCTGGATCCAAACTAGTTTTTATTGGGGAAGAATGCAGGTGTGACATTGCAAGTTACAGACGTCATAAATAGCGTACACCATTTTTACAGTACATTATCTTTTACAGTACATCATCTTGGAGAAACCATCACAGGAGTCTGCCTCCTTCTGAGCTGACGCTGCAGGCACCGGATGGGATTTTTAATATATGCGGTACACAGATATCCTATTATAAGCCGCTTAATGGAAAACGATGCACTCCTGTGAGTGGCTCCATTGCACTGGAGATCATTGTGACCTCACAAACGAGCCGCTGTGACTGACAGCTGCGGTTCCACCCACATTTCATCTGTCTAGCTGCAGGACTGGAGCCTGTACTTTAGAGTGCACTTCAGCAGGAAACGGGCTGCGATGTCACCGCCGGGCCAGTAGGGGGCGGTCTCCTCCATAGACCAACTCCAACGTAAATCCAGAGGCCCTCCGTGGTGACAGGGACAGTTTGGAACACTAAACTGCCGCTGGAACGCGGAACCGTAACTCGCCGGGGTCGTTAGAGGTCGTTAAAGACCCCCCGTCACTTACTGGAAAGAGTAGGGGGTCCTCAGATTCCCTATATGATGACATCCTCCCAGTTATATTGGGGAAATAAATCCCTCCTTCTCCATCTCAGCTGACGTCTGGCGGGTCTTCCAGCACAAAATGGCCATCAAGAATGTTCTAGATGGCGGTGTATATTTGAGGTTGAGGGGAGTCCCCCACTGCCAATTGCACAGCGCTGTACGATCCACTAAAGGGGCCATATCCAGGAAGTTCCTTATTCCTAAAATGCAGGATTGTGCATCATATATCAGCTTTATACGCATGTCAAGCTTGCATGCTGTACAGACTCAGGTTTAATGCTCAGGTTTGATGCTCAAGTCTAATGCTAGGGGCGACATAGCTCAGGAGGTAAGAGAGGTTGTCTGGCAGTCGGAGGGCTGCTGGTTCGATCCCCCGCCCTGGGCGTGTCGAAGTGTCCCTGAGCAAGAAAGCTATCCCCTAATTGTTCCCAACAAGCTGACTGGTACCTTGCATGGCAGCCTTTCACCATTGGTGTGTGAGTGTGTGTGTGAATGTGTGAATGAGAGGCCTCAATTGTAAAGCGCTTTGGATAAAAGCGCTATATAAATGCAGTCCATTTACCATTTACCATGCACAGATTTGATGCTCAAGTCTAATGCACAGGTTTGATGCACAGGCTGGATGCAGTTTCCCTCCCTAGCTAGACAGGACCCTGGAAGAACCAGGATCAGGCTGCCCCCCTAACCCCCCCCAACCCCCCCAGGGGGAGACCCCAGATTAGGCAGCATTAGCCTCCAGCCGTAATCCAACAGCGTAATGAATCACCGTGAAACCAAGCCAGCTTTAATTACCTCCAGCCCCCCTATCACACAGATAAACTCAGAGGGAGGAAGGTGGGGGGGGGGGGGATGGAGGGGTCGGTGGGGCAGGAAAAATTCCCAGCATGCTGTGCGTTCAGAGGGCTCGGCTCTTCCACAGAGGAGTGCTCTGGCGGGAGCGTGTATGGGGGGGGGGGGTCTCTCCGTTAAAACCCTGACTGGAGCTGGACTCTCACAGCACTGGGGAACGAGACGCTCTCAAACGTCCCGGAGGCGGGCCTGTGTTCTCAGGAGGCGGGCCTGTGTTCTCTCAGGAGGCCGGCCTGTGTTCTCTCAGGAGGCGGGCCTGTGTTCTCAGGAGGCGGGCCTGTGTTCTCTCAGGAGCCGGGCCTGTGTTCTCTCAGGCGTGCGGTGGTGAGTTAGAGAGAGGAACGGAGGGAGGACTGGGCCTGGCGGCTCCTGCGCTGTTTCTGAGAACACTGCTCTGTCCTCGGCCCGTGAGGGCTGGGTTCGGCAAATGCGCCGGCGTGAAAATGCGACCTGCAGCGCTCGCAGAACGGCCGCAATAATGGCAACCGCAGCAACCGCATGCAACAGAACAGCTGCAAAAACAGCTCCAACTGCGACCGCATGCGACAGAACGACCGTGAGAACAGCCACCGCTGCAACCGCATGCGATGCATCCCGCTCGCATGCGACGCATCCCGCTCGCATGCGACGCATCCCGCTCGCATGCAATCTGATGGTCCAGTACTGCAACGAAGCCAAATGCTAATACACTTCCTCCTTAATGCCACTTTCTACAATGGCTGTTCCTTTTCGGCCAGCGTTTCTGTGGCTGTCGTTGTTCCTGCTGTCATTGCTGTGAGTGTTTTTCCCCATTACTCGTGTTTACTAAGTTACGCGGGTTGTGGTTTCATTGCTCTCTCTGCATCAATGTTTAAGTACACTCTGGTAATGTTTACATAAGTGCTTCCTGGCAAAACATTCAGCGCACTGAGATTGATCTGTGAGAGCGAGAGAGAAAGAGAGAAGGGAAGGGAAGAGAGAGAGGAAGAAGGGAGAGCAAGAGAAGGAGACAGAGAGAGACAAGGAGTGGGAGAGATGAGACAGAAAAGAGAGAAAGAGAAGGAGAGAGAGAAGAGAGAGGAGAGAGATGAGAGAAAGAGAAGGAGGTGGAAAGAGAGAGAAAGAGGAGATGGACAGAGAGAGAAGAGAGGAGAGAGATGAGAGAGAAAGAGAAGGAGAGGGAGAAGAGAGAGAAAGAGAAGGAGAGGGAGAGGACAGATGAGAGAGAAGAGAGAGGGAGAGGAGAGAGAGACACTCGTTTCCCGCAGGGTCTGCCGGCCTGTTGAAAGCGTGCCAGTGGCCCGGGAGCCGAGTGACAGGTTCGGGTCTCTGTGGTAATACCGGCTGACACCTTCTATCGCTGCGGAGACCGCGGCCATGGAAACGCACAAGCGCACAGCCTCTCTCTCCCGCCAGGGCTACCCACGGTCCCCAGCTGCTCAAAAACCAGACAACACAGCCAGAGGAGGACGCCCCAAAAAGGAAGACCCAGAGAACAGCAACTCTGTACCCAAACTCAGGTTGAAATCCTGTGTGTACAACATGCTCTATAGACACTGTGGAGAGAGAGGGGGCGGGGGCGGGGTTATGGCATGGAGTGGGAGGAGTTAACAGCACCTATAGTCCACATGAATGAATATCCTGCTTCAGAGCCACTGAAAGGCATGAGCCTAATAAATGAGTGATGGAAGCAAAGAGGGTGCTGATTCCCCGGGCGTTACAGACCAGTACGGACCGGTGCAGAGGGTTCTGAACCCCCCCCCACCGCTGGACTGGAGCAGGGAATTAACCGCCATTACCCACAGGCAGGAGGCGCCCGCTGAGCCAGAACTGAGCAGAGGAAGAAGAGGACAATGGTTGGGGGTGGGGGGTGGGGGACAGTTCAGAAGTGCATGGGTGGGTCAGAAAGGAGGGGGCGGGGCCGGGCTCCTCCCTCCCAGCCTCTCTCAGGCACGTCCCGCTGCGCTGCGCACGTAGAACCCGACCCTAAACTGCACGCCCCCCCCCCCCCCCCCCCAGGTCAGTCACGGCAGGGGAGAGAGAGAGCCCACTGAATGCCCAAATCACACGCTGCCAACCCAGAGCAGAGCAAGAGACAGCTCTCACACAGGGTGTGTGTGTGTGTGTGTGTGTGTGTGTGTGTGCGTGTGTCTGTGTGAGAGTGTGTGTATGCGTGTGTGTGTCTGTGTGTGTCTGTGTGTGTGTGTGTATACTGTATGTGTGTCTGTGTGTGTGTGCTCCTGTGTGTGTGTGTGTGTGTTTATGCGTGTATGTCTGTGTGAGAGTGTGTGTGTGTGTGTGTGTGTGTATGCGTGTATGTCTGTGTGAGAGTGTGTGTGTGTGTGTGTGTGTGTGTGTGTGTGTGTGTGTGTGTGTGTGTGCATGTGAGAGGGTTGGAAATCTCGCTCAAAGGAGCACATCTTTCTCACAGTAACACAGAATTTATGATATTATCACAGTTATTATTGCACTCTGCAGTATATCCCAGGGATAATGGAGTAGCATAATGCTAATTTGCATGTGAGCTCTGTGTGATTAAGGGTATCGGAGCACATTAAATCCGCCGCCTCATCGTTACGGCTTTCAGAGGCGCTGATGTATCGCACGCTGGAGCAAAGCGCTGGCGACACCGAGATCACTCACAGGACCGTTTAGAGCAGCGAGCGCGCTCAGGAGCAGGGACTGAAACCACGCTCAGGAGCAGGGACTGAAACCACGCTCACGCTCAGGAGCAGGGACTGAAACCACGCTCAGGAGCAGGGACTGAAACCACGCTCACGCTCAGCACTGAAACCACGCTCAGGAGCAGGGACTGAAACCACGCTCAGGAGCAGGGACTGAAACCACGCTCAGGAGCAGGGACTGAAACCACGCTCACGCTCAGGAGCAGGGACTGAAACCACGCTCAGAAGCAGGGACTGAAACCACGCTCAGGAGCAGGGACTGAAACCATGCTCACGCTCAGCACTGAAACCACGCTCACGCTCAGCACTGAAACCATGCTCACGCTCCTGAGCAGCACTGAAACCACGCTCAGGAGCAGGGACTGAAACCACGCTCAGGAGCAGGGACTGAAACCACGCTCACGCTCAGGAGCAGGGACTGAAACCACGCTCAGGAGCAGGGACTGAAACCACGCTCAGGAGCAGGGACTGAAACCACGCTCAGGAGCAGGGACTGAAACCACGCTCACGCTCACGCTCCTGAGCAGCAGTGAAACCACGCTCACGCTCGACACTGAAACCACGCTCACGCTCCTTTGCAGCACTGAAACCACGCTCACGCTCCTTTGCAGCACTGAAACCACGCTCACGCTCGACACTGAAACCACGCTCACGCTCCTTTGCAGCACTGAAACCACGCTCACGCTCGACACTGAAACCACGCTCACGCTCGACACTGAAACCACGCTCACGCTCGGCACTGAAACCACGCTCACGCTCGACACTGAAACCACGCTCACGCTCGACACTGAAACCACGCTCACGCTCACGCTCGGCACTGAAACCACACTCACGCTCAGCACTGAAACCACGTTCACGCTCCTGAGAGTTATTGAAACCTCACTCCCGGTTGGGTTCCGGTTACAGTGTGATCTCTCACTCTGTAAATACGCACAAACCACATGTATAGTTTATTCAGCTACCCAGCGGACGTCCCCATCCAGGAATACTAACAGCCCTGCAGTCATTGGCTGCTCTTAAGGCTTTATAACTGGGGGCTGTACGTGTGTGTGTGTGAACAATTTCCTTTATTACAAATGTGGGGATTTGAACAAACAACCCTCTGGCTACATTTCCCAGAGACACAGAGCTCCACTGTAGTGGAAGGGCTTAATCGCAGTGGAGGGGTTGGGGTGGTGGGGGGGTGTATTGGCGCTGTTCCCCCTCTGTTGCCTATTCAACAGTCCTGTCTGTCAGAACTCCCCCGGGGAGAGCGGCCAATCAGGACGCGGCTGAGAGGACAGCACCTGCGACAGGGGCGTTCGTTCTCCGGGGCGACGCGTCGGCTGAGCGACAGCGTCCCGGCGCGCGGCCCTAACGACGGGACGGAGAGGAGCGACCACCGCCGCGCCGGCTTGGGGCCCCCGACGGGTCGTCATAGCGACGGCCAAGCCAGCCCCGGCGGCGGAGCGGCGTGGCGAATATTAAAGACGAGCGCCCGGGCGACGTCCGCGGATCCCCAACGCGCCGGCGAACGCCCGCCTGTCAATCACGCCGGCCTGCTGTTCCTGGGGCGGTGGGGTGGGGGGGTGGTGGTGAAGGGGGGGGGGCATAATGAGTATGCAGGTCTGGTTCTGAACGCAGACCGCGCACCCCTGTGGGTGGGGGGGGGGGGTCTCATCCCCTAGTTTCCTTTCTCCGTACGAATGGAGAGGACGCGTCTGCTCTTTTTCAGTCAAAGGGTCCCCCCCCCCCCTCGCACTGTACTGTCCTCCGTTCCCCCCCCCGCTGCCGCTGAGGTCCGTGCTGCAGCGGGGTGTGGAGGGAATGTTCAAAGAGCGGGGGGAGCGTCGGGGGGAAGCGGCGTGCTTCCGCTCTCGCGCGGACAACGTTCGCCAAACAAAGGCAGGCGATTACTGCAACAATGGGGCCGAGCTGCGTGCTCTCCTGCTCCTTCCGCCACATAAAAGCTCCGGCAGCCCGTCATTTACCCGTCATTCTTTTGTTTTGTTTGCCGGAAATTAAATACCTGTATCCGTGGCCTGCCCTGTCACAACGGGCTGAAGTGAGAGCTGGAAGGAGGAGGCCTGAGAGTATCGGCCTCACGCGCAGGAATGAGACCGGCTGCAGCCCGGATGAGCTGATTAATGGGGTGTGTGTGAGCTCAGCACAGGCTAACTGAGTGAGACTCGCTAGTCAGTAAACAAGTCAGTCTAGAGTGTGTGTGCGTGTGTCTGCGTATGAGATGGGGAGAGAAGAATATACTGTGTGTGCGTGTGTCTGCGTATGAGATGGGGAGAGAAGAATATACTGTGTGTGCGTGTGTCTGCGTATGAGATGGGGAGAGAAGAATATACTGTGTGTGCGTGTGAGCATGTATGCATGTGTGTGTGTCTGTGTTTGTGTATGAGAAAGGGAGAGAACAAGTACACTGTGTGCGTGTGTGTGTGTATATATGTGTGCATGAGTGTGTGCGTGTAGACATGAGCGTGTGCGCGCGTGCATGTGTGTGTGTGTGTGTGTGTGTATGAGATGGGGAGAGAAGGATATACTGTGTGTGTGTGTGTGTGTGTGTGTGTATGAGATAGGGTGGGAAAAATATACTGTGTGTGCGTGTGTGGGACTGTGTGTGACTGTGTGAGAAAGAGAGAGAACAGTATACTGTGTGTGTGTGAGCATGTATGCATGTGTGTGTGTCTGTGTTTGTGCATGAGGATGGGAGAGAAGTACACTGTGTGCATGTGTATGTGTGTGCATGAGTGTGTGCGTGTATACATGAGCGTGTGTGTGTGTGTGTGTGTGTGTGTGCATGTGCGTCTTTTCTGGCGAGACCGCACACTAGCCCAGGGGGCGGGATCTCTGCACCTCTCCATGCCAATCACAGCGGCCCCTCCAACAGAGACCCACCTGCGCGCGCAGGTACGGGGGCGGGGGGGCGGGGGGGGCGGCTAATGAGCGCCGTGGAGGAAACGGGCGGCCCGAAGTGGGACGGGACGCCCCATCAATTATTCATGGCGGCAGAAATTACCATGGAGAGTGAGCCGCGCGGAATGAATAATTGATTCTGTCTCTCCGGCTAATGCTGCGACGTGCGGGGCTTTTGACAGACAGGAAACGAGCGGGGGGCGGGTGTGGGGGGGTGTGGGGGGGTCAGAGAGATTAGGAGAGTTAAGGGCAGCCAGATCTGCCCAGAAAGAAAAATTTTAAGAGGAACAAAATTAATTGCAATCCCGCCCCCGCCTGGTTGGGGGCGCTGTACCACAGGCTGTTCCTGATTTTAATGCAGATTTTACAGCTTCGCGCGCACAGTCATCCCTTTTAAAACGGCTTTAGTGCCCTCTGAACTCTGAAGCCGAGACTCGTTGTAGCTGCCTGCAAACAGGCTTACTACAGGTTAGGTAGAGCTTTCACAGCAGGGCAGAGAGAGAGGGAGAGAGAGGGAGAGAGAGAGAGAGAGAGGGAGAGAGAGAGAGAGAGAGTCCCTCGCCCCAGGGCCTTGCACATGGCCAGACTGCAGAGCGTCTATCGCCCGCCGAGACCGGAGCGGAGCGGTGCTAATGACTTCCTCTCGCTCCTCTCCGCAGCTCAGATAAAATGTTTGTTGTCTTGTCGCGGGTGTTTAATTTAAGCCGGCGCCATAATTCGCAGGTAACACCCCGTTTGAAGTGTCTCGGTCGATAGCCACTCTGAATTCGACAGGCTCCTCAAACAGTCGATGAACACGGGGGCGAAATGGTCCTGATGCAGCCAGACATCAGTGCGGCACGCCAGGACATCTTCAGCATTTCACACGCTGCATTCCACTTCCTGTACTCCCCTTAACAACACCACTCCACTTCCTGTACTCCCCTTAACAACACCACTCCACTTCCTGTACTCCCCTTAACAACACCACTCCACTTCCTGTACTCCCCAAAATAACACCACTCGACTTCCTGTGCTCCCCAAAATAACACCACTCCACTTCCTGTACTCCCCAAAATAACACTACTCCACTTCCTGTACTCCCTTTAATACCACCACTCCACTTCCTATACTCCCCAAAATAACACCACTCCACTTCCTGTACTCCCTTTAATACCACCACTCCACTTCCTGTACTCCCTTTAATAGCACCACTCTTCTTCCTGTAGTCTCCTTTAATACCACCACTCCAATTCCCAAACTCCCCAAAATAACACCACTCCCCTTCCTGTGCTCCCCAAAATAGCACCACTCCTCTTCCTGTAGTCCCTACTATTTCCTGTAGTTCTTTACTGTGTGTGGTTACCTTGTACAACTCACTGATAGAAAGCATGTGGTAGCTGTTGCCATTATGGGTTCCAGGAAGACGTATTCGGAGAAGGTATTTTACTGGAAATAAACCGGCCTTGTACAAGCTCGCATTTGCCTTTGACGTTGCGTTCCCTTGCAACAACCAACTGAACGCTTTAACAGAGACTACCTTCTTAATCATTTTTGTTTCATAAAGTTCATCTTACTTTGTTTCTCTACACAGATGCGAACCTTACATAGCAGCTACTTATAAATATTAGAACGGGCCTCTGTCCAGAGTCACCCGGTCCAGAGCAGCGCAGGAAGAGGCTCGTTCCAGCAGTTGTACGGGCCTGGCCGGACCCGGCAGCACGGCCGCAGAGTCAGCACGCGGCTCCCGCAGAAGACGGCGAGTCTGACGGACATTTTTAGCGGTTCTGACGGGAGGAAATGAAACGTGAGGAGGCCCGCGCGGCGTCGGGCCGCAGGGGGGCCGATCGAGCGAGCGAGCCGCTCAGACAGGAAGCGCACCTGGGAAAACCAAGCCTTCACCTGCTGAGAAAATACCTACTCACAGCACGAGAGAGAGAGAGGGAGGGAGGGAAGGAGGGAGGGAGAGGGAGAGAGGAGATAGGGAGAGGGAGAGGGGGAGAGAGAGAGAGGAGGGAAGGAGGGAGGAGAGGGAGAGAGAGAGGGAGAGGGAGGGAGGGAGGAGGGAAGGTGGGAGAGAGGGAGGGAGAGAGAGAGGAGAGAAGGAGGGAGGAGAGGGAGAGAGGGAGTGAGAGAGAGAGCAAGAGAGAGAAGGGAGAGAGGTAGAGAGGGAGAGAGATAGAGAAAGAGAGAGAAAGAAGGAGATAAAGACAGAGACAGAGAGAGAGAGCGAGAGAGGGCGAGAGAGAGAGAAAGAGACGGGGGGGTAGATGGAGGCTTGACGGTCACAGTGCTGCCAGAATTGGGGGGGGGAGTGATGGGGGAGGGGCTTTGTTGCCCCAGGGAACTCCTGGGAAACTCAGGTGGCCCACTGTGATCATAGTAATTCAGTTCCTCCGATTTCACGGACTCCCACAACCGCGTCAGTATCACTGTGAGTGTTAGAGTGCTCCTTCTCAGTAACAAAGAGCCTACTCCCTCCCCACCTGACTGTCCCTCTACTGTCTGAGAACCTGAGTAAAGTCATACACTCCAAAGAAATGACTCCACTTCAGCCCAAAAGCTGCTGACACCATGAAAGAAATCAACAGCCTCTCTGAGGACCAGAATAAAGACAGAAAACTCCAAAGAATCTCACTCCGGTCCAAAACCCGACAACACAATGACACGGGCATCAGTCATTCTGCAGAAACCCAAAAACCCATGAGCCCCGGCTCCAGCAGGTAGAGAGACCGGTTCCCTCTCGGCAGAGACACCCGAACAGCATCCAGGGCGGCGCTGATGAAGACGTTCTCCGCGAAGCGCTCCCCGCTCGTGATTGCCTTTGCGGTGCAACATAAGCGGCGGCATATTTGGTAACAGACGAGGAACAGGTGCCGCGGTGTCAGGCCAATTACAATGCCGGCTGCCAAAGAAACAGATATTACCATATTAATAAATACCGTAAGAATCTTCCTCATTAGAAGGGAGGAGGAGGAGGAACGCGCGGGTTTTGAAGACGCCGCGCTCCAGGGACCCACGGCCATACTCTCTATTAATTATGTGACATGATAAATATGTAATGATCGGGAATGAGAAACAGCTGGCATCTGTCCTGACCCAGCGGAGGGGGTGGGGGGCGGGTGATGGAACTCTCTGTTGGGGAAGGGGCAGGGGGGTGGGGGGGGGGGGGGGGGGGGTAAGAGCATGAATGAAACTGGAGAAGGAGAGGATTGCAGGGGGAGGTGTGGGGGGGTGGGGGAGGGGGTGGGGGCTCAGTTCTGCAATTAGTGCCAGACCGGAGCACACAGGGGTCCCGCGTGAAGGACCTGGGGGGGGGGCAGGTGGCCCGGCTGTCCCCATGAAAGCATCCGGAGAGAGAGGGAGAGAGAGGGCAATTACAGCGGGGGGGGGGGGCTGGGAGCCGCAGAGATTCCGATCCCAGATTCCCACATCACCACCAATCAGGGAGGAGGGATTTGAGAGGGGCGTGGGGGAGGGGCAGAGTAGAGAGTCACCTGATTAATGTTAATGGACCCAGCTGCTCGCCTGCCACACCCACTTTCTATCACACACACTCGTGTGTGCACACACACGCACACACACCCACTCACACTCACTCAAACATATACACACAAACACACACACAGACACACACACGCACGCACACACACTCACTCACTCAAACACGTACATGCAAACACACACACACAGACATACACACACACCCTTCTGCTTTCAGTGAGGCTATCAGCCAAAAACAGGGGGGTGGGTGCGGGGGGGGTGTGGGGGGGCACACAGGGTACAGAGATGAGTCCCTGCCTGGCAAACGCTGCTCACCACACCACACGGAAACGCCATCAGACCCGCGCAGCACATGGATGGGGGGGACGAGGGGGGACCGCGGAGGGGGGGGGGGTGCGTTTCATAATTAAAGACACCGGGCGCGGCCGCAGAGGCGAAGCCCGAAAACCGGCCGCCGCCTCCCCACCGCCCGGAGACGTGAAGGCCCCGCTGGCCTGTCCTTCTCCCCGCTGGCCTGTCCTTCTCCCCGCGGGCCTGTCCTTCTCCCCGCCGGCCTGTCCTTCTCCCCGCGGGCCTGTCCTTCTCCCCGCTGGCCTGTCCCTCTCCCCGCTGGCCTGTCCTTCTCCCCGCTGGCCTGTCCCTCTCCCTGCCGGCCTGTCCTTCTCCCCGCTGGCCTGTCCCTCTCCCTGCCGGCCTGTCCCTCTCCCCGCTGGCCTGTCCCTCTCCCTGCCGGCCTGTCCTTCTCCCCGCTGGCCTGTCCTTCTCCCCGCTGGCCTGTCCCTCTCCCCGCTGGCCTGTCCTTCTCCCCGCTGGCCTGTCCTCTTCCCCGCGGGCCTGTCCCTCTCCCCGCCGGCCTGTCCCTCTCCCCGCCGGCCTGTCCCTCTCCCCGCTGGCCTGTCCTTCTCCCCGCGGGCCTGTCCTTCTCCCCGCCGGCCTGTCCTTCTCCCCGCCGGCCTGTCCTTCTCCCCGCCGGCCTGTCCTCTTCCCCGCGGGCTGGGGGCTGGGAAATTTAATTTGCGCCGCATCCTTCGCTACACGGTGACGTGCCGCCAGCTTCCCCCTTAATGGGGAATCGATGGCGGGACGCCTCCGGGCAAGAGCGGCCACCATTCGCAGACCGGCACAAGGGGGGGGGGGGTGGGAGCTCGAGTGATGGATTCAAAGAGCTCGCAAATTTTATCGCGTTTCCTGCTAGCGCATAAACCCTCAGAGTCTTCCCCCGCTTCGTCTTCTGCAAGCCAGCGGGCAACAGCGCAGTCTGGCTCCCTCTCTCCCTCTCATCACCTTCCATCTCCCTCTCACCCTCTCTCCCTCTCATCACCTTCCATCTCTCTTTCTCTCCCTCTCACCCTCTCTCTCTCATCACCTTCCATCTCTCTCTCACTCTCTCTCACCCTCTGTCTCTCTCATCACCTTCCATCTCTCTTTCTCTCTCTCTCACCCTCTCTCTCTCTCTCATCACCTTCCATCTCTCTCTGTCTCTCCCTCTCTCAGCCCTCCCCCTCTCTCTCTCTCTCTCATGGAGCTGAATAAATGTATGAGGTTAAAACTTCAATTTCAATAAGCTTTTACTCAGTCATATGACCCATTATCGACTGGAGACCTCAAAACCTCCCAGTCCCCCTTGAGTGGCAGGTTCCGGTCCCGCCCCCATCTTGGCAGAACCACCCAAGCTCCACCCCCTTCAACCCAGAAGAGACCCCAAAATCTCTAATGAGCATCCTAATCCAGTCCTGCTGGGGCCCAGTGGGGGTGAAAGTAGGGTGGTAACCTCCTGTATTCCCAGTTCCCGAATTTAGGGGAAGGGTGCAAAGGGGTAGTGGCTTGATTACCCCACTATGTAAGCCGTTGTACAGACACATTAACCCACCAACCACCCACTGAGCCCCCCCTTTGAGCACACTTTCAGCACTGACTCGGTGGGGGGGGGGGGGGGGTGCCTAATTTCTCAGCCACACTGGGAACAGTTTCAGCGAAAATTTAATTTGCTCTGAACCAGAACTACCTCCCAGTCCTGCTCCTAAAAATAAAGTACGCGCACACGCACACACCCACACACACGCAGGCGCGCACACACAGACACATCCATACCCACACATACACACACACATACACACACACACACACACACACACTTCAAGGCTAATTCTAATTTCTTCTGGGTTTCACAGCGTTAGAGCATCTTCGCGCGATAGGGAAGCGGCGGACGGGAAGGCCGTGAGATTCTGCCTTAAGGCACCGTTACCCTTCTCATCCTGGACTGCGGGGAGCAGGGGCCTATTTCACTGGCCTACTTCCCATTACGTATCACATTATAATCTACAGGGCTGGAAGAGTCCCTCAGCACACGACTGCCATTTTGGCTCATTTTCAAAACGTGTTGGCGGACCATCGTAGCGCTGTACCCGGTACGTATAGTCACACCGCCCGCGCACACATTATCCATTATTTATGCCCGCTTCTGTATCTCTGTGCATGCGCGCGTCACTCCAGAGCTGTCAATCTGTCAGTTCGTGGACGCAGACCGAACCATCTGTGCGTGCGCAGGCACGCGTTCGGGCGTGTGTGTGCGCGTACATGGGCGTGTGTGCGCGTGTGTGCGCCCGTGTTTGTGCATATATGCGCGTGTGCATGCATGCTTGTGTGTGCGCATATGTGTTTGTGCATATATGCGCGTGTGCATGCATGTTTGTGTGTGTGTGTGTGTGTGTGTGTGCGCGTGTTTGTGGGTGTGCTGGGAATTAATAAAATCCTCGAAATTGAAGGTTCCACATAAAACACAGAACTGACGTTTTGATTATGAAGAACATACGCACATAAATAATACAGCTACTTGAATGAGAAATGACATTTAAATCCTCAGACAGACCATACGTATCTGTCTGGCTCACGGCTGGTACATTCAGGCCTATGGATGCAGAGACCGTCCCCCACAACAGCCAATCAAAGGGGCCGCTTAAAAAAACGAAAAAAAAGCCTTTGCCGCTCACCTTCCCGAAGTCCCGCACGTCGAAGAGGTCGAAGGGGTCGAAGAGCTCGCTGCTGCGCAGCCCAAACTTGTCGTGGCACACCTTGAGGAACGTCCGGATGTTCTTCAGACACAGGAACTGAAACGGGGAACGAAAACGAACGTGAGAGACCATCGGCAACGTGACCGACAGAGGTGGGTAACCCGGCTTCAAAGAGTGAAAAGACTGACCATGTATTTGCTCCACCACCATGCACTAAACCAGCTGATTCTAATAAGCATAACTCTTCAGCATGATAGGAGAACCAATTATTGTAATCAGCTGGTTTAGTGCATGTTGGTGGAGCAAATACATGGTCAGTCTTTTTACTCTTTGAAGCCGGGTTACCCACCTCTGATAACCGACCGCAGACAGTGCGAGATCCCTCCGGACCGACACAGGCACACAGGGCGGCTCATTCCCGACACAAAACAAAAAGGTGTGTTTCTGGTCGGATGCACACCTGGTGGCCCCAACACCTGAAGCCTGTGCCATAGTGTTGAGGCAGCCAGGTTATTGATAGCCAGGACTCTCCCCCGAAAGGACATTGGTGGCAACAACCACCGCCATTTAGACAACTTAGCAACAACCGTGTCCAACATCCCTTCCCAGTTCTTCTTCTGAAAGTCTGTAGTACCTAGAAAAACTCCTAGACACTTTAGCCCTTCTTTGTCCCATCTAAGCATCCCTGGCAGACTGGGTAAGGACCCTGTTGGTTGGAGTCAAGCTTTCACAAATAACCTTTTCACCCCGGTGCGTCCTCAGCACAGCTGAACACGTTCTCTGGGGCTCTTTTTCTAATACTACGAAATAAAAAAATTTCTTCTGAAAATGTTTTACCTTTTTTCTCCGAAATCTCCATACCGCGTGTGTCTGAAGCTCGGATGCGCAATACGTATTTTTAGACGGCTCAGAATGCCTCTTAATATCACTGGGGGACCCACGTTCCCCGCGGGACAGGTAAAATCAACAGCTCACAATCCTTTCATCAGGTTTACTAAGCGCCATCAGCAGGAAGCCGGCTTTTTTTTTTTTTGTGCAAATGTTTCATTTCCTGGAGGTGACTGACGGTCCCACTCATTTCCGGGCTCCCCCCCCCACCCCGATAGGTCGTCCCCGCGTGCCATCGTCCCATCGACGCCCCCCCTCCTCCCACCACCTCCCCCCCCCCCCCCCCGTGAGTAATTGAAAGACCCACTGCGACGGCCTCCGGAGGATCCCTGGGCGAGTCCCCTCCACACGCCCTCTCTCTCTCTCTCTCTCTCTCTCTCTTGCATTAGCTCGGCGCCAGACGCCAAACACGCGGGTCCTCGCGCTTTATTGCCATAACTCCGCCGGGGAGAGAGAGACGTCCCCGTGCGCAAACACCGCCAGGCGCGGGGGGGCGCGGGGGGGGGGGGGGGCGCGGGGAAGCAAATTGATTTTTCCGGATCCCTTTCGCAACGAGAGGGCGGCGACGGGGGAGAATTAAGATGTGTCACGGGGGAAATGGGTGTTTGTCATAAACAGGAAGTGGAGGGCTGCTGGGACCTGCCTGGGAGTATGAGAGCAGGAGTGTGTGTGTGTGTGTGGGCGGGGCGGGGGGGGGGGGGGGAGGGGGCAGGGTGATGGAGTCACAACAAAATAAAAAAATTATCTCAACTCCTCACTCCTGCTACTGTGTCGGTGGCAGTAGCCTGGCCTCTGGCTGACCCCCGATGCTGTCCAGTCATTTCCTGTTTGGCTGCGTGGGCGTTGTTCACTTCACGCTTCGGACATTTGTGGCAGTAACACGACGCACACAGGCCGCACCTTCTGTTAGCCCGGGTTTGGGTTCATATATAATTACCTGGGAGAAGTCACCTTTGCCACGGTCCCATTTGTCTGCTACGCTTCTAAAAAAAGGTGGCCAGTGGTCAGGTGTGAAAGAGGACACACCTTTCGTTTCACCCAATTTGTCAGAATATAAAAGCAAAGTGTGTATCTGTTTTGTTTGTTTTTAAAAGCAGAACCGGCACCAGCTCCTGGCAAAATGGCCGCCCGTTCACCCCAATGTCTCAGTCTGAACCGGTTGTGAGTCAGAGTCGCGCTTTTATTTTTTTAAGCCGGGGTCAAACGGAGAGCTCGTCGGCCTGTGCGCCACTGCGGTGCGGTGGACTGTGTCCAACAGGAGCGGGGATTTTTACTGGCAGGCTCCGCGACGAGACGGGAGCCCCGTTAGAGAGGAGCGTGAGTTAGGACAGACAGACGGACCGCGTCAGTTAGGACAGACAGACGGACCGCGTCAGTTAGGACAGACAGAAGGACCGCGTCAGTTAGGACAGACAGATGGACCGCGTCAGTTAGGACAGACAGAAGGACCGCGTCAGTTAGGACAGACAGACGGACCGCGTCAGTTAGGACAGACAGACGGACCGCGTCAGTTAGGACAGACAGACGGACAGCGTCAGTTAGGACAGACAGACGGACAGCGTAGGTTAGGACGGACAGACAGACCACCGTAATTCATCCTGCTGATTACGGTGGCGATGTACAGGGGAGGAGGGCAGCTGCAATCACAAAGATGAGATGCGGTTTTTCAGTTGCTGTTCAGTCCTTTAAACTTTCACCATGCATTAAAATTAAAAGCTGAACGCAGATGAAATTGAGTTTTTTCTTCTCCAAAAAACATTATTTCAGTTTTCCATTGACCTAGCCAGTTTGTATGTGTAATGAAGGATATTTTCAAATTCATTTTTTCTCTTTTATTATTTTTAAAAATTTTGCTTGCCACCACAGCCCCTCGACAGAGGACAGATTTATTTATAAATTACAATATTTGCATATCATAATGCTGAAGTCACTGCACCCCCCCCCCACCCCCCCACCCCCCAGTCAACAGACGGACCCAACACGGATTCAGACAGAACAACATCGAGGAAACTAGATACAGACTTAGGATATGAAGGATATTTTAGATACTTAAAAAGTAATGTAATGTCTTGCTTTAGACCACAAACCACCGAAGGCCCCGATCCCAGCCACTGTAACGACAGCAGCCTGTTAGGTTTTATGTAAATATCTGATATATCTGTCATTGGACACAAACATTGTCTGGACCAATCGTAAACACACACCAAAAATGAAATCAAAACAACGTAAACCTTGGTAATGGTAACTAGCCCTTTATAGCTGAACAAATAAAATTAAGGACATCCTAATTAATATCATTAATGACTTGAAATGACCATAAACAAATTGGATTTTAATTGATGAGTCAAATTACAGGCAAAACTGATTAATTTAATGAGGATTCAAGACAGAATATTTAGTGGCGCTTCAACTGACCTGTGGTTAAAGGATTTAATTCTAACACGTATCTGTACCTGCTCTCACCTGGTTTAGAACCAAAACCCAAACATACCTGTATCTGCTCTCACCTGGTTTAGAACCAAAACCCAAACATACCTGTACCTGCTCTCACCTGGTTTAGCACCAAAACCCAAACATACCTGTACCTGCTCTCACCTGGTTTAGAACCAAAACCCAAACATACCTGTACCTGGTCTCACCTGGTTTAGAACCAAAACCCAAACATACCTGTACCTGCTCTCACCTGGTTTAGCACCAAAACCCAAACATACCTGTACCTGCTCTCACCTGGTTTAGAACCAAAACCCAACATACCTGTATCTTTGATCACCTGGTTTAGAACCAAAACCCAAACATACCTGTACCTGCTCTTACCTGGTTTAGAACCAAAACCCAAAACATACCTGTATCTTTGATCACCTGGTTTAGAACCAAAACCCAAAACATACCTGTACCTGCCCTCACCTGGTTTAGAACCAAGAACCAAAACCCAAAGCTTTAGGGGAGCGGTGTTCGCCCCTCGAGTGCGCCTCTGGTCGCGCTCTTCATGGAGTGAGACGTTCACTCTGCTCTTTAAAATCCCTGACCGTGAAAAACAAAACGTTTTTTTTCTCTCAAAAACCTCCGCACAAATCTGCTTAAAAACCGCTCAATAATGCACCCTCACTCTGAATATGAAAAAAAAAATCACGTTTTTCCTTTTCAGAAAACAGAACAATAGCAACCGTGCCAAGGTATTTGCTCCTTTCACACTGAGAGAAATAGCACCTAGGAAATGCATCCAATTTCACACATATGCTCATAAATATGCTATTATCAGAGGCTTATGCTTCCGTATACGGAACTGCACCCATTTACGTATCGATATAGCTGACAAAACACGTAATTTTGCAATATATTCGATATGCATAAATGCGAGTGTATATGGTATATGGTACAGCCGTAGTGACGCAGGCCGATTCGATGCACACAGCTCACATTAGACACCTGACGCTGTGGCGGGCGGTACTTTCACGCGAGGGGGTACCGCCCCGCAGGCGGACCGTACCAAAGGGCACCGGGCCCGGGGGACGCGACCCGCGTTTCGATTTTTGCGATTGCGGGAAACGGGACCGAGTCGCTCAGCAAGCCTGGCAAACAGGCTGCGGCTTGCGGGGGCCTTTGTTGGAATTTCGGAGGAAGCTTCCTCCCCCCCCCACCCCCCCCCCCACCCCCACAAATCTGTTGCCTAGTTGGGAGCTCTGGCTGCTGCTCAGTGCAGATTCAAATAACCAGCAAGCGAAGGGAGGCGGGGAGTCGGGGTGGGGGGGGAGGGGGGGGTGGCATGTGGCAGAGAAACGGGGGGTAACAAAGGGTTGTCAGCTCCTGACGGGACCCCCCCCCCCCTCCCCACCCCACCCACGGTGTCACACAGAGAATAATGCATTACGCTCCGTTCTGGCGCTAGCCGAACCGGTCCTCCCGCGGCCTCCCGCTGCTTTTAATGGGGGGTACAAATTAAAGCGGAATGGAAGTTCTGTAATAAAGCTGACTGAGGGGAAGGAGAGGGTGGGAGTAGCGGGGTGGGGGGGGCTGTCAGTCAGGAGGCGCGGGAGATGAAAGCCTCTGAGGGGGGAGGGGGGGGGGGGGGGGGAGAGCCTCCGGGGGGCTTCTGGGGGCCGCCGTGTCTGAGGATGATGAGAACGGGACGGGGTTGGGAGGGGGAGCACGGGGGCATGGGAGGGCAGACAGCAGCCAGTCAGACAGTCAGACAGTCAGTCAGTCAGTCAGTCAGCCAGTCAGTCAGTCAGTCAGTCAGCCAGTCAGTCAGTTATTCAGACAGGCAGCCAGTCAGTCAGCCAGCCAGCCAGTTATTCAGACAGGCAGCCAGTCAGTCAGTTAGCCAGTTAGTCAGTCAGTCAGACAGTCAGTCAGTCAGTCAGTCAGCCAGTCAGTCAGTTATTCAGACAGGCAGCCAGTCAGTCAGCCAGCCAGCCAGTTATTCAGACAGGCAGCCAGTCAGTCAGTTAGCCAGTTAGTCAGTCAGTCAGATAGTCAGTCAGTCAGTCAGTCAGCCAGCCAGTCAGTCAGCCAGCCAGCCAGTTATTCAGACAGGCAGCCAGTCAGTCAGTTAGCCAGTTAGTCAGTCAGTCAGATAGTCAGTCAGTCAGTCAGTTAGCCAGTCAGTCAGCCAGCCAGTCAGTTATTCAGACAGGCAGCCAGTCAGTCAGTTAGCCAGTCAGTCAGCAGGTCATTCATCCAGTCAGCAGCACAGGCAGTCTGTGGTAGGGACGCAATCATAATCTCCCCGACATCAGAACGTTCCAGAAGGCTGCCCCACAGGTGGGATGTCTGCGACCTACAGTCATCCTCAGACTAAACCACACAAAGGCTGTTCCACTCCAGACAGACGGATGAATGGGTGCTGCTTGAGATGAGAGATGAGGATCAGGACGGGGGGGCGGGGGGTCAGGGAGGGAGGGGGGATGGAACCAGTCAGCAACACATCGAAAGAAACGAGCGTCGAAAAGCCTCCCCGCGACTCACGAGCGCGTCACGAAGGGTGCGATGATAAGGAGATGATTACAGTGTCGGCCCGGCCTCCTGTATTCCGTGGTTCCCCTTAAATCATCTCTCCACCCGCCCCGCAGTCTGACAGGGGGCTGCCCAGTCGAACCCAGGAAACCGGCTCGTCAGCAACATAAACTTGACAAACTGCGACTGCGTAAGTGCTGAGAGTCCTTCCCCAGACCCGGAGATGCACAGCTGTCGAGTCTCGGAGACAGACGAAGTGCCACTTTGGGCAATTAGGGAAAAAGACAGCTGCTAAATAATTCATCGCGGCGTATGAATATTAATCGGGGAACATTTTTCGAAAGCCACATTCAGGGAACTGACACTTGTGAAGCAGTATCAACGATACCTGCACATACCAGGAATTACGCTCAAAACTATTCTGACCTAGAATTTAAGGCTTGTTGACTTAACTAACTGTGATTAAGAAATATATAAATCTGCGAGACAGACAGCTGAAGCTCTACTGTCTGAAGCACGCAATGAATCACAGCATAGCTCAACTTCATAGCGTTCAAGATATGAGAGATTTCAAAAGCCAAAGGTCGCTGTCTGGGAAAGAACATCTGCCTTCACTGTTGCATCATGCTGAGCAGGGAGGCTCCATAAGTTCACTGTCGGGAAGTTCCTTAAGCTCGCTATTGAGATAAGATGGGAGATAAGACTCCGACAGTGTATGGTGTGCGATTCCACACTGCCTCACCCCTCCCAGCATGTTTTAAATCAGCCAACAGAGAACTACAGTCAGCAAACAGAAAGTACAGTCTGCACAGAGGAAGTACAGTCTGTAGGGAGGAAGTACAGACAGCAGAGAGAAAGTACAGTCTGTAGGGAGGAAGTACAGTCTGTAGAGAGGAAGTACAGCCTGTAGAGAGGAAGTACAGACTGCAGAGAGGAATTACAGAGTGCAGAGAGAAAGTACAGTCTGTAGGGAGGAAGTACAGTCTGTAGAGAGGAAGTACAGCCTGTAGAGAGGAAGTACAGACTGCAGAGAGGAAGTACAGATTGCAGAGAGAAAGTATAGTCTGTAGAGAGAAAGTACAGTCTGTAGAGAGGAAGTACAGTCTGCAGAGAGAAAGTACAGCCAGCAGAGGAAGTACAGTCTGTAAAGAGGAAGTACACTCTGTAGAGAGGAAGTACAGCCAGCAGAGAGTAAGTACAGTCTGTAGAGAGGAAGTACATTCTGCAGAGGGACCTCTATAACCATGAATTGGAAGAATCCTCTCCCTACAAATAGCGGCTGTGCTTTCAATGGTAACAAACAGAGTCTTCCTTCTGGGTTAGAGGAACCGGGTTACCAGAACCGGCCATGGCCCCTACCCAACCTGATTTGGGCTCACCTGGCAATCCGAACCCAGAGATCCCCAACGTGTTCGTGTGTGACATCATCTCCGGGATCCTTCTCTTTTGAGTTTCTGACCAGCCTGCGGCAGTGAGCACAGAGGCCTTTGGTGCTAAGGGGGGGGTTACGCTTATGGGGTGCGGTATCCCCTGCGGGACAGGTAACGGAAGGCCAGGACAGAACAAAAGAAGCACTTTCACCACTACTTCACTCTCACTTCCACCTGACCGGATCCCCATTTCCCCTGACCTTGCTTCCGTCTCTCTTATAATTTATAAAGGTTTCTTGGGGGGGGTCACAAATGGAAACAATAGAACGTTAATTCAAGCAGTACGTAACTAAATGTTTAAAACTAGAAAGAGTGCACTAAGTAGAGTCCAGGCATCCACCCAGGGACAACAATATCCCCTCGCATGAATGTGCACAGCAAATATCCTGGCAATATGGTCATTACTTTCTGAGATATGTTTGGCCTGATGGTGGAGCAAGATGAAAGGTCACGGGGTCACCAAAACCGATAGGTTTCTTCCTCTTGGGATCATGAATGTGCACAGCAAGTTTCACGGCAATCCGGCGATTCGTTTTCAAGATATTATCTGTCAGACGGACAGATAAACGGACGTGTGAACTGATGGACAGATGAACGTTGTGACATAACCTCCTTGGGTAGCGGTCATGAAATAAACATACAAACGAATGAATACATTCTGCAACAAATCTTTTGTTGAATTTTGTTCTGCTACAGGTTAGCTGCCATTACATCGGCATGTTCTGGTCTTGTAAATTGTTATCTCAGAGCTGTGGGCCCAACACGTGTGATTGGCTCACAGCTTTTAAACATCCAGGGCATTACAAACACAGCCCAGATCCCCACATTAATACCTCTCTTTTATGCCCACAACATATCCAATTCCACAGACCACTTTAAATATTTAGGCATTTTTATTAATATTCAACAAATTTATCTGTGTACATATTCATTAGTTTGGTGTTTGAAATTCCCACTGAAAAAGAAGCCCGTGATTAATCTGGCTGAGGGAACTGAATATCACACAGCGCACTGTTTGAGTGTTTGCTGGGTACGAAAACCAATTCCTAAATGCAATTTTCCCAAATCTCATCTACGCAGACCATTTTCAAATGCAGGCATACTTAAATAAATTGACTGAACATAACATAACATAACATAACGACAAGAACAGGCCGTTTCTGCCCAACAATGCTCGCCAAATACCTCGATCTGACAAAAATTCTTACGCATTACAATGAACTGCCAGGTCTGTTTACAAGGGGGGAGGACGGGGGAAGGGGGGGGGGGGGTGGTACAGAACATTTACAAACTACAGCCCAGACATTACAGGAGCACCCCCCGCCTCCCGCCCCCCACCCCACCCCACCAAACCTCCCTCCCCCCGCCTCCTGCCCCCCACCCCACCCCACCCCACCCCACCAAACCTCCCTCCCCCCGCCTCCCGCCCCCCAAGCCCACCCCACCAATCCTCCCTCCCCCCGCCTCCCGCCCCCCACCCCACCTCACCCCACCCCACCCCACCCCCGGATAGAGGGGGAGAAGCGAGCTGGGGAGCTTCTGAGACAGCGGATCAATGGGCGGGTAACTAACGGCGTAGGGCCGGGGACCGGAGCAGTGCATTCATCTGACTGGCCGCCCGCCCGCCGTCCGGCGGCCACACAAACGCTCCCAGCCTGCACAGGGGCGACCGCGCGGGGGACGGGGGGATCGATACGGCCGTGACGGAGGGCCCCGGCGCGGAACGCGACTGTAACCGCGGACAACCCGCGAAAACAAAACCGGCTGGACAGCACTGACTAATGCAGCCTTCTGGAGGAACGGGCGAGGGGGGGGGGGGCGAGGGGGGGCGAGGGGGGGGGGGGGGGCAGGCTGGTACGGTTTAGCTGCTGTGCTCCTGATCCCCAACTGGCTTACCCCGAGCCTGACGCAATTAAGGCGGAGAGCGGCGCCCATTTAATTGCGCATCTCATTAACGGTCACCATGGCGATTCTTTAATCATCGCTTTCCACTGCAGAGGAAGAATGTTCACTCATGTCTGGAATAATTGTACAAAAATAGCCGGCAGAACCAAATCAATGAGACATTTTGCCTCCACGATTAGATTAGATTAGATTAAGACCGTAACAACTGCATAATTCCCGTTACATATAATATTTAAAGATCAAAGAGTAACGGGCAACACAGTTTGTGATAACAAGTACAGTGAATAACCCTGTGCCTACTGCTGAGTGCAGCTTTTCTCTTGAGATAAACTCCAGAACAATCAAGCGTAGATAAGCGCCATGAGCTGTGTGTTCACACATTTACAACGTCAAAGCGCTCACTCAGCACGCGCGTACTATCGGTGCGAACGGTGCTCATCTATTATTTCATTTTTTCAATTAGATCTACAAGCAAAAAAAGCCATTTTCACACGCGTGGTTACATACAGCACAGCGCCTGTCAGCACACAAAAAGGAGGATAGGAAAACATATATAAAATCCCATCACCTCTTACAATTTTTCTGTTCAGAAAGCTTAAAAAAAAAAGAAAAAAAAAACACAAAGCAGCAGATAATGTTATCTCTGTTGAGTTTTATTCTCTAAAAAAAAAAGACAGGTTTATCTCTGACACATCACAGGAAAACCGCTGGCTCAGATCTCATTTATATTTACACGGGAAACAGATACCGGGCGGTATGGCGGCCGTACCGCTCGATTGATCTGACGCACGCTTCGAGCGGAAACACCGCGTTTCATCAGGAGAGAATTCCGCGCGGATAAAGTAACCGCTCACAGTGCGAGAGGACGGAGGGAAAGTAATGAACCGTTAAAAAAAAAAAAAGGCTACAATGAGACCACGTCCCAGAAGCCATCTCACGGGCTCCTCTTCCTAATGAAGTCCGGCTCGCGTTTCGCCCGTATGAAAACGATTCTTAACGCCCCCATTTTGTGAGCATATTTCCAACGCAATTTCAGCTGGCGCGATCGGCAACAGCTACGGTGTCACACGGCAGATTTCTGGGATCCCGCCAGCAATGGGTGAAGAGCAATCTGTTACCGGCTGGATCCCTCCCCCCCCCCCCCCCCCCCGCATCACTCACGTAATGTCACCGCATTATACACAACCAGGCTAGCTATGACTCCGATATCCTTCTGAAAGCACTACCAGCTTGTGCCCTATTACAGAGACATCCTGTGAACAAACACCTCTGGTGTTCGCACCACCATGTGTGTTTTGCCTCATCTTCTGGACAACTCTTTTTTTAGGCCCAAATTTGTTCCTCATTATTTCTCCTAATTTGGGACGCCCACTCGTAGGCCTGTCACTACTAGGCCCGGTGGTAATTAATCAAGCTCTCCTCCCACGAACAGGCCGGCTGCTGCCACTCACACTTCTGGCCAATCAGAAGCCGTCATGCCAGGTCAAAGCCACCAATGACACGGTCAGGATTTCGCACCATCCCCTGGGGGTGTCACCCCATAACAGTGTGTAGGGTGAGCCATCGGACGGGCCTCTATTTTTCAGACACCCCAAGTCTAACCGAGGCGTGCTCCCTCACAGCAGGTGTTTGCACGAGGAGAACAGCCCCCCCCCCCCCCCCCGTGATCTGCTGCAAGCCTCTGCATCATCCCGACCCCTTTCTGTTTCCCTCGCCACTGCAGAGAAACTGAATAAACAAAACCTTCCACATGTCTGTACCCAACCCATCAGAGAGTCATGGGCACAGGACCAGCACCCCATCAGAGAGTCACAGGCCCAAAAGCAGTGCCCCGTCCCCGTCTCCCCCAGTGCCCCCCCATCAGAGAGTCACAGGCCCAAGAGCAGTGCCCCCCCCCACATCAGAGAGTCACAGGCCCAAGAGCAGTGTCCCCCCCCCATCAGAGAGTCATGGGCACAGGACCAGCACCCCATCAGAGAGTCACAGGCCCAAGAGCAGTGCCCCCCCCATCAGAGAGCCCCAGGCCCAGGTGTCCAGCCCTTCGTGGGAGGCAGCAGAGAGTTGCTCATCCCTGTTCATGTGAGTACATTCACTGCAGTCAAATGCGGGAGAGCCCCAGAGGCTGATGGGAGGAATGGGAAGCACCACGGAAACGGGTCTCTAAGCAACCAAAGTCCTCAGAAGGACAGCTCGCATGAGTGGCTGCATTCCGCAGGATAGATCGCCAGGTCTGCAGAAAACGGGGCCCTGTAGTGCCCCCCCCCGCCCCCCCTCAGCATTTCATCACCGCGGCAACCCTGGCACCCAGCCTATCTGCCCTTACGCTTAACACAGACACTTCAATCAGCCGTTTATACTGATCAAACACCCCCCCCCCCCCGTCCCCCCGTCCCCAGCCCCCACCCCTCAGGAGACACAAGTCCTTGCCCTGCGAGCGGCCGGGTCTGTCAGGACGTCTTCAGGGACGCACCGGAGGATCAGCGAATCAAAGCACGGCGCGTTCGTGCCAAAAATAAGAGCCGTCACTCCGGATTTAGCCGAGCGTTTGCAACGGGGCCGTTAATTTCAAAGCCCACGGTGAAACCGTCTGAGAGTCGCTGAAATGACTCAGGACCGCCAGTCTGAACGTCCAGAGAAAACCTCAGAGGAGGGAGGGAGGGAGGGAGAGGGAGAGAGAGAGAGAGAGGGAGGGAGAGAGAGAGGGAGAGGAAGAGGGAGAGAGAGAGAGACTGAGAGAGCGAGGGAGAGAGGGAGCAGAGGGAGGGAGAGAGAGAGAAAGAGAGAGAGAGAGAGGGAGAGAAAAGAGCTGTGATCTAAGATGGCAGGGCTGTTAGTTCTGTTAATGAAGCTCGTGGCACACAACTCTCCAATCCACCATTCAGCGGAACAAGGAATCACTGCAGGATCCACTTGGTAATGGCAAAGAGCAACCTGATTTAGCTCAAAGCCATCCAACTGACTAACTCCTGCCCAAGGAAGCAGGGACAGGGGCTGAAAGCATATCCAGTAGAATGTTCTGACGTTCCAACAAAAAAACTGTTTTGGATCCATGAAAAAAAATTCTAAATTCAACCCCCCCCCCCCCCCCCCAACCCCAGGTCGCACACTACAGTTGGCAGACCTAATCCAGCCAAATTTGCTCCGCGTGGAGCAGTCACTGGAGCTGCCCTTTGAAACACTGCTCAGCGCTCAATTCTGCCATTCACTGGAAGGACGCCAGACAAAAGCAATCGCAGTCAGAGGGCGGACGCCGCAGGACGGGGGGAGCGGCGGTAAGGAAATGTGCCTGTGAAACGTGTGAAAGGTTCCTTTGTCCGTTCTGCTCCACTGGCCACACGGTTTAATGGGATTTGTGATGGAGGAGAAGGAGGAGGAGGAGGAGAACGGGAGGGAGACTCTGACAGTGCCGGAAGCTTCTGGAAGGGCTGAGCTGGCTGCTCCAGATGAAAAATGCAAATGCAAAGCTGGGGAAGCAAAGGCCACCTGTACAGAAAACTTGCTACTCAGGCCCTACTTATACTCCAGTGTAAAGTACTGTGACAGAATGCTCTGTGTGTAAACTGATTTTTATACTCCAGTGTAAAGTACTGTGACAGAATGCTCTGAGTGTAAACTGACTTTTATACTCCAGTGTAAAGTACTGTGACAGAATGCTCTGAGTGTAAACTGACTTTTATACTCCAGTGTAAAGCACTGTGACAGAATGCTCTGAGTGTAAACTGACTTTTATACTCCAGTGTAAAGTACTGTGACAGAATGCTCTGAGTGTAAACTGATTTTTATAATCCAGTGTAAAGCACTGTGACAGAATGCTCTGTGTGTAAACTGATTTTTATACTCCAGTGTAAAGTACTGTGACAGAATGCTCTGTGTGTAAACTGATTTTTATACTCCAGTGTAAAGTACTGTGACAGAATGCTCTGTGTGTAAACTGATTTTTATAATCCAGTGTAAAGTACTGTGACAGAATGCTCTGTGTGTAAACTGATTTTTATACTCCAGTGTAAAGTACTGTGACAGAATGCTCTGTGTGTAAACTGATTTTTATACTCCAGTGTAAAGTACTGTGACAGAATGCTCTGAGTGTAAACTGATTTTTATAATCCAGTGTAAAGTACTGTGACAGAATGCTCTGAGTGTAAACTGATTTTTATACTCCAGTGTAAAGTACTGTGACAGAGTGCTCTGAGTGTAAACTGATTTTTATACTCCAGTGTAAAGTACTCTGACAGAATGCTCTGTGTGTAAACTGACTTTTATAATCCAGTGTAAAGTACTGTGACAGAATGCTCTGTGTGTAAACTGACTTTTATACTCCAGTGTAAAGTACTGTGACAGAATGCTCTGTGTGTAAACTGATTTTTATACTCCAGTGTAAAGTACTCTGACAGAATGCTCTGTGTGTAAACTGACTTTTATACTCCAGTGTAAAGTACTCTGACAGAATGCTCTGTGTGTAAACTGATTTTTATACTCCAGCGTAAAGTACTCTGACAGAATGCTCTGTGTGTAAACTGATTTTTATACTCCAGCGTAAAGTACTCTGACAGAATGCTCTGTGTGTAAACTGACTTTTATAATCCAGTGTAAAGCACTGTGACAGAATGCTCTGTGTGTAAACTGATTTTTATACTCCAGCGTAAAGTACTCTGACAGAATGCTCTGTGTGTAAACTGACTTTTATAATCCAGTGTAAAGCACTGTGACAGAATGCTCTGTGTGTAAACTGACTTTTATAATCCAGTGTAAAGTACTGTGACAGAATGCTCTGTGTGTAAACTGACTTTTATAATCCAGTGTAAAGTACTGTGACAGAATGCTCTGTGTGTAAACTGATTTTTATACTCCAGCGTAAAGTACTCTGACAGAATGCTCTGTGTGTAAACTGACTTTTATAATCCAGTGTAAAGTACTCTGACAAAACACTGTGTGTAAACTGATTTTTATACTCCAGTGTAAAGTACTCTGACAGAATGCTCTGTGTGTAAACTGATTTTTATACTCCAGTGTAAAGTATTCTGACAGAATGCTCTGTGTGTAAACTGACTTTTATAATCCAGTGTAAAGTACTGTGACAGAATGCTCTGTGTGTAAACTGATTTTTATACTCCAGCGTAAAGTACTCTGACAGAATGCTCTGTGTGTAAACTGACTTTTATAATCCAGTGTAAAGTACTGTGACAGAATGCTCTGTGTGTAAACTGACTTTTATAATCCAGTGTAAAGTACTCTGACAAAACACTGTGTGTAAACTAACTCTTCACACTGGGCTGTCGGCATCCCCTCAATCTCACCCGTTTATTTCCATCACTCACATTCCTCTCTCAGCTCCTCCAGAGCCCAGGCGTTCGTTAGCATTCAGATGACGGGCGCGAGGTTTGCTCCAGGACGTGTCTGATCTCGCGTGTGTTTCATCTGTAATTGCGCGCACCAGGCGGGGGCTGTATGGGTCAGGTCGGGGTGAGTCTGGAACAGTCGCACTTCCTGTGTTCCATCCTTCGTCCCCCCCACCCCCTCCCTCCCTCAGTCCCCAAAGTCCACCCACCATTCAGCAGCAGCGACCCCCCCCCCCACACACACACACACACACTTCCCTCCCTGCTACTATGAGCAAAAACCCCACACTCCACTGCAGACAGATCCATCTCCTGTTTTCCGACAGCACTCTTTAAAGCACTATGCTCGCCCCCCCTTCCTTCCCAGAAATGGAACGATCCAGCTGAAGCTGTGGTCTCCACGCTCGGCTCGCAGATATGATGCAGACGCACGTGTGCACACCCTCTCCTCACAGCTCTTTACAGCGCCTCGCTTTCGCTGGACTGACTCTCCCTTCGCTGGACTGACTCTCCTTTCGCTGGACTGACTCTCCCTTCGCTGGACTGACTCTCCTTTCGCTGGACTGACTCTCCCTTCGCTGGACTGACTCTCCTTTCGCTGGACTGACTCTCCTTTCGCTGGACTGACTCTCCCTTCGCTGGACTGACTCTCCTTTCGCTGGACTGACTCTCCCTTCGCTGGACTGACTCTCCCTTCGCTGGACTGACTCTCCTTTCGCTGGACTGACTCTCCCTTTGCTGGACTGACTCTCCCTTCGCTGGACTGACTCTCCTTTCGCTGGACTGACTCTCCCTTCGCTGGACTGACTCTCCCTTCGCTGGACTGACTCTCCTTTCGCTGGACTGACTCTCCCTTCGCTGGACTGACTCTCCCTTCGTTGGGCGTCGGGGACGTTCGAACGTAACTGCCGGTTGTTTTTGGAGGCGGCGGCGGCGGCGGGTTTGGCTCCGCGCGGCGGTGTGAGTTTAACTCAGCCACAGCCCAACACCGCACCAGCACCGCCTGACCCTCGTTAGGCCCCTCCCACCCGCTCCATTGCCCTCGGTGAGAGAAATTCTTGGCGTTATGTTTTTAACAATGCATCACGTCACAACATTTTATTAAATGTGAAATTCTTTGTTGAGGAACCAAAACGCCCCCCCCCCCCCCCCCCAAAAAAAAAATCGTGCACCTCTACCACTAACAGTAGCTCAGCAACAGCGAACGATAAGATAACGCAACGCCATTTGGAGCAGTGGCTGAAGCGGCTTGACCCAGTTAGCCGCTCTGAAGATAAACGCTCGCTCGGACGCCTCTGCGGTGGACAGCGTGAGTCAGCGAATCAGAGAGGGGGGTCAGCACGCGTCGCCGTTTCCCGGGACTCCAGAGCGCCGCGGAGAGCCTTCCAAATAAACGCCTCGCTTCCTCGAGGTCCAGTGAAGATAACACCGCTTGGGCTGCAGTCCTTCACGCTGGCTGAGGTACGTCAGCACTAAATGTCATACACTGCAGCCCGATTAGAGATGCACAACACAGCTTTTAGCCTCTGATGCTTGCAAAGCTCTAAAGGGCTCTCATTAGCGGGCTTATTAATTAATATTAATGAAGGGGTGTGGCCGAAGGCAACTTGCAGTGCTAGTGTAGGGATATGGGCAGCAGCAGAAGCTCTGCCCCCTGATTCTGACCCTTCCGGGATAAGAAAAGTCCGAACCCCAAGGTGGGCACTGCCCCTCTGGATTGGGTACAGAGCAGGGGAGCCCAACCCTGGTCCTGGGGAGAGGCAGGGTCTGCTGGTTTTTTGTTTTCAATCCTGAACACAACACTTTAGACGGAAGAAACCACGTGAGGCCAGTTAACTGTGTAATCGATTGCTTTAACCGATCGTTTAAGTGTAACAACAGAAACCAGCAGACCCTGCGGCTCTCCAGGACCTGGGTCAACCGCCTCACGTACCCAGCACCTGTGGCCTTATTAGTGTGTTTGGCGGTCCAGACCCAACGGCTTAGAGGCCACACAACCAGCCACGGTTTCTCCAGCTGGTGGACAGACAGTAAATAAATACTTTGTGGAAAAAGCCCCACCCCTCCCCAGTACACTCATGCTGTTTGGCTCAGGACACGACTCTACTTGTGTGGTTTGGCCCACTGGGACCGAGTGGGCGGAGTCTGGGGGGAGGGTGGGGGCGGGCCGGGTGGAACATATTCAGTGTATACGATAAAAAAGGAAACCCAATATACATTTACCACAGTATAAAAATGACTGAGAAACATATCTTACAACTGCTACTTCCACATACCACAGAATGTATTTCTCAATAAGAAATATATTCAGTAAATGTGACATATGGACATACATATAATATATTTTTTTCCAGAATTTTACAGGTTCTTTAAATAAAATATGGAAATGTGCCGATAAGAAATTTTGTTGAATATGTTTGCCAGATATCTTGACATTAAATATGCAGTATGTCAACACCATAATGTTTGAGATGAATACCCCATGTGTAAGAGCAGTTTGGAGTTCACATTACCGTGCAGTTTAGGACAGGGAGCGGGAAACACCGCCGCCTCCCTCCAGCCGGGACACACCCTGTAACCTCCTCCTCATCTGGAACCATGACATCATCACACAGAAACAAGGACGCCAGTCAAAACTGGGGGAAATCCTCCTTGTGTCGAATGAGAGAAATCACCACGACAGTAATCACCAAGAAGAGGCTAATCACCAAGAGACACCAAGAGAGAGTAACCACAGAGTAATCACCAAGACACTAATCACCAAGAGGCTAATCACCAAGAGGCTACTGGCCAAGAAAGTAAACACAGAGTAATCAGCCAGAAGCTGATCACCAAGAGGATAATCACCCAGAGGCTAATTACCAAAAAACTAATCACCAAGAAAATAATCACAGAGACTAATCACTGAGAGAGTAACCATCAGGAGACTAATCACCAAATGCAGCCAGTTCCCTCACTTATTTTACCCAGCTTGCTTTCATTCATACAAAAAACAATGATCTCCTTTTCTACTTTCTTTCCTTGTAGAAAATTCTAGCGAAGATGCCACCACCAGTCCACAGTTTTAAATATGATCCATCTTTCCGCCTGTTTAAGAACGAGGCTTACGGGGAAGGGGCCCGTTAATGCCCGAGCAAACCAGCGCTTCATCGCTCCTCTGAACACCCGCAGACAGCCTCATTACCACAACGCACCACAGAAACAATGCGCCCAACAGGTGCTCGGTATTTATTTACACATTTCCGCCAGTAATTCCAGCAATTACACGACAGGTAATTCCTTTCTGGCCTGGTGGCGAAAACACATAAAAACATAAACAGCACAGGAACAACGTTTTGAGGGTACGGTGGATTCGGTGGAGAAACGGTATCGCAGTGCTGTGACATCAGCGTTTAGCGTCTCTGACACGGGAAACGCAGCTGTGCTCTGGGGTTGTGTGTGGGGAAGCGCACCAGCGTCCCTCGTGTAATGTTCTCTCTGTTCATCAAAAACCCGGAGGGGAAGGGGGGGGGGGGGGGTCCCGAAGGGGAAAAGGAAAGGGGTGGTGGGGCGGGGGTGGTGGTGCTACCCTTCTAATGCCATTCCGCTATTTTTACCCCACCCTGCCCTCTCTGCTAAACCATTACTACTCATGAGCAGACACATTTACAATGAATCCTCCTCACGGTCCTGATATCATCTACAAGAGGGAGAGTTGAGCCCAACCCTGCTTGCTCTTCAACATCACGCTCATTCATGACAAAAAATAAATGCGGCGACGAGACGAGGTGGAATATTTGGTCAATTAAAATTGTAAATGGACCTGAAGATTTCTGTGTTAATATCTCCCTCATGACCAGAGTGCATTTTTATCCACTTACATATTTTACCCACACAGAGCTACTGGGGATCCCGGGCTGGATAATGAACACAAACTGCTGAGCTCTCCGCATGTGTATCAATGCGCTCGATGAGTATCGGGCTGAGGAGGCGGGTGCTTGGGAGAGGAACGTCACGCGCTCCCCAGGAGGGGCTCCGCAGAGGGGAGGCCAGTGCAGCAGGCCCCCCCTTCCCCCAAATTAAAGACGGACTGGTTGCTGGGAGAGACCTTAAAACACGACTGGGTACTCCAAAATTGTGAGAAAAATGTAATACATTGAATAAATGGTTTTCAAGAGGAGTATCAAGAGGACTGACACCATTATGCCGCATAGCTAATGCTTTTAATGTAATTAAGGTAATGAGTCCCATTCAGGTACGATGGGCTTAAACATATGAATGGGTAATGGATGAAATGACAGGGAAATGGACTACATTTCTGACTGCATTAAAAAAGGAAGACAGGACTGCTCTCTGAAGACTAACTGGCACGCATGTGTTCGCCTGCATTTTGCTTTCCTCGGGATTCAAATTCGAATCGTTTTCGTGGAACTGAACCCCGGCGGACCTGGGCGGGGTTTGGTCCCGGAAGGCCCAGCCTGACCGCACATCGCCGTGTTTTACCGTCAGACGCGTTCATCGGAAGGGCTTCCGCCGGCAGAAAAGCACGCGAGTGCCACGATCGCATCCGAATAAACGCACCGTTAGCGCTCCCTGTTAGCGCACCTTTGTGCTACGCACTTATGTCCGGGGGCGGGGGGGGCGGGCGATATGGAAAGTGCCTTGCTTCCTGCCCTGAAAAAAACAGAATGGGAACAATTTTTCCATGTTTTCACACTCAGCTCTGTGTACTCGTGTGTGTGTATGTATATGCGTATGTATGCGTATGCGTGTGTATGTGTGTGTGTTTGGAGCTCACAGGACAGGCAGACTGGCAGTCTAATCCTATAAGCGACCGCAGCTCTCACTGAAAATCGGTACAAAATTAAGCCTGTTACACAACCTGACCTCCGACCCAGGAAGTAAAACCTCCGATCCCCTCTGTGTACGCCAGTGAAAACCAGGAAGATTACAAAGGGCACCTCATCGACAGCCGCAGTTACGGCTGCTAACGAAGGTCACCCGCTACGTTTAATCTGCGGCGGTGTGAAAGGGAGCTCTCCTCACCTCCAATCGCTCGCCCGCTTCGGTCTGAAAACGTGCTCGGATGAAAAAGCAAAGCCTCGGTCGGAGCCTCGCGCCGAGCCTGGCGTAGAGCGCTCGCCGCCGGCCTACCTGTGAGCTCCAGAGACAAACCGGCGGCTTGCGGAGAGGCAGCTGTCTGGTCTGGACTTAAGCAGCATGAAACACCTGTGAAACCGACTCTAACATCGCAGAAAAAAACTGTAACGATATCCCACCACGGATGTGCAAGCGAGTTCTACTCAACATTCCGTAATGATGACATCACAATGAAGACACAGCTTATGTTCGAAATCAGGCCAATCGTTGTAAAGCGGGCACCGCCCAAGAACGTAAAGGAGGATTCCAGTGTGAGGCTTCACAAATTCATCAGCGGGTGGGGAGGGCACAGACTGTCAATCAGCTGATAAGTGGGAACCAATAGATAAACAAATTCCGCTGCATAAACACTGTGACTGGTTCTGCTCAGTGAGCTGGAGCTTGTTGGCCCCGCCCATTTTCAGGCTCATTAATAAGCTTCACAGTCCCATCACAAAAAATGAACAGCAACGAGTCTAAAGTCCTGTTTCTTCCACCATGAAATTTGGGAAAAAAACCTGCTGATTCAGGAGCAGAGAGAGTTTAGCCACACACAGAGAATATTTACACTACCACCCAAATGTATTATAATATCTCCGAAAAAAGTTTCAAAATATTATACATTATTCAGTGTTTCTCTTGAAAACAGATTGACAGGGTGGTCTGCCTGAGCATTTCACAAATAATTTGGGTTGAAAAAGTAAAAAAATTAGAGCGCCAGATTTTATTAGCTCCTGAGGTTCGCTATGAAGATAAATCCGACATCACAATTCGGCAGTTTTCCTCTGTGACAACAAAAAAACATGGCTACTAACACGGTTATATTCTATAATCCACTGACCCCCAGCTGTGCCTGCCTTACATCATGGTCAGTAATGTCCACTCAAAACTCTCCCCTGAGCACTGCCAAAAAACTTCCCACCTATCGTCAGCACATTTATAAACTGAAATGCTGCTGCATTCGTACTGGAGTCGGAGGGAAAAGTTATCACTTCATGCAGCCTGCCCCCCCCCCCTTCCTCACACTCCCCCCATAAGTGGGATGGGGGGGGGGGTGGGAGGGTGTTTAATTGATGCATTAGAGCCCGTTTTGTTTGAGATTTTGGCTTCCTGCCACAGCTCATTACATTTACAATGACTGGTAATTAAGTACTTATTATAACAGTTAATTAAGTACAGTTGTACTGTTGAATTACTTATCTCATTGTGTTGGAAAAGGGGAAAGAAAAAGAGCGGGAAAGTCAGCGAGAGTCACTGGCACTTCAACAGGAAGATAAGCCCAGAGCGCTGCCAGGACGTTTCCCGCACTTTTTACCAACGGCCCTTCAGCTCGTCAAACCGCTCGTTTCTGCTCTTCTACCGCTGTTCAAACTCCCTCTCCTCTCTGCGTTTGATTTATGTATTATTCTTTTTTAAAAATCTGACGCGCGTCGCTGACGTGACCCGTGACACGAGGACGCGTCCCGCAGCGCGGAGGCTGTCGCCGCGCTACAAAACAAAAGCGGGCGGCCGTCAAACGATCGCGGGGGGGGGGGGCTTTCGGGATGGATAAGCGCGTTTCTTTTCTCCCGAAAAGACAAAGGAAACCTTGTAAACGCAGCGGGCGGACAAAAGGGAGCCACCCTCGGCTAGACGCGTGCGGGAGAGGCAGACCCGGGGGGGGGGGAGGAGTCCACCGACGTGCCAGCTCCTCGTTACTCCGCGCACTCAGCGGCGACGGCGGGAGCGAACGCCGCCATTTTGGGGACGGAGGAAAGTCAAGGCTTCGCCGGAGGAGACTGTTAATTCATGTCGACGCCGGGCGCAGCGTGCCCAGAGAACGCTCAAAACTGGGCTTTGAATCTCTAACGGCCCTACGGAGGAGGCGAGAGAGACGCGGGCCAACGGCAGGTTCTGCGATTCCCCGCTAATCCTGCTGTTTCTGGCGGAAGCCTCCAGGGGAAGTTGCGCTGGTTCACTCAGACCGATCCCGGCTCGAGCTCGCGCGATCTCCTCCGGCGCCTCGCTGGCAGCTGTGCATTTGATTGACGGGCGGCCTCGTTGCATTTTTTTTAAATGTTCCGACCTTCCCCGCGAGCCCCTTTCGCTGCCGGGCGGCCCGGGTCCTTCGCACCTGGAGCGGCCGCTTCAGCACCAGTTTCCCACAATCCCTTTCACTCGCCCCGCCGCTCTACCCTCGCGCTGGCGAACGCGGAGTCTCTGTCTCGCTCGGTCGCTGGGCCCCGCTCTCCCGTTAACGGTCACGATGTGAAGCAGATGGAATAGAGTGGAACCGTGACGGAGAGCCGGGGCTGAACTGCAAATTAGCGCAGCTGTGAAATCAGGGTCACTGCAGAAAAGGGCTCGTTACAAAACAGGCATAGAAACGATAACACAAGCAAAAAAAAGCATGCTGGACGTTTAGCGCCAAG
>CM077297.1:35321995-35336995 GCA_039654925.1 Anguilla pacifica
CTATTTAAGGCTGTCACTCACAGCACCAGTGTTCCACGGGTAAGAAAACGAGCAAGTCTGTGCTTTTCTTCCCAGATTCTGATTTCTTACAAATGAATCTCAAGTTTAGCTTTTTTGAATTCCAGAGAGGCACAAGAAAAGTGAGCGATGACAATGATCCTCTTTGAGAAGATTCAGAGTGCAGCACAAGGACAAGCTGTTTATTCTGCGGCACTGGCTGTCGATGGCATTAGAGCCGCAATGATATATGAAGGCCGTGCTAGTGAGAAAACAATATCTTCTGTCTGCTGCAATTTGCAGGACAAATACCCAACTGACGATACTGTAATATCTGCTAGCGTACAGCCAACTAGCGCGTCTGGGGTCTGCAAGCAGAACGCTGTCAAACAGGGTCGATACCGTGTGGAAATGGCTGACCTGTAGAGAAGGAGAATCCGCTGTAACACGATGTGAGTTCAGAGTAGTAAGCTTAATCATATTTCACTGGCGTGGGACGCCAAGCTGTGCAGGAGTCTGCTGTTTTCTGTGTTGCCTGTGGACGGGTAACTGAACACTGTGGCGTTGAGGGAGAGCGATGGGTAACTGAACTGTGGTGTTGAGGGAGAGCGATGGGTAACTGAACGCTGTGGTGTTGGGGAGAGCGATGGGTAACTGAACGCTGTGAAGGCTGGGAGAGTTCTGACAGATTCTCTCTGTTCCTCTGGGTGTGACTCTGCCTAAAACCACCATTGAAATGCAGGGGGGTGGGGAGTGGGGGGGGTTATAGCTGTATGAATTTCCATGGCATCTAAAATGATCCCATAATGCAACACAGACTCAGCTGTGGGCGGAGTTCATCTCCCTGGCGTGAGATATGAGGCCCACAGTGTGGTCTGACTTCCTGCTTGGCTCAAGTGGTTTGAGTTTAACCATTTCCATTTGGCCACAACAAAGTGCCTTTCAAAGCTTTAAGTAACTGCTGCATAAGCAAAAAAAAACTTTTAGATTAAATTAATCTTTTTGATCGTATTTGGAAATAGATTTTCATATTCTGTTCAAATGGAGCAGAAATAGCACACAACTGTTTAAATTAATATGATTTACATTAAATTTAAATTGATATGTTTGCTTAAGCAATATCGAAAGCAACTCATAACATCTGCAGCAGTAAATCTGCACTAAACAAGAACCTTAAGCCAAAATGGAATGGTTCCAAGGAGAGGAGTATGCCTCTAAAAAAACCAATACACGTGAGGCAGGGGAGGTGAGGGTGTTTTTCCTGGAAGGGGGTGTCAGGTAAATAACTTCCTGAAACTAGTCCGACCACGTCCTTCACACAACACCTGAAGAACAAACTAATTTTCAGGTTCAGAGTAAACAGCATCTTATTTGTGCAGTTTGCATTGCGGTTTAATCATTTATTAGGCTAGCATGAGCCAGTGGCTCCCTCCCTTCCTCTCCCTCTCCCTCCCCCTCCTCTCTCTCTCTCTCTCTCTCTCTCTCTCTCTCTCAAATTAGTACCATGGCAAAACTAATGGTCCTTCTGTTCGCTCTACTCAAGTGGGGAAAGTTTCAAAATAACTGAAACTAACAAACATTCGTCAACTGTCAAAACGGACACGCACGCAGACTAAATTCATGCAGGATAGACGTGGATTGGATTTAGAGGCGGGTAATAAACACCTCACCACCAGGCCGCCATCTTGCTAAAGGAATCGGACAGGGCACGCTCTTCCGTGCTCTACACCCACTCTGTGAGGCTGTTTGGTGAAACTGAAGCGGCCAATCACAGCAGCTCTGACCGAGCCGAGCGCAGACCTCAGATGCCCGTCTAAACGGCCCGGGTGGGTAAAGCCCGGAGGCCCCGGAACCAGAATGACTTCAAGCCGACTCATTTACACGCTCACGATCAGAGTGACAGTTGCCAGAATGACTTAATCTTCGTGGAGGTTGAAGGCTACCGTCATACTGACAGTTTCCTCGATGGCTTTCGACTTCTCTACGAGGGCGACTGTTGACCCCAGGTGACATCGCTAACACCGCAGGAGAATCTATGACAAGCGCTTATGGATGAACTCCGTAGGAAAGGTCACCCCGCCGGGCCGCTCTCCGGATTCGCTGTCCTCTCCGCCGCAACTCTTGCGGCATCCTCCAGAATCGGCCGGTGGTTAGCTGGTCATTGGTTCATTACATCACATCTTCCTGCTCCAGAAACTACAAACATACTCTCTACGTCTTCCCTCCTGCTCCTGAAACTACAAACACACTCTCTACGGTATCCTTCCTGCTCCTGAAACTACAAATACACTTTTTACAGCGTCCTTCCAGCTCCTGAAACTACAAACACACTCTCTACATCTTCCTTCCTGCTCCTGAAACTATAAACACACTTTCTACAGCAGCTTTCCAGCTCCTGAAACTACAAACACACTTTCTACATCTTACTTCCTGCTCTTGAAACTACAAACACACTCTCTACATCTTCCTTCCTGCTCCTGAAACTACAAACTCACTCTTTACGGTACCCTTCCTGCTCCTGAAACTACAAACACGCTCTTCACGGCTTCCTTCGTGCTCCTGAAACTACAAACACACTTTCTACAGCTTTCGTCCAACTCCTGAAACTACGAACTCTTTCTACGGCTTTCGTCCAACTCCCGAAACTACACACTCTCTACGACTTCCTTCCTGCTAACGAAGCTCGGCGTATTTTTATAAAGACGAGGAAATAAAGAGGGGAAAGGCACGGCCATTAGCGCGTGCTAGCCCTAGCGCAAGCTCCGCCCACCCATTAAAGCGCTCCCCTCCAGTATAAACCGAAGGCTCTGACAGCTCACAACATTAAATCTCCCGGTCCTTTCCGGCTGGCGCATAATTCACTGTTCCCAGAACGAGGACGGCAGCGCGGCATCCTCTGTTCCAGTTGGCGCGGTCCGCAGGGCCCATTACCGCTCATCGGCAGAGAATATTCCGGTATGTGAGCGCTGTGCACACGTCAGAGGCTCTGAAAGTGACCTGTGGATCCTAACAACGAGTCCGCAATGTTACTGCCCCCTTTTTACGGGCCAAATTCACCTGACCAGGGGGGAGAAAGCAGGTCGACTTATGACAGCATTGCCACGTGACGATGTCGTGCCCCGCCACGACGCCGGGTTCTGTCAGACCACCGTGTCCCCATGACAACGGCACGTGACGACGCTGCCCTATTACGAGAAGTTAGCAAAGAGCAGGAACAGGAGACGAGGAAGTGCAAGCTGCAGTTTACGGGCCTCCACCCATTCCCGCTCAGCTCTGGGCTAATGGCTCCCCCATTAAAGCAGATATTATCTCCAGGTTTTTTTTTCCCCCTTACTCAATGTGCTAGAATTAACATTACAGATATGAACAGTTTGACCCAGATTCCCCTAAACTCTCTTTAAGAAGGAGTAAAACTCCGGAAGTTTCTGGAATAAAACAGCGCTGGCCTGTTTTCTCAGAAAGTATCCGACACGCTCCACAGAAAGTTAATAATTTTTCGATCTGGAGAACTCTGAAGTGCCGATAAGTCTTGGCCAGCGGTTGGGAAATATCATAATTACAGTCAAGCTTTAATTTAGCACCAAAATCTGATTAGCAAGTGAAAAAATTTGCCACCACCTTTCCTGTCAAAGCAGAAAAATTTAAAATAGCTCGAGGAGACAGGTCACATACTGCATATATTTTGCCAAGTACACCATCTCCACATTTTTTAACCGATTAACTTTTACAATACCATACCATTTGTTTCTTCACAAGCTTCCCGCGTTCAAAAAAAGACGCACGAGAGTTTTCCTTTTCCAAACTTTTTTTTTTAAAATTTAATAACAGCAGATTCCCACAGAGAGCCACAGACCGGGCCCGCCGAGGCCGCCGTCGGCCCATATACCCGCGCATTAGAAACCGAAACGTCTCCCCGAGGACCTCTGCTGACAGAGGCACCTCACCAATTACGCACTTTAATAAGAACCTAATCGGGCCGGCGGGGCCCGCCTCCCCGCACCCGCCAGCCAATCAGGACCCATTTACGGGCGCCTGACCCCCCCCCCCCCCCCCAAATTGCAAGCTGATGTCCTGTGCGGGGCAGCGGGGTGGAGAGCGATTACCCCCGGAAGACGGGACAGCGCCGCACGCCCGACCACGCCCCTTTCAGCGCGAGCGCAGAGGCCGCCTGCCTCCAGACCAAATCTAACGAAGCTCCTCGCCGCATTGCTTCCTTTTTAATGAGGGGAAACATAAGAGGCAATAAGATGAAGCAGCAGCCGATCCAGGGGGACATCCAAACACAGACGGGTTTAATATTTCAGAAATAAAGAAAAGGAATCCTTCGACGCGTCGAGAGACGGGCGAACGGCGGCGGGAGGAAGGCGCCGCTCTGGGCACGCTCGCGGCGGCTCCGCGCCTCTGCGATGAAGCCCCGAGCCGAAACGAAGCGATGGCGCGGGAGATCGCGGGACGCGGTTAACAGGGGGTGCGGAGAGACAACAAAAAAAAACTAATCGCATTTGGGATAGCTATCCCCACCAGCACCTGGTAGGCAAACGTTATCCGCCAATCAAGGAACACCTGTGCGGTCGCCCGGGATACGGCAGGAGCCTGCTTTCTGTTCCGTGCGCCCCCCCTCCTCCCCCCTCCTTCCCCCTCCTCCCCCCTCCTTCCCCGACGTGACGTTCTGACTGCCGACAGAAGCAGAGGTACCTGGCAGGTCAGGGTGGGCTGAGGGGCGGGGGGCGTGGCCTGTGCAGTCCCTCAGGGGGGACTCCCCCTGACCCGTGCCTGTCTGGACTTGGGCTCTGCACTGACACCTGCTACCTGCGGGACTCTAACAGCAGTACAACAGAGGGCGAGAGAGAACGAGAGAAAGAGGGAGTGAGAGTGAGACAGAGGCAGTGAGTGAGAGTAAGAGAGTGAGAAAGAGAGAGAGAGTGAGAGACAGAATGAGAGAGAGAGGGAGACAGAGAGGTGTAGGCAGGAATCGCAGTGGTATTCTGCAGGCCTGCCTTGGCTTATTGCAGCAGGATCTGGTATAACCCTGCTTTACACCTGCAGTCCACCAGATAGTCGTGTGTGTGTGTGTGCTTGCACGTGCGCGCACGTGTGTGTGTGTCTGTGTGTGTGTGTGTGTGTACGCGCGCACACGTGTGTGCGTGTCTCTGTGTGTGTGTGTGCTTGCGCGCGCACACGTGTGTGTGTCTGTGTGTGTGTGTGCTTGCGCGCGCACACGTGTGTGTGTGTGTGTGTGTGTGTGCTTGCGCGCACACACGTGTGTATGTGTGTGTTTGTGTGTGTGTGTGTGTGCTTGCGCGCGCACACGTGTGTGTGTGTGAACAGGGAGGCCCTCCACACGGGTGTCTTTATCCCAGTAAATCCAGCACGTTTGGCATTTCATCAGCAGGGGGGTGCGCTCACCGAGCCCCCACGGCCCCCCGGCCCCAGAACACGGGGCTCGAACACGGCTGTGGGCTAATCCCCAAACCTGCCTCCGCCCTCCCTGGGGCTCGCCCGACAGCCACCAGCTAAAACCAGGAGCTTTCAGCCCAGCGCGGCCCCTCTGCTAACGTACGCGCTAACACAGGCGGCTAGCGGCGCTAAGTGCTTAGCAGAACGGCGCACTGTCGCATCGCAGGATAACTGTCAACCGGCCAGTCCTGGTTCAATCGAACATTCACGAGATGGAGAAAACAGTAAATCCATGTACCAGGCATCCATTAGCTCAGGTGCTTCTCTGGGAGAACGAGCTCCAAGGCCCAACCCTGGGGGACACCGCCCCCATGTTCCCCTGTTGCCGGGACGCAAAAGCTCCACTTAGTACATCCACCCCAACTACAGCTGCCTGCTGCACTGGAACGTTTTCTTCCGTCCAAGAGCACCAGGGGCTGTTGATTATTAGACAAGTGTTTGGGCGTAACGGCGCATGGCGCAGAGCTCAGATATAATCATCGACAGGGAAGGCGACGCGCGCGTGATTAAACGCAGCCGCGCGGCTCGGGGCCCCGGACTCCGCCGCAGCAGGCGAAGCCGCGGCTCCTCGGCTCTCAGTCCCGCCTCTGCTCACCCGAGCGAGGGCATCGTCCCCGCGGCGACGGGAATCGGAACGCAAGGAGGAAGCCTCAGAGTCAAACACGCCTCCTTCTCCCGTGGTGGGTTTGCTCTCCCGCCCCCCCGCCCACCGGACTCTGCCCTAATTCGGAGGCGTTTCAAGGTCACAGCTGCGCAGCAGCTACCTGCTTTCCCGTCTACGATATTTTTTCTTCTCCGCCGGGCCCCGGGAGCACTGGCGGAAATGTAGGCCAAGGAAACGCCGCTCGCCCTCGACCTCGACCGCCGCGCGACGGCTTCCGGAGGGGGGGACCCCGCGGGGACGGTTCCTCCGAAACGACGGGGGAAAGGGGGACAGAACGCCCGATTCGTGACCGAAAAATGACGACCGCTACCGAGGCCGTCGCTAACGGGGTGAAAGGTGGGGACAATTCTAGGGGGCCCACAGCTTCGGGGGGGGGGGGGGGGGAGGGAGGGGGGCCACAAAAATTCCAGGAGGAAGTATAAAGTGGGGGCCCGGAGCAATATTCTTTCAGGGGGCCCAGAATCCCGAGCCACGCCCCCTGACCTTGACGTTAATGTGCCGCAGATCGGGAAGTGACCTTGAACATGTTCGACCGCAGCGCATTATCTGTAAATGATTGTGTCCAAGGACTGCCTGCGAGACTTTAAACGGCCTTACGGGTGACTGTGCACGGCCTCCGAGTCAGACCACGCCGCCATTTTGCACATCCGGGCAGTCTCCTCTGTCTCCGGGAAGCCCCATTCGGTTCACCTTCTGTCTTCGAGTTTTACTGCGGGTGCAAAGTCTCTCTGTGTAAGCTGGCGGGCTGGACATTACCCGCTCGCAGGCAGAGACGCCGGTACACTATGTTTTTCTTTATAAAGCCGTTTTTGGGCAAACCCCCCCCCTGTTCATCTCGCCGCTGCGTTTTGCGAGAGCTCGGGGAGCCATCACCTGCAATCGTCTAATTGGTTGCTCTTCAATGTTCCCTTCGCTAATTCAGCTCCTGGTCAAACCGCTTCCGAGTTATTACGCACAACGGTCTCGGAACAAATTACAAAAGGGGCTCAAATTAGACGGTTTAATATTACATTACAGGCATTTAGCAGACGCTCTTATCCAGAGCGACTTGCACAAGTTTTTACACGGCATTTACACTGCATCCGTTTACACAGCTGAACGTAGGCTAAAGCAATGCAGGGTAAGTACCTTGCTCAAGGGCACAATGGCAGTGTCCTACCTGGGAATCAAACCTGTGACCTTTAGGTCTCCTTGCCCATTACACTACACTGCAGCCCATATCTATGGCTGATTTGATATCTATGACTTATTTGAAATGCACCACACGGAACGCTGTAACAGCTTTGTTTGAAGAAGCTACGATACCCAAATTTCATTTTGTGACTTTCTTAAAACTACATGTTTCACGTGTTATATGTACGTAATTGTATGCTATATGACACTGTGTTGGCTGCTACCTTGGCCAGGAATCTCTTGAAAAAGAGTTTCCAAAACTCAATGAAACTTCCTGGTGAAATGATTTAAATAAATAAAACCAAGGGAAAGTGCCTAGATGGACACACTGATTATTTGATAAGTAAGGCCGGGAAGAGCCCTTGAAGTGAGTAATATTTGCCAAGTTGTCTTTGCTATTTTTATGCATGAAGATGTGACGCATTCAGACCTGGGTCCAGATTGAACATGAAAGATTCACTGATCTTGTGCCAAGCTCTGAGTTTACATCACCCACTCCCAAGGCATCCTGAGCTATTGCACAAATTCACAGAGCTAGCATGAACTTCACAGGGCTAGCATTAACTTCACACAGTTAGCATAAACTTCACAAAGCTAGCGTAAACCTACAGAGCTAACTTTAACTTCACAAAGCTAACATAGACATCACACAGCTAGCATTAACTTTACACAGTTAGCATTAATTTCTGACAGTCGGGCATAAACGTCACACAGCTAGCATTAGCATCACAGCTAGCATGCCATGCTGTCATATCAAAACGGCAGATGTCCCAGGTCTTGTGATCTGATCCTTCGTAAGCATCTCTAGATAATAAAGTATGTAGAAGAAAAGTCAAGGACGCTAGTTGAAGGCCCGGGGATTATGTACCTAAAAACATCCATACATGGTAAAAAAAAAACCCGTCCCACGTTCTCCCACACCCCGTTTCCACCGTCTCCACGCACACCGTTACTAAGACAACACCTTCTGGGAAGACGGAGGAAGCGTCGACATGCAAGAGTCTCGTTACGAGCACGCACGCCGCTAAATCTCAATTTTTGTGTGCGGAAATTTCCCGGGGTGTGTGTCTTCTTTTAAGACTGCTCAGCCGAGCACCCCGCTGCGAGCCCGTTTTAATTATTTCGGGACCAGGTGAGAGGAAATGACAGCGGTAAACCCGGAGAGGCCTCTTCGGGAAAAAAACAACTCTTTCCAGCACCATCCGATGTTTGCTTAAACTGGGACAGTCGAGACGAGAGGAGCTCACACATTTCAATAAGCCTGCATGTCATAATACGCACCATATATTGCATACGGTACTAATCTTGCGTATGCATCTAATAAAGGATGCCTGTCATTTTATAATAAAAGCCTAATCTACAATATGCATAACATTACACATGCAAAACTGGCAATACATTCACAGATATTGCGAGATATAAATATAGATATAGAGTGACTCACATTCATATATTTATATATATATACACACACACACGCACACACACACACACACACACAGTGCAGTCTATTTGGGCAGTGACACGTTGTTTATTGTTTTTGCTCTGTATTCCAGAACACCGGATTTGAATGCGATGAAAAGATGCAATGAATATCATATTAAAGTGAAGACTGTCAGCTTTAGTTTGAGGGTATTTGCATCCATATTCCATGTCATATTTAGTATTTGGCTTCAAATCCTTTGCTTTTTATGACCACAGACATCACCAGACGCTGGGTATGTTCCACGGTGATGCTCTGCCAGGCCTGTACTGCAGCCATCTTCAGTTCCTGCTTTTTCGGGGAGCTTTCTGGCTTCAGTCTTGTCGACACACATGTTCAGTTGGACTCAGGTCAGGTGATTGACTTGGCCAATCAAGAACGTTCCACATAGTGGCCCTGGAAACCTCCTCGGTTGCCTTGGCAGTAAGTTTAGGCTCACTGTCCTGCTGCAAAGGGAAGTGCCATCCAGTGACTGCTGAGGCATTTGGTTTGACCTGAGCAGATGTTTCTGTACACTTCAGAATTCACCCTGCTGCTGCTGTCAGCAGTCACATCATCAAATCAAAATGTATTTATGTAGCGCATTTCACAAACAACTGTCACAATACGCTTCACAGACAACCCTGGCCTAAACCCCCACAGGAGCAAGCCTAAGGCAGCAGTGGCAAGGAAAAAAAAAACTCCCTGCAGCAGAGTGGAAGAAACCTCGGAGAGGAACCAGGCTCAAGGGGGGGAAACCATCCTCCTCCGTTCAGCTCAGGGTGTAGCTTTGAGACCAATAAAGAAAAGTGAGCCAGTTGCAGTGGCAGCCATACACACCCAAGCTACATCACCACCATTTTTCGGTGATGAGGCGGTATGCTGTGGATCATGAGCAGTTCCTTTCTTTCTCCACACTTTCATCACTCCGGTACAGGTCAATACTCATCCCATCTGTCTAAGAGACTTCCAGAACTCCGCCATATTTTCATGTACTTTATTTTTGTTGCAAACTCTAACCTGACCGTTCGGTCCTTGAGGCTTACCAGCGGCTTGCGTCTTGTGTTGAACCCTCTGAGTTTCACGCTGGTGCAGTCTGCTCTTTATGAAATATCAATGCCTACGCACTGGAGAGTGTTATCGATCTGTTGTTCGACAGTTGAAAGTGGTTTTTCTTCACAATAGAAAGTATTCTTCGGTCATCCACAACAGTGTTCTTTCAGGTGGTTTGCTATTGCTAAGCTCACCAAGAGCATTCTTGCTTCCTAACGTACCACACAGTTGATTTTGAGACACTCTGTGTTTTGTCTCTGGTGCATTCATTCAGATTTCTCAGCCTCAGGACAGCCTGCTTTACTGGCATTGACAATCCCTTTGATCCTCATGTTAAAAGGTAACAGCAAAATACAAAAGCAAGTGCCAACTAGAATCACTTCTTGATGTTTTGTTTGCTTTCTTGCCCATGAACTATTAATGCGACGACACACAGAAGAGCCGAGCAGCCAACCGTCAAGTTACTTTTGGGCTCCGAAAACGAGAAAACAATAAAAAAAAGGGCTTCCTGCGCGGATCACCCGATTTGGATGTGAATACACTCACATTAAAGCTGACAGTCTGCTCAACGACCGCATATTCGCTGTTTTATTTCAAATCCAACGCGGCACAGCGCGGAACCAAAGACAATAAAAACGGTGTAACTGTCCAAATGCTTAAAATCTGTCATCGAAACCCGAGGTACTACACGCACTGCTCTCCCCGTAGGAGTCTCGGTCCGAGGCAGGAAAGGCTCGATTTGAGGAAAAGTTGAAAGCCCCTCTCTGGTACGCAGCGGGTCCAGCAGAGCTCGTTACTCACTGTGAAAAACGCGCCTCGCACCGCTGCACAAACCTAATGCAAAAACCATCCGGAAAGACCCGCATCATTTACCCTATAGGAAGCAAAGCTCTTAAAACTGTCGCGGGGAACGCAGAGGAAGCCCTCATTAAAACCGCCACGGAGGTTTTGGGAAAGGAGAACAGTTAAAAAAAAAACCGATGCTAAATTTTGTCGGTTGGTAGTAAAAAAAAAACAAAAAAAAAAAAACCAAACAAACAAGAAAAAAAACTGTTAGAGCGGGATTCAATTTCCCTTGATGGCTCTGCGGTTATGGCAGCACGTGTTAGCCTCGGATAACGATGATGAGAACCACGGCTTTTCTAATTAATCGCCGCGGAAACGGAGAACACGGGGCGTCAGCAGGGAACCAGGTGTCAGGTTTTGCGGCGCTCTTCTCCCCGCCCCCAGGGGTCTCCACCCCCAACAGTCTCCGCCCCCAACGGTCTCCACCCCCAACAGTCTCCGCCCCCAACGGTCTCCACCCCCAACAGTCTCCACCCCCAACAGTCTCCGCCCCCAACGGTCTCCACCCCCAACAGTCTCCGCCCCCAACAGTCTCTGCCCCCAGGGGTCTCCGCCCCCAACAGTCTCCACCCCCAGGGGTCTCCACCCCCAACAGTCTCCGCCCCCAACAGTCTCCACCCCCAGGGGTCTCCACCCCCAACAGTCTCCGCCCCCAACGGTCTCCACCCCCAACAGTCTCCGCCCCCAACGGTCTCCACCCCCAACAGTCTCCACCCCCAACAGTCTCCGCCCCCAACGGTCTCCACCCCCAACAGTCTCCGCCCCCAACAGTCTCTGCCCCCAGGGGTCTCCGCCCCCAACAGTCTCCGCCCCCAACAGTCTCCGCCCCCAACAGTCTCTGCCCCCAGGGGTCTCCGCCCCCAACAGTCTCCGCCCCCAACGGTCTCCGCCTCCAAACGGTCCCCACCTTGCAGTCCCCACCCCTAACAGACTCTGCCCCAAACAGTCCTCACTCCCGCAGTCCCCACCCCTAACAGACTCTGCCCCAAACAGTCCTCACCCCAGCAGTCCCCACCCCTAACAGACTCTGTCTCCAACAGTCTCCGCCCCCAGCAGGCCCCATCCCTAATAGTCCCCGCCCCCAGCAGCGCAGAGACAGACTGGGATGGATTGTGCGTTGTGCGGGTGCCCATGCTGTGGGGGAAGGTGCGTGCGTGGGCGGGCAGGCAGGCGGGCAGGCAGGCAGGCGGGCGGATGGGCGGGTGGGCGGGTATGCAGCAGCAGCGGCAGCAGCAGCAGCTCACAGCGTGTGACAGAGAGAGAGAGAGAGAGAGAGAGAGGGAGAGAGAGAGGGAGCGGGAGAGAGAGAGGGAGGGAGAGAGAGAGGGAGAGAGAGAGGGAGAGAGAGAGAGAGAGGAGAGGGAGAGAGAGAGAGAGAGAGAGGGAGCGGGAGAGAGAGAGGGAGGGAGGGTGTGAACACACAACCCCGCCGCAGCGCTGGCTCATTAGCGAGGGCTAAACCGGCGGCGACCTCACGCTGCTCCCGGAACCTGGCGTGCGGCTCGCCTGCAGCGCGGCGTTGGGCCGGGCCGCAGGGACGCGCGTACGGGAGTCTACCCCAGCGCGCGGGCCCGCACCGCCGAGAGCGCCGTGTCCCCGTCCACACAAGCCCTCACACCGCACGCGTGCGGAAAGTGACCCGGTCCCAGCACGCGGCTCGCAATAATAAGCAGGATAATGTCAAGGGGGAAGAAAACGTGCCTGTTAATGGCAAGCACTCGCGCTGGAGGGCATCCAATCACAGCCACCAGAATAACCCCTCCAATCTCCACAGATACGCGCCAAATAAATGTCAAACAATCAACTGACGCATTTCCAACTGACCTTCCCCCTCCCCACCCCACCCCTACAATTACCCTTATCTAAACCCTAATCAAAACTTTATTTCACATGACATTCTCTTGATTTTTCAAATATCACAAAATTTGGAGGATAATCAGTCATTCTAGCAAGGCTGGGTCTCCCTCGCTCTCTCACCGCACTCTTGGAACAGGGATGATCGCAGGGAATTTGAGGACTGCCAGTGGAGGAAGTGTTTACTGTACGCTTGCTCCCAGGGCCCGAGGCCTTGTAACAGCATGAGGTGTCTGCTTGATTCTGCCTGATGCCACTCAAGTGAAGCAACAAAATCACCCAACTCTCTGTCCAGTGACATTACAGCACCACATCCTCACATCCTCCAACAGCACCACATCCTCACGTCCTCCAACAGCACAGTACCACATCCTCACATCCTCATCACCTCCAACAGCACAGTACCACATCCTCACATCCTCATCACCTCCAACAGCACAGTATCACATCCTCACATCCTCCAACAGCACCACATCCTCACATCCTCCAACAGCACAGTACCACATCCTCACATCCTCCAACAGCACAGTATCACATCCTCACATCCTCCAACAGCACCACATCCTCACATCCTCCAACAGCACAGTACCACATCCTCACATCCTCCAACAGCACAGTACCACATCCTCACATCCTCCAACAGCACAGCACCACATCCTCATCACCTCCAACAGCACAATACCACATCCTCCAACAGCACAGTACCACATCCTCACATCCTCCAACAGCACAGTACCACATCCTCACATCCTCCAACAGCACAGCACCACATCCTCATCACCTCCAACAGCACAATACCACATCCTCCAACAGCACAGTACCACATCCTCACATCCTCCAACAGCACAGTTCCACATCCTCACATCCTCATCACCTCCAACAGCACAATACCACATCCTCCAACAGCACAGTACCACATCCTCACATCCTCCAACAGCACAGTACCACATCCTCACATCCTTCAACAGCACAGCACCACATCCTCCAACAGCACAATACCACATCCTCAGATCCTCATCACCTCCAACAGCACAGTACCACATCCTCACATCCTCCAACAGCACAGTATCACATCCTCACATCCTCCAACAGCACAGCACCACATCTTCACATCCTCCAACAGCACAGTACCACATCCTCACATCCTCCAACAGCACAATACCACATCCTCACATCGTCATCACCTCCAACAGCACAGTACCACATCCTCACATCCTCCAACAGCACCACATCCTCAGATCCTCCAACTGCACCACATCTTCACATCCTCATCACCTCCAACAGCACAGTACCACATCCTCCAACAGCACAGTACCACATACTCACATCCTCATCACCTCCAACAGCACAATACCACATCCTCCAACAGCACAGTACCACATCCTCACATCCTCCAACAGCACAGTACCACATCCTCACCACCTCCAACAGCACAGTACCACATCCTCACCACCTCCAACAGCACAGTACCACATCCTCACCACCTCCAACAGCACAGTACCACATCCTCACATCCTCGTTGGCCCCCCTGCATCTCCATCACGGGGAAGTCCTCTGGGCGCCAGGAAGGATGATTAACACTCATTCAGTCTGGCCTGTTTTGCATGCAGCTGGGGAGTGATGCAGGTGTGCAGTCCGAATGAAGACTGAGCAGCCGGTGAAGCCCTTCAGCCACACAGAGACGCATCGCCCCAGCCCAATGCATCACACCAGCATGCAGCCCACGCTCTGAGGACATATGGGGAAGCCATTTTGGATGCTTTTACATAAACACAGAGACCGCATCCACGTGTGTGTTCTGCATGGCCCCTCCCAGGGAGTAATGCTGTCTGGGGGAGTGTGGGGGTGGGGGGCGGGGGCGCAAAGCAGCTCAAACACAAGCGGTGGTGAAGAGGGGATCCCTCTGGCTGTACGAGTCTGAAACTGGTCTACAGTGTGAGGGACACAAGGGCCTTGTCAGACTTCCTCTGCTTCGCTTCCTCCACTTAAGGACCCCGCCGCCTACAAACACGGCTTGGTGGTGTGTGTATACACATGTGAATCTGTGTGTGTGTGTGTGCGCGTGTATGTATGTGTCTGTGTGAATGCGTGTCTGTGTGCGTGTGTATGCATGTCTGTATGTGTGCGTGTGTGTGTGTGTGTGTGTGTGTGCATGCATGTTTGTCTGTACGTGTGTAAATATATGTCTGTGTGTGTGTATATGTGTCTGTGTGTGTGTGTGTGTGTGTGTGTGTGGTGTGTGATATGTGTGTGTGCATGCATGTGTGTCAGTATGTGTGTGTATATGTGTGTGTATAAGTGTCTGTGTGTGTGTGTGTCTGTGATCTGTGTGTAGGTTTTTTTCTGCAATTCCAAGGCATCCATCTTGACCCATGTGTCAGTAGTAATAAAGCCCATTTCAAAAGTGTACAGTGGATTCCTATCATTTGAACAATGGCGGTGTCAGATAGAACAGTGACCCCAATGGAAATGTTACCCGTGGGTCATTTTTCTA